>VWYH01002902.1:857413-874303 GCA_013399365.1 Pampusana beccarii
CGCCGGGAGGCGCGCGGCCGGTGGGGTGGGGAGGGCGGGGGCGAGTGCAACAACATGGCGGCGCCGCGCGCTCCTGCGGGGGGAGGGGGGAAGCAGCGAACTTCCTCGAGACACGAGACTTCACCCCCCCTCTCTCTCCTCCCCCCNACAGCCACACGCTTCAGCCCACCATGGCCCCGCCGCCGCCACAGCCGCTCGGGCCCACGGCGAGGTGAGTGCCGGCCGCCGGGCTTCTCTCGCGGAGGCCCAGGCGCTTTCGGGGCGCCGGTGGCTGCCGCGATCGCGGCGGGGGAAAAAGGGGGGGGGTGTGGGTGTGCGTGTGGGGGGGAACGGGACGCGGACAGGGCCGAAGGGACCGGCGGTCACCGGCCACCATGGTGCCCTGCACCCACTCCCCGTTCTGTCCCTCCCCGGTCTCCCCGGGGCTCAGGCGCAGCTTTTCGGTGTACGGGACGCGAGAAGGGCCGAGAACGGTGTGTGTGGGGGCAGAACGGCAGTTAACGGTTTCACCCGGCGACGGGGGGGGGGCAGGGCGGCCCGCCGGNGGCACTCTATGGCTTTTACTCAGCGCTAGAGCGGCCGCTCGGAGGCCTGCGTTGCTCCACCCTCCCCGGCGACGTCATCCGTTAGAGGGCAGCCAATGGCGAGAGGGCATATAGCGAGGACGTCAGCAAGGGCCCTCGGCCTCTAGTTGCGGCGGTGGTTTGTGGGATACTGGAGGCCTCGCGTCTCGGCAGGAAGGAAAGCGGAGAGTGGCGGTGGCGAGGGGGGGTTCCCCGGTGAGGTGTAGCTGTCATGGCGACTAATATTGAGCAGATCTTTCGGTCCTTTGTGGTTAGCAAATTCCGGGAGATCCAGGAAGAGCAGCAGCAGCACAGCGGGTAACGAGCCTGCCCGGGGTGGCGGGGGAGGGCGACGCAGCCGCGCTGGAGCCGGGGCCTAGTGCGCGGGGAGAGGAGGGCTGCGCTGGCGGGGGGAAGTGCGCGGGCCCCATCTCGGGGCGGAGAGAGACGGGACGGGGCTCGGGGCTCTTTGCGGGTTGTTTCGGCGTCAACGTGGTGGGAGTGGGGGGCTCGCGCCCTTGCGAGCGCCTTGAGCGAAAACACGCCGGGGATGGGGGGGTAGGGGGAGGGGCGGACGGACGCACGCGTTGTCTCCTGGCAAATGCGCATCCCTTTCCACTCACGAATTTTTCCTCTTGGTCTGTTGTGTTGCGGCAAGACGGGAAGGGGCGAGAGTCTCTGCGATTTGTTTTATTACGTTTGAGCTTGCCTAGATTTTTCCCCAGCCTTATCTCTTAAAGTAAGCAAAATGTGCTGGACAAAAGTGAGTGCTGGGTGCTTATTTTGTGAGGGGAGCCTGTGCAAGTTCTTACAGAAAGCGCGGGGACAGTGTTACATTCGAGATCATGTTTTCCTCACTTGTGCCTAATACTCCGTTGTCATAACATATTCTGTTGTGAATAAGTGAAAGTTAATAAAAAGCTAGATGTTTTGCTAAAAGCATGGCTTCTTCAGGAGGCTAAAATAATGTTTTGAAGGGTTGAGTGTAATAAATGCTTATGAATTTAAAAATCAAAAAAGGCTCAAAATTGCTTGTATTAAGTTGATATTTTTTTTGGTTAGTGGAAAGGTAGAAGGCCAACCCAATGGTGACACAATCCCAGCTGAGCAAGCCAACCCTTCAGATGACACTGTTGCTGGTGCTGGGAGTCGTCAGAATGATCAGATAGTGCAGAAAATAGAGGAAGTGCTCTCTGGAGCCCTTGATACAGAGCTGCAGTGCAAATCAGGTAAATGAAAACACATTTGGCAAATATGTTCTTGTTTAAGAAGGTTGTCATAGTGCTTAAAATGGAATCAGTTTTACAGAGGTTAAAAAGTGCTTTTCAGTACTGCTCCTCTCACTGACCTTCATCTGACAAGTTGTATGTTTATTGTAATGTTTGTTAAGTATTCTTTTTTTACTGTGATTTACAACCATAAGACGGAAAGAGAAATACATAATTTAAAAATTGAAGCTGGTGATGATATAAAAGCGTTATTTAGTATGAAAAAATTACTTTTATTTCAGTTACAGTAATGCTAAAACGTATAAATAATATCCATATATTTATTGTGCTTTATTTTAGGCATACCTGCGTCAGGGTCTCAATGAGCAGTTCTTACTAACAGAGCTGGTACTGATGGATAAAAGCATTGTTTGTTGTGTTGTTTTGGATTGGTTTGCAAGATTATTTCTAAAAATCGTTTATTAGAATTCAGAACGACATGGTTAATCTGTCAGAGTAAGATGCTTTGTTGTTTTAAAATGAATAATGCACTTATCTTTAAAGTGTAGATACACAGATTGCAATCTTCCCAAGGTTAAGAATTTTTATGTAGCGATCTCATAACTCCAATAAATTACTGGATTTATTATGCCAAAAAGTTGCGTAGAAGTGTCCCTTCTCATGGGACTAGTCCTTTCTGTAAAATTTATCAATTGGGAAAGTTAGTGATAGGAAGGCTTTCGTTACTGCATTTGTAATTTTTTGGAGTTGAAACATAGGTCACTGCTATGTGCTTGGTAAGTATAGTTCCAGAGTGATTATTTTAAAATTTTAAAATTTTATTTATTTATTTATTTATGTATTTTAAGAGGCAGCATAGAAATTTGTTTATTTCAGAAATTCTGTTTACAAGGTTTTGGAATTGCTTCTTTCTTCTTTTATACATAGTGGCTAATTTCCCTTGAGTGTTTTCAACAGTCTTTCACTTAGGCTGTACAGGCAGCACTTTACTCTTTAGGCTGGCTCCTGTGTTGTATTTTTTGATTTTTGCTTATTTTTATTTTTAAATTTAAAAAAAATTTTGTTGTTTTGTCGTGGAATAATGAGACAAGCCAACATGGTAATAAGTGAGGCCTATTAACATGGAAGTTAATAAACTTAACCCATGCTAAACATTTCCACTACTCATATCTGGAAAGGAGTTAACATTGCTGTTGAACAATGGAGATTATGTGAAAACGCTGTGTAGAAAAGGTCATTTGACCCTGCTTCATTGTTCTCTGTCATTGCATTCACAAAATGTTGGTGGAAACACTGTTTTTTTGTTAAGCTGTTTATTCCATAAAAACATGTGTGCTTAAAGCTGGCTGAGATACTTATCTATGGACTCATAAGTCATGTTAATTTACTAGTATTGTGATTGCCAACAACTTTTGAATTATTTTGCATTGTTTACTGGAAAGAGGACGTTTTGTAATCATAGCCAAGATTATAATTGGAGAATGCCTCTCGCTTATTTTTCATGTGCCTTAGTGTAGTTTCCAGGGGGATCTGCTCCATGATCTTGTTGGGCACAGAGGTGAGACTAACTGGCCTGTAGTCCCCCAGGTATTGCTTTTTTGCCTTTATAAAAATGGGGGATGTGTTTCCCGTTTTCCAGTCAGTGAGAACTTTGCTGAACTGCCACAGCTTCTCAAATGTGATGGATAGTGGCTTTGCAGCTTCAGCTGCCAGTTCCCTCAGGACATATGCATGCATCACAGGTGATTGAAACCTCAGTTTTCCTCTTCCCCTCTCAGTGATTGTTCCTGCAGTCACCTGAATGTATTAGTTACTTTCCTGTTTGAAGCAAAAGCTCCATCAGATACTTGCTTGTGGCAACTACAGTCCAGTCTGAGCAGCTGGTGGCCTGAAGTGCCTTGAAGGTTGTTTAGGATTGGTGGAGTAGATGGTGTTTCCCCAAATTTGTTTGAGGAACTTAGTGAGGAACTTCATATGGTTAGATAATTTCTAACACATTAGTAGTATTAAGCTTTTACTCACAAATTAAAGCATTGTAGGGAATAACGGCCCAGCCACATTGTGTACAATAAACATGCCACTGTGTAGATAATTGGCCTGGAAATCAGGAGGAGTTGTTCCACTTCTGTGTGTCGCTTGATGTACTTTATAAGCACATCTCCAGCCTCCTGGAAGAATGCACTGCCCAGTTGAATATAGGTATAAGTATATGCAACTACTTCTTGGAAAGAGTCATACTCCTACTGGAACTGTGTTGCTGACCAAGAAGATTTTGTTAACTTTCTGAAAGAAGAAATTACTTATTTTTACTTACAGTGACTCCTGAGAGGAGAGGTAAGAGGACTGGAAAAGGGAGTGTGTGCTATTTGTGTATGGTAGTTTAGTGAAGAAGACATGGGTTTCAAGATTGAATTTTTTGTACCTCTGTCCATGTACTTGATCACTAGTCTAAAAGAATTTTTAAAATGCAGTTTTAATAACGTTGACAATGAAAATATCATTTTTTCTAGATGTAGACAAAAATACTGTGAAAAGTAGTACTAAGTCTACGAAAAGAAGCTCTACTGGTGAAGATGAAATTCCTAAGAAAAAATCAAAGAAGAACAAGAAACACAAAAGCAAGAAGAAGAAGAAAAAGAAGAAGAAAAGGAAGAAAGAGAAAAAGCATAAAAAGCAGCCAAAGGAGTCAAAGTTGAGTACACATCATGGAGATTTGCAGCCTGTTTCTCACTTGATGCCAGAGACATCAAGCTCCAAATTGAGCGTACAGCATGGAGGATTTGGAGATACAAATCTGGCTGTCCATATGCAGCCAGAAGAACTGTCCTTAAAAGCAAGTGAGGAGCTTGATAGACAAGCTGTAGGACTTGTTTCTCATTTAAGAACTGATTCTCAGCAATCCACAGAAAATCTTGGAAGTCAGAAGGGGACTTTGTGTGCAACAGAGCCTCCACTTAATTTAGAAGGCAGCCAATCTGGTATCCAAGAAAATGCTAGTATAACTCAAACTGAAATTTGCACTAGAGAAGAACAAATTGAACAGTCTCATGAAACTATTTATCTTAGAGCTATTAATGTGAGTGAAAAGGGTGTTCTTGTTGATACTGGAAATGATACTTCGTCTAGCATCCCATTGGGAGTAACCAATAAATCTGAAATTCAGAAAGATTCAGCAGCAACTCTACCTTCAGGGGTAATAGAAGCACTAAAAGGTTCAGAAGTTTTTCTGAAATCTAAAGGCACTGGGGAAGTACAAGCTTTGGATACAGCTCTTGAGTCTGAGACCATGGAGGTGTTGAAATATTCAGACACAGCTCTACAATCTGTGGCACAGGGAGGAGCAAAAGTGTTAGAAGCAATTTCAGAATCTGTGACTTTGGCAAGTGATGTGACAACAATTCCTGAATCTGCAAATCAGGCAGATGTGAATACTGTGAAGGTAGCTCACATGTCTGTGGCCATAGAAGAAGTGAAAATTCCAGAAGCAACTGAAAAATGTCTGCATATGGGAAATGTGGAAAGATTGTTGGAATTAGGGGGTGCGAGCAGAACTTTGGAGACAACCCTGAAGCCCTCAATTACATCCGATAATTTGAGAGTGGTGCAATGCAGCCCTGTGGTGAGTTCGAGTGTCTTGAAGGCAGATGTATCTGTGCAACATTCTTTAAAAATACCTGCAGCAACTGCTGGGACCCAAGTGGAAATAAAAAGTGCCAAAATACCTCTGGAGCCAGGAGCTGTTACAAAAGTGAAGGATATTGAACCAGCTAGAAGCTCTGTGCATGTGGAAGAAGCTTTTCAGCCAGTTGCTGTAGTGAAGGCGAAAACTTTGGAAACAATCATGGAACCTCTGGGTGTTACAGCAACAGATATCAAAGCAGCTCAAGAATGTCTCCAAGTTGAAGTAGTTAAAGGTGCGGAAGGCACCACTGATCCTGCAACAGTGCTGAATGCATCAGTCTTGACTGAAACAAGAAATGTGGATAGAACACAGGAATCTGCAGTTCCAGCAGAATTGAAAGACGTGAATGTGGTTGCAGAGGCAAAAGGTTTAAGAGCAACTTCACAGCCCGTTGCGGTTGGACAGACCTTTCCCCGAACGACTCCAGACATCCAGGTGGCGGAGAGTTTTAAAGGTCCACGAGCAACTGTGGAAGTTGCAGCACTAACAGGAGTAAAAGGTCAAGAAACAAGTCAAGCTACTCTGCAACTGGAAAATACTAATGCTTCCAAAATTTCAGAATCTGCTCTCAAGCCTGTAGCTGTAATAGAGACAAAAGACTCAGAAGGTACTTCATTACTGAGACAACCAGAGGAGGGTGGATCAAATGTGCGGGGTTTGGGAGCGATTCCCCTGTTTTTGCAGAAAGATGTGAAAGGTCCAGATTCAACAGTGGTGTCAAAAAGTTCAGAAATAAATCTAGGTAGCATAGTAGGAATAGAAGCAGGCTCAGGTGCTCGTCTCCTAGCTATGCAAGCCAGATATGTAAGACTGGTGAAGAATTTAGAAACAACTGTAAGACCCGTAGCAGATACAGAAAGGAAAGCTTCAGAAGCAGACCTTGATAGAGCCAGGGCAGAGATGAAGACTACATCATCACACCTGCACATGAAAGGTGTGAGAGATTTAGGAGATCCAGCATCTGTAGGTATGGCAAATACACAAGCTTTGGAAGCAGTCTTGCAGCCTGGAACCCTTGCAGTTGCAAAGGGCTTTGGAGAAAATGTGTGTTCTGAAGCCAAAACAGGTAGTAAAGTCTTGGAAGCAAGTCCAGGACTTTTTGCCTTAGAAGAAAGGTCAGAAAGGACTCCTGAATCTGTGGCTGCACGTGCAAACATAGCACCAGTTAGAGAGTTTGAGGCAGTAGCAGGAATGATGCATTTGAAAACGACAACAGAGAGAGAACCAAAACGTGCTGAAACAGTTGCAGAACCTCTTGGTGCAAGCAAAACGAAGAGTTCCATCGTTTCACAGTCTCAGGTCATGACACATACAAGAACCTCACAAACTGAGGTTGTAGGGGACATAAGGGATTCTGAACTAGCTACCGGTTCTGCCAGTGTAGAAGTGAAAGGTTTAGACAACTCATCGGAAGTTGAGGCAGTTTCAGAGGTAAAAGGTGTGGAAGCACAATCGAAAACTTCACACTTAACACACATGAAAAATTTGGAAGTGGCTGAAACAAGGACACTAATGCAAGGAGTGGAAAGAACATCGACCTCTGGGGTGGTTAGAGAGATCAGGCACTCTCAAGTTGCTCCAGAATATCCAAACAAATCAGAGGTGAGGAGCCAAGAAGCAGTGCTAGAACCTCTGCAAACAGCGATGGTACAAACTTTGGAAAGGAGTTCAACATCTGCAGAGGAACAAATAGTAGGTCATTCAGAAACAGTATTAGAGTCTTTTCCTAGAGTGGAAGAAAAAACTGTGACATCAGAAATAACAACAGAAGTGAGAAACTTGAAAGAAACTCTGGAATCCGATATTTTGTCAGATGTGAGAACTCAGGGACCTATTGTAGAATATGCAATTGCAACAAGGAGGGAAAGCACACAAAAAAATGAGCCCTCACATACGGATTTAAAAGATTTGTCTGCAACAGTAGAGGTGAAAGGTTCTGGAACAGTTGAAGAGACTGAGGTACACATGGATATCCAAGGTTTGGAAACTTCTCAAGAGTCTGGAGATGTGGGGATGATGAATGTTTTAGGTTATGCTTCAGAAGCGGTTCCAGAAGCTTTGCACACTGCGAAGCAGGAGCATTTGCAAGCAGTTCTAGAAGCAAAACCTGCTGTGGAATGGAAGAGTACAGAAGCAGCTGCAGAAATCTTGAGTACTGCTGAAATTGAAACTTCTGATGCAGTTCCCAAACCAGGGGACATGAAAGATCTGGAAACAACGCTGGAACATGAAGTGGCAGCAGAAGTACAGTATGCAGAAGGGGTGCAGAGTCAACAAATGGAGGACATGAGAGTTCTTGGTCAAGCTCAGGAACGCAAGATAGTGGTTGAGAAAGATGCAGAGCAAACTTCAGCATCTGAGTCTTTAATAAAAGAAACAGTTTTTAGTTCTTCACGTGCAGCAGATGAAAAAGATTCAGCAGGGACTGAACAATTGGAAGCAGCTCCAGCACATGTGGCAGAAACAAAAGATTTGGAAACAGCGCTTTTTCCTGAGACACTAGAGCTGAAAGATGCAGAAGCAGCTGTGGGTTTGGAGGCAGAGACAAAAGATTTGGAAGCTGCTTCAGCACCTGAGACTGTTACAGAAGGAGTTCCTGTGCTTGCAGCAGAGACAAGCCAGTCTGAAGTCATTCCAGAGGCTGAGGCTGTCAAAGAAGCAACTCCAGAAGAGGAGTCAGAGAAAAGAGATTCAGAAACATCTGATGTGCAACCTGATGTGGCGGCACGAATGAAGGAGACTCTGATGAGACTTGAGAAGGTTATTGAAAAAAGCAGCCATAGAAGCAGTGATAAAAAACATGATGCAAAGAAACAAAAAAGGAGTCGCTCCAAGTCTCAGTCCAGGTCTAGGAAGCGGAAGAAAAAATCACGGTCGCGTTCTACCTCCAGGCGTTTGACCTCTAAAAGAGCACGTTCTAGGAGCAGAAACTATTCAGATTCCAGAAAAAAGCATTCCAAATCTAGATCCCCATCTGTGGAGAAGAGAGAGAGAAGAGTGTCTTCACGGAGGTCCAGGCGTAGACGTTCTAGGTCATCTGATCGTTACAGGTCTAAATCCAGATCAGCAGAAAAGAGAGGGAGCCGATTGTCCTCTGGGAGATCCAGACGCAGACGTTCCAGGTCATCTGACCGCTACAGGTCTAAATCCAGATCAGTGGAAAAGCGACTGTCCTCGCGAAGGTCTGGGCGCAGACGTTCCAGGTCTTCTGACCGCTACAGGTCTAAGTCCAGGTCGGTGGAAATTCGACTGTCCTCTAGAAGATCTGGGCGCAGACATTCCAGGTCTTCTGACCGTTACAGGTCTAAGTCCAGGTCAGTGGAAAAGCGACTGTCCTCCCGAAGGTCTGGGCGCAGACGTTCCAGGTCATCTGACTGCTACAGGTCTAAATCACGGTCAGTGGAAAAGAGGGGGAGCAGATTGTCTCCCTGGAGATCCCGCCGCAGACATTCCAGGTCCTCTGACCGTTCTAAATCTAGATCCAGGTCTTCAGAAAAGAGAGGGGGCAAAGAGTACTCGTGGAGGTTCAGAAACAGAGGGTCTGGTTCCTCTGATCGTTCAAAATCTAGGTCAAGATCTGTTGAGAAGAGAGGTCGGAAGTCATCTCTGCGGAGGTCTAAACGTCAGCGCTCGAAGTCCTCTGACCGTTACAAGTCTAGATCCAGATCAGTAGAAAAAAGAGATCGAAAGCAGTCATCACGGAAGTCTAAACGTCAGCGCTCAAAGTCGTCTGACCGTTACAAGTCTAGATCCAAATCAGTGGAAAAAAAGAAGGAGTCTGCACGAAAATCTAAGCGTCGCCGCTCAAAATCTTCTGAACGTTACAAGTCTAGATCTAGGTCTGTTGAAAAAAAGCGTAAGGAATCGTCAAAAAAATCCAAACGGAAACGTTCCAAGTCCTCTGATAGTGTTAAGTCAAGGTCCAAATCTATAGAAAAAAAAGAGACTAAGTTATCTTCAGTAAAGTGCAGTAGCAAGCATGTAGAGTCTTCTGAACCTCAGGAGTCAACCATGTGTCTTGAAAAAGATGTTCCTGAACCATCTTCTGCAAGTGAAGGCAGCTCCTCCAAATCCTCTAATGGTCCCATGTCAGTAGCTTTGCCTGTTGGAACAGTAAATGGCCCAGAGCTTCCACCAGCATCTGAAAGTGGATTTTCCAAAGCTTTCGATGGTCTTGAGAAAAGCTCCTCATCTGAACAAACAATGGGTCTGCAGCCCTCTGTGATGTCTGAACTTGACAGCTCCAAAATCCTGGATGACCAGGAATTGAGATCCATGCCTGTGGAAAAAACACAGTTTTCAGAACTCTCTCTGACATCTGAAAATGAATCGGCTGAAAAAGCAGTGGCTCTGGAGTCTTCATTATTGCCTGAACTTACGTACTCCACACCCAAGTCAAGATCCTCATCTGTTGAAAAAGGGGGAGATCCAGAAACTTCATTGGTAACAGAATTTCAGCTCTCGACATCCCATGAAAATGAGTTGAGATCTCTCAAAGAAATAGAGGGTCCAGAGCCTCTTCTGACACTTGAAAGGGGATGCTCTGTGTCTTCTGATGATTACAAGACAACCTCCTTGTCCTCTGGAAAAATGGAGGTTCAGGGGTCTTCACTGATGTCTGAAAATGTACTTTCTGACTTGTCTGATGGTCATGAATTGAGACATATGCCCACTGAAAAAACAGAGCTTCAGGAGTTTTTGCAAGTACATGAAAGTGAACATTCTAAGTTGACTGACAGCCTTGAGTCAAGGTCACTATCTTTTGAAACAGTAGAGGCTCAAAAATCATCTCCAGTGCCTGAAGTTACATGCTCTGCATTCCCTAATGTCTGTGAGTCAGCCTCCTTCCCTGTTGAAAAGGGCCAGGAGCAGGAGCCTTCTCTGATTTCTGACAGTGAATGCTTCAAGTCTCCTGCTGGGCATGAATCAGGATCCAGCTTTGCTGGACAAATAGAGGAGCCTCCGTTGATGTCTGAAGGTGGCTCCTTCAAGTCACCTGATGGACATGAACACAGATCTTTATCTGTTGAAATAGCAAAAGCTCCAGATGTTTCCCTGACATCCGAGTGTGGTCCTGTTGAGATCTCGGATAACCTGAATTCACTGTCAGTTTTTGAAAAAACGCAGGAAGTTGTAGTGACAACTGTAGGACAGAGCCACAAATCTTCTGAAGTTCTTGAGTCCAGATTGTCTGTTGAAAAAGATTTAGATGGTCCAACACACTCACAAGTAGTTGACTGCTCCGAATCTTCTGAAGTGCATGAACTGAGATACCTGCCTGCTGGAAAAATAGAAGATACGGGATCTTTCTTGATGTCTAAAAGTGGAATTTCTGTGTGCCATGATGGCCATAAATCAAAACATGATTACTTTGAGAAGACAGAAGGTGCGGAACTGTCATTGGCATCTGAGCTTAGGTGTTCCGTCTTCCCTGAAGGTTATGAATTGACATCCACTGCAGTTGAAAAAATCGAGATACAGAAACCTCTCCTGCTGCAAAGTGAGTTCCCCAAGTCTGCTGATACTTGTGAATCAGTAAGTGCACCCACTGAAAAACTACAGGCCCCAGTGACTTCTCTGACATCTGAGGGTGGACTTTTCCTGTTGCCCGATAGTAATGAATTGAGACCTATCCCTGCTGAAGGAGTAGAGGTGCAAAAGTCATCTTTGTCCTCTGAACTGAAATGCATTGCATCCCCTGATGGCCACAAGTCGAGATCTGCCTATGATGAAGAAATACAGGTGCAGGAGCCACCTCTGATACTGGAAAGCAGATGTTGTGTTTCTTCTGATGATCATGAATTGACATCCACTCCTTTTCAAAAAGCTGAGGTAGAGGAGCCTTCTCAAATGTCTGAAAATGAGTACACAATAGGGCTTGATGGCCCGGAGCTGACATCAACTCCTGCTGATAAAACAGAGATGCGGCAACTTTATGGGATGTCTGAAGAAACCCGTTCATTGTCTGTTGAGAACCAGGAGTTGCCATCACCCCGTGTTGAAAACGTAGAAGTGCAAGAGTTTGTTCCGATGTCCGAAAATGAATATGAGTTGAGATCTAGCTCTCCTGAAAAGGTAGAAGTGCAGGAGGCTTCTGTAGTACCTGACAATGAATATGTTGTGTCTTCTGAAAGTCATGAATTGCCACCTTCCTGTGCTGAAAAAACAGAGGTACAGGAGTGTTCTCTGCTCTCTGAAAATGAGTATGCTGTATCTCCTGAGGGCCGGGAGATGATGGCCAGCCCAGCTGAAAAAGGGGTGCAGGAGCCTTCTCTTACATCTGACAGCGAATATACCATCTTCCCTGAAGGCCAAGGGTTACAGTCTACCGTTGCTGAAAAAACAGTCACGCAGGAACCTTCACTAAGAGCAGACTGTCAATATGCTGCATACCCTGAGGGTCAGGAGTTGCTCTCTGCTGTTACTGAGAAAACAGAGGTGCAGGAGTGTTCTTTGCTGTCTGAAAATGAATACGCTGTATCCCCAGAGGGCCGTGATTTGAGATCCAGTCCTCTAGAAAAAGAAGAAATGGAGGAACCTTCTGAAACGTCTGAAAGTGAAAGTTCAATGTCCACTGATAGCCAGGAGTTGCAGTCTACTGTTGTTGGAAAAACAGAGGTGCAAGAGCTGTCTTTGTCTGAAGGTGAATGTACCATGTCCCCTGAAAGTCAGGAGCTGCAGTCTAGCCCTGCTGAAAAGGTAGAAGCTAGGGAGCTTTCTCTGACATCTGAAAATGAACATGCTCTGTCTCCTGAAGAGTATGAATCAAGATTGACTCATGCAGAGAGAACAGAAGATATGGATTCTTCTTTGATACCTGAAAATGACCATATAATGTCTTTTGAGAGCCAGGAGGTAAGATTCACCACTGCCCAAAAAGCAGATGAGCAGGAGCTTTCTCCAGCACCTGAAAACAAACATGCAGCATCCCCAGATGGCCAGGAGTTGAGAAAAGTTGGTGGTCTTGAACCGTTCGCACTAAATGATAGAGCTTCCATGTCCCTGGATGACAGCGACTTGAAATCTATCCCCGTTGAAAAAATGGATGATGCAATGCCTTCTTTAATTCCTGAAAGTGGGTGCTCCATGTCTCCTGATGGCTACAGAGTGAAATCTGTCCCTGGTGAAGAAACAGGAGATCTAGAGCCTCCTTTGGTATCTGAACGTAGACATTCCACATCCTCATATCAGGAAGGTCCTGAGCTGAAATCTCCTGTGGAGGAAGAGGGTCTAGAGTCCTCTTTGACTTCTGAACACAGACGATCTGTGTCCCCTGAGGACCATGACCAGAAATCTACCATAGATGAAGAAATGGATGATGTGGAGCCCTCTTTGACATCTGAACGTAGGCGCTCCATGTCCCCTGATGAACATGAGTCAAGATCTAGCATTGGTGAAGAAGGAGAGTATCTGGAGCAGCCTTTGACAACAGAACGTAGATGTTCTGTGTCTTCTGATGAGCATGAGTCGAGATCTTCTGCTGGGGAAGAGGTAGAGGATGCAGAACCCTCCTTGACAGCTGAACGAAGAGACTCCATGTCCTCTGATGAGCATGAGTCAAGGTCTACTGCTGGTGAAGATATAGAAGATGGGGAGACCTCTTTCACAGCTGAACGTAGACGCTCCACTTCATCTGATGACCGTGAGTCAAGGTCTACAACTGGTGAAGAGGCAGAGGATGTAGATTCTTCTTTGGCAGCTGAACACAGACGGTCTGTGTCTCCTGATGGACGTGAGTCAAGGTCAACTACTGGTGAAGAAGCAGAGGACCAGGAGCTGTCTTTGACAGCTGAACGTAGACACTCCACATCCTCAGATGAACATGAGTCAAGGTCTACCGCTGGCGAAGATGCAGAGGATATGGAACCGTTGACAGCTGAACGAAGGGATTCCACATCGTCAGATGAGCATGAGTCAAGGTCTACTACTGGTGAAGAAGCAGAGGATATGGAGCCATCTTTGACAACTGAACGCAGACGTTCCACATCCACTGATGGGCGTGAATCGAGGTCTACCACTGGTGAAGAAGTAGATGATGTGGAGCCCTCCTTGGCAGCTGAACAAAGAGACTCTTCATCGTCAGATGAGCATGAGTCAGGGTCTTCCAGTGGTGAAGAGGGTGAAGATGCGGAGCCCTCTTTGGAAGATGAAGATAAACAGGATTCTATGCCTCTTGAGAGGTCTGAGGAACAGGACTCTTCCTTTATAGCTGAAAGTAGGCGTTCTGAGTCTTCTGAACGTGAAAAATCTAGATCCAAATCTGTTGATAAAGCATCTGACAAGGAGTCTCCACGAAGGTCTATAAGCAGACACTCAAAATCTCCTACTCACCAAAAAAGTCGATCAACATCTGTTGAAAAAGCAGTAGACAAGGAGTCTTCACGGAGATCTAGACATAGACATTCCAGTAGATCCATATCTATTGAAAAAACAGCAGACAAAGAGTCTTCACGGAGGTCAAGACACAGACGCTCCAGGTCCGCTGCTCACCAAAGGAGTCGATCGACATCTGTTGAAAAAGCTACGGACAAAGAGTCTTCACGGAGGTCTAGACGTAGACGCTCGAGGTCCACTGCTCGCCAAAGGAGTCGATCCAAATCTATTGAAAAAGCAGCAGACAAAGAGTCTTCACGGAGGTCCAGAAGCAGACGCTCCAGGTCTTCTCAGCGCAGATCCCAGAGATACGATACAGAATCTCGTTCTAGACGGAATCGCTCCAGATCAGCAACACGGAGAAGAGCATCAAGATCAAAATCTAATCGTCGCTCTCGTTCTAGCTCATTGTCACGTTCAAGGCACAGAAGGAGGAGTAGGTCAAGATCAGCATCAAGAAGGCGGCGTTCTTTATCAAGAGACAGGCGTAAGAGATCGCAGAGAAATAGATCAAGATCTACTGACAGAAGAAGGAGGAGATCGGATTCAAGAGATCGTAGAATATCGCTCAGATTACGGAGCAGGAGTCGAACACCTATTCGTCAAAGGCGATCAAGGTCAAGAGGAAGGAGACGGAGTTCTAGTAGGTCACCAATTCGACTACGGCGATCCAGATCTTCAGGAAGAAGAAGATACAGCAGATCACCTGATCGTCGTAGGTCGAGGTCGTCAGAATTTTCAGTCAGGTCACCTAAACGTCTCACAGACTTGGGTAAGTGGTGGTTTTATTTTCAATAGTTCCATAGCTGCGTTATATTATTTTAACACATCTAGCATTCATAAGGAATTTCTTGGAAGTCTTTCTGTGCGTTACTTTCCATAGGAACGTCTGTGTTGGAGCTGAATCCATGCTTACCGTTTGGAAGAAAGAGTATTTACAGCAGTTTATGTTTTGGTTCTAGAGCTTTTTTACAAAGCTGCTCTGTTGCAGTCTTGAGGAGTACTGTTAATTCTCATTGTTAGTGGAGGCCAAGTACTGTAAACTTAACGATTTCTAGTTTTCTTGAGAACAAACTAGGCATGAAAAGATCATGTGAAAGTAAGCGCCAGTTGGAGGGTTCTTAGCTGTGTTGTTAGCTGTAATGCTGGTTTATCTGCTTCCATTACTCTGTTTTGCGTCTTAGCCATGGTAAGAACTTAATGGAAAGGGAGACTTGTTACTGGATGTGTTCACAGACCCAGCTGATCAGAAAATAAATTCTACCGAACCACATCTTTTCTCTGTGACTGGAGAAAGAAGCCTTGTAGTTTCCTTAGGTAGTAAGTTACATAAGGAGAAATAAGGTTTTGAGAGAGAAGCTCTTGTACAGTGTGTGAGGAAGCCTCCTGTTGTGGACCTCAGGTTCTGATCCTTTTAGTCCTGTCTCACAACATGGGAGCTCCTCTACCAGAGTAGTATTTTTGTAAGGAACATAAGAATTAATGAGCGTCCCTGAATTTGCCTTCATGCTTTGATTACACAGCGAAGCTGTATCTGTATACTTCTGTTGCTTAATTGCTTAAGAAGTAAAGGAACATTGTCCGTTTAGGATTTTTGTAAAGCTGTATGCTTGCTGAGGGTAGTGGTAACTCATTTTTTTTGCAAACTGGCAGATCAGATAAGACATACCTTATTTTAATTCCTTTTTTTCTGTGATAGGGCCACATGTGTTCTTGTCCTTAAAGCAAAATACTGTTTCGTTGACAGTTTTGCGTGTAATTGTATTTTACGCAAGTGCACATTTTGCTTATGTTTTTCTGTTGGTTGTAAGTAGCTTTCAGGCTATGTACTGGAGGACTTCAGGGGACTTCCTCAAGACCTTTGAATGCTTTTCAGAGATAGCTAAGGAGTAGACTATGGAATTTAGGGTGTCTAGAAGTGACCCAGTATTTCCAAAACTAGAATGAATCAGTGAAGTAAAATAAGCATCAGAACTTCTGGGCTTTGGGAGATTTTGAGTGCTGTAATTTGGACTCCTGTGCTTTGTGTTAAAGTTGTGATTTTACTTGGCTGTTGGGTAGACCAAATTTAGAGAAGTCCGGAGCAACTAAGTACAATTTTAGTTATTTTCACAGGATATAAAAATACACAGTGTGGGTAAAAATCTTCTGTTTTCTCTTTGTACTTTGTTTAGTCTGCTAGAAGTGCTTATTTATTGCTAAAACAATAATTTGTAAAAATAATAATTTTTCTTTAAAATTAATTTTTTTTAGACAAGGCTCAGCTACTTGAAATAGCTAAAGCTAATGCAGCTGCCATGTGTGCTAAGTCTGGTGTTCCCTTACCACCAAGCCTGATGCCTCTATTGTCTCAAAAGAAAGACGACAAAGCCAATCAGAAGTCATCAAGAGATACACTAAAGGAGCTCACTGAGGTAAGAGAGATCAACGGTATCAAACCTATAAATGAGCAAATGGGGATTTTGTGACTTCAAGGCAATCTGTTATTTTGTGTGCTTGGTTTGTGTGTAAGCTATCTTGTGGTTTGAGCCCTTACTCTCTACGCAGGTTTTTTTTAAAGTCTTGAAAACAGGCTATTTAATTCCATGGAAATGCGTGAAGTCTAGTTCTTGTGCTTTTCTTTTGTTTTTGATACTGTTATAATTTTCTACAAATTGATAGTTCTCCTTGCAGTCCTGTTAAGAAAAAGCTTTCACTGCGAGTTTTTGCTTCTGGTGTTGTTAGTTATTTATGTTCTTTTCTTAGTGAATTTCACGTTGTCAAATGTTATCTCTGGATTAAAAATGTGTTGCGCACTTCACATAGTTCTGTATATTTTGATATGCACTCTAATATAGTTTTAGAGATTTATTGTTGCAGTTCTATCCTATTGCAGTCCAAGTCTACAAATGTTCTGATTGTGGGGAAAGACTTGATACTTGTCGTTTTACTGTAGTAATGCCACCTAGTTAAATTTGCTAATTTCCTCCTATGTTTTTTTTCCCCAGAAACTAGAGAGAATTTGGAAAAAAAAAAGTACTGCCTCTCCTTTTTTTTTTTTTTT
>VWYH01002902.1:874549-905528 GCA_013399365.1 Pampusana beccarii
TTTTTTTTTTTTCTTAATTAATTGCATCGTCAGTGTGACAGTTCTGAAATATCTGTTTGTGGAAAGAACATTTGAATTTAGGCAAGGTCAAATTGCTGAAAAGTAATTTCTTAGTTGTGTGTGGGCTGGGGGAAGCAGAAGTACTTATTAATAAAGAAGGTGAGATTGTAGAGATACGCTGTGCAGACGTATTAAGTGGTTGTTCATGTAACCTGACCGAGATCCAGTGTTGGTGCTAATCTGGAAGCCCCAAACCTGCCCCTTTCTTCCCCTTTCCAACTGTGGCAATCTGGTGAACTATGTTCGTGTTCTATTGAATCAGAGTTGGCCGCAGAAGCAGTCCAGGCCATCATCACATTGTAGTGTGTCCAAGTGGAGAACCCTTCCCAAGCCTGCTCAGCTTCTTGTCAAGCTAGCTACCTTGTCTTTCTTCTCTGCCATGCAACCTGCAAACCAGACAAACTGTTTCCAATTAATTAGGAGCCAGTTAATAACTGTAGATTATATGTTTGGTTGATTAGCTTTCCAAGTAGTGCAGGCCTTTCCTGTTGCCTAAAGAATGTGCTTCAGTCATTGTTGGGAGACATCTTAGTGCAGGAGAGCACAGGAATCTTATTATAAGGATCAATGAGAACAGAACCAGCCTGCTTTTTAGAGAGGGAGCTGCCTATTTGCTTCTCATATGCCAACAATCAGATCTTCAAACAGATATAACTTAAGATGGCATGAATTTGAACTAGAATCAAATCAGATGATTTTGCTGGTATTCTTTCCTCAAATATGATGCCTTCAAATGTCTTGTAAGTTTTGTAACTATACTTTTCATGAATGGGGATGTAATAGAAGCATAATGCTAGACTATGATGTTCTCAAATGTATGTTGTGCTGAATAAGTTACAGTTGCTACTGGTGAACACTCAGTGTAGGTAACCAGAATCAGTGAAGAGTTTTTAATCATAAAATTTTAGCCTCTCTAGAATGTCTTTTTTTTTTTTTTCCCCCCAATTCCTCCCCCCAGAGGTTTGACTGCAGTATCCTCATTACACCTGTATGTTTTATATTCGGCTTCTGTTGAATATGAAGTGGGGATATCTTGCATGTCTGGCCAATGTCAAAATATTTCAGAAGAAATCTGAGATGCCATTGCTTCTGACTAGGTGCCTGCACTACCAGTGCCTATCAGAGTGTAATATGCTAGTTATGTGGGATGTCAAACAACCAGTGAGTACCTGCTCTGGAATGTTGCAACGTTAGACACGCATTCTGCAACTAGCGCTGTGTAGCGAGTTTCACAGTGTGCTGCTGAAATCTTAAGTCTGTGAAATTACTTGCTGCATGAGTGTCTAGCACACCTAGGCAGGTGTTTGATAATGTGTGTAAAATGTCAAAAGTACAGATATTGATGACATTGCTAAAAGGTTTACTTATATTCTACCTCCTGCTTTGGAAAAGAAAAACACTTTTTTTGTAAAAAAGTTATTTTTTTAATGTTTTGGTTGGAAGTCTGGGTTTATTCAGAGCTCTCATATCTTCCCCCCCCCCCTTTCTCTTTTTCAGAAGTGCAAGAAGATTGCTCAAAGCACAGATGATGTGATAGTGAACAAACCCCATGTTTCTGATGAAGAGGAGGAAGAACGTCCTTTCTATAATCATCCTTTTAAGCTCAGTGAACCCAAACCTATTTTTTTCAATTTAAGTGTGAGTATTTCTTTGAGTTTCAATATTTAAGTTGTGGTTTATTTTTAAGTAATGCTAGTGATTTTGCAGAAATTAAACAGGGATTGATAATCTTGGTGAAATTGCATGGAGGTCTTGTTTAAAGTATTCCTGCTACAATAAGAAACTTACCTGTAGTCTATGAAATTGTGGTAGTTCCCATAATAGGATTGAAATGGCTTTTGAAATGGCTTTTTTTTCATTAAGGTCTTTGCAGTTTTTAAAGCTTAAATAACATGAAGAGGATCAGTTTTACTTCATGTTTTCGTTGCAAAAATAGGAATATGTATTTACAAATAGCATTGGAGTTGGGAAGTGCTTTTGGAACAGCCTAGTTTTTCTTTAAAAGACAAACAAAAAAAGCCTGGCAAAATTCTGAAAGCGTTTTGAGGTGTTTTAAGTATGATTATGTCATCAGCTTTGTGCAGACTGCAAATTTGTATGTCTGCTTCTTTGGTAGATCTCAAGCGTTCCCTAAAGGAGAAAGAAGTTCTGTTAGTTTTGAGATTAGTCAATAGAGAAGCAAATGGTGTATTAAGAATGAAGATCACTGGTGTTGCTTCTTACCAAGAGGGTCTGAATATCCCCGTTAAGCCCCCTCCTTGGGGTAGCCCTTTCGTTTTATACGGGAATTTGTTGTTCACTTGTGTGTTTTTAGGGCTGTACTAAAATGATTTGTCATAAAGGCTTTGAGTTTGATGTTGGTAAGAAGGATGACTGTTTTATGAAAGCTTAATACCAAGTGTATGCATTAAATTGTTTCTTAAAGACATGTTGTGAGTATTGCATGTTTTCAAGTTTTAACTCTTTCTAACTTTATTTCTTTAAGACTCCCAGCATAAAACCAGCACCACCACCACAACCAAAAAATCAGGTCAGCCTGTCAAAGGAATTTCCTGTGTCATCTGGGTCTCAACATAGGAAAAAAGAAGCAGATAGTGTCTATGGAGAATGGGTTCCAGTTGAGAAAGGCAAAGAAGACAGCAAGGATGATGTTTTCCCCAAACCATCCATTGAGGTAAGGAAGGGAAGGAAAGCATATCATATAAGAAAACGAAAGCCGTTACCTGATCAGTCTGGTACCAAATCACAGTCTGTGAAAAAAACCAAAAAAACAACCAAACAAAAAAACAAACAAAAAACACTTAAGTAGGTAGTATTTAACACTTCAGTAAGCTAATACCTGAACTGCTGCGGTCTTCAAATTTAGTTGCTCACGTGTGCAATGATGAAAGCAACCTGTACCCACACTGTGCACTTTTGTCAACCTAGTGACTTTGTTGTCTTGATAGAATTTAAAATTTTGCTTGAAGATGAAAAGCAAGTTTCTTGTCCAGTTTCTTGCAGAGGTTAATAACCCTAAGTTGAGACTTTCATAATTATAAATTAAAAAAAAATTAAAATTGTCCTGTCAATATTAGAGCAATAACATTGCATTGAAAGGCAATCCGTTAAAAATAGATTTGAAAGTAGTTTCTAAAACTGCCATTTCATCTGGATGTATCTAATAGTTTTTTAGCTTTACAGTCACATTTTCTTACATAGTTGTCTTCCACGTGGCCTTCCAAAGAAAAATCTAATTGTATGTGTAATAAAAAAAAAAAGACGTGCTTTTCCCCTTGAAATGTCTTCAAAATAATATTTTATGGGGTCTTTGTAATTAAGTAAATTAAATATTTAAAACAGATGTAAATTCTTTCAAGTTGATGTTAACTTCATTCCATCTGAAGACTTGTCCTCATACTTTTTAAAGCAAATAAAAAAGCCTTGGCGTCAGTTTCTGATGAAACAATCTTTCCATTTGGTGCACCTCATTTTTCCAAAAATTCCTAACATTGTACAATTCACTTCCCGAAGCACAGAAGGTATTTTCTTCTGTGTCTTCTACAGCACCAAAAGCACAGTGAATATAACTAATTCAACAGACATTTTCATGGGTGTACCTCAGAGTTTGAGGGTCAGGCACCCAGTTCATTGTTCCCTTAGTGCAGACGATAACTGCTGTTTGGTCTTTGTCATGAACCACTAATAAGACAAACACTCTGAAATGTTTGTGCAGAATGTCATTACCAGTTACTAGTGTATACGTAAAAAGTCCAGAGCATAGAAACATTTTATACCAACATTTGGCCGTATTTTTACCAGGTGGTAAAGAGTCTTGTCCTTCAAATGATTGATTATATGCTCATACTTCAGGCGAGCTTTGTAGATAGCTGCATCAGGTTGCCAATGACGCTCGGCTTGTGCCTTTGACGAATTGCGTTAGCTAAGCACTGATGGTTTGTGTATTGATTGTGTAGAAAAGGCCGTAAAAATTGACATTGGAGTAAATATATTAAACATAACTTTATTTCCTTTCTGTCATGTGTATCTTTATAAATGCTTGTAACAATGTTGTCTGTTTTTATATTTTGTAAATAAATATTTTTATTTGCACTTACCTTAACTTGGTTTGTGTTAAGGGTGATTTCAAGGGTCATTAGCTGACAGCAGAACTTAAAATTCCCTTGGGTTTGGCAATCCTTAATTTTGAAATACAGGAATACTCTTGTAGTAGCAGAATTCCTGCATGTTTCTCCAGGGTGTCTGTCTGAAAGGTAACAGAATGCTTTTCTGCTAGTTTTTAGAAATACTTAAAAGGATTCTTTGTGGATGAAATGGCTTCCTTGGAGCAAATAAGCCAGATAAACTCCCTCGTTGTTGGAGTAGGGTAGCGGGGGAGTGTACTTGGATCCTCAGGAAGTTTGACATATCATTTACCTCCATTCATTGTTGCTGATTTTGAAATCTGATTGTGATCATTCTGATGCAAGTAGTCTATACTTACATTAAAAAATATGGAATTGGTTTTATTGTTATGTTTTTATTCAAGTAACAGATTTAGTTATGGGAATAAGCAGTCTTGAAATGGCCCTGCTAATATATTACAAGTTGTTTTAATGAAACATTCTCTTAATATAGCTATTTGTGGTAGCAGGAGATGGAGATGGAGGAAGAAGTCTTGAGTATTCTGAAGTATCAGCGTATGTAGAAGCCAGAGAAACCTATGAGAAAGAATCTATATTTGAAAGTCTGAAAGAATAGATCTGAGGTGTTGTATTTTAGTTCAGAATATACACAGGTGACCATTATGCAGAGAAGCCATCGTGATCTAAATATGTAGCAAATGTATTTGGTGTATCAGTGGACCTATGAAGTATGTCAAAAATGCCTACTTTCTACTGTCACTCTCTTTTTTTTCTTGCTTCAATATTTGTTATTTGTGTCCATGGGGAAAATGTTATTAAGATTAAAAGTCAGGATTGGAAAGGCAGAGCTCTTGTGCAAAATAGCATGCTGAACTTGAAACTGTTATACTTGACTAAATAATAACAACTTTTCATACTTCAAGCAGAGATTTTTTTTTTTCAAGATCCAAAGCTGCCATCGAGTGTGTTGACATAATACAAAGCCATGATGGTCTCCAAAATGGTGACTGGCCATGTGGGGAAAGTGTATGGGAATTCTAACTAACCAGGGTATCTACTAATAGGCCCCAGTCCGGTAAAGCACTAAAGTACACATATATGTTTAAGTATGTGAGTGGTCCCAATGTGGTTTCAGTGGACTGCTTGCATGCCTATGTGTATTGCTGGATTGAAGCTTTTGGTGAGTAGAATAACTTTTATTTCTCTCCTGAACGAGTTTCACAGACAAAACATTGAAGAATTATTTTAATTGTATAAGGAGAACTTATTAACACAAGAAAGTATATGTTGTAAACAGCTATTCTTTTACATACATGAGTGTCATGCTAGGTGACGGTTAGAAAACCTTTTAATTCTTCTTGTGCCTTGTTCATGATCTGTGTTTTTGTCAGCTGGGGCAATAAAAAAACGTTGAAGTCAGTTTCATAGACACATAGGACTTCTGGGATTTTAAGTCCGTCTTGGTCAGTGCCAGATGTTTTGGTAATGATCTTTCAAATGGAAATTCTTCTTGTCCTAAACAGTTAAAAAAAATCCCCCATCTTAAAATAAGTTTTAATAGCCAGAGTACAAAAATAATTACTTTTTTTTATGCAATTGTAGACATTTGTGTCTGGCTCTTACTGCTTTGTAATATTTACTAAATTCTTGACCTGGTCCATGTGTCAGGGATTTTGTGTATTTTTCTCTTCAGCAGGATCGATTTTAAATTAGTTTCAGTTTCTTCTGCTGGCCCTTTATTATAGTATAATGTATGAGAGGCTAAGATTATGAGATAATGACTAACAAAAGGTGCAAATCTTCTGTAATACAAATTAAAAAACGAACATGCAACAAAACAAGAAAAAAAACCCCACCAAACAAATACCCAGAGCCCCCCAAACTTAAAACCAAACCATCCAAACAAAAACCTGAAACAAAACAAAAAAATCACACAGGAAAAAAAATGCCAAACATCAACCTAATTTATGTCTATATGTTACCTGCTGTTTCAATTATTGGATTTCTTTGGCGCTTCAAACAGTTCCAACCCTTTCAGTCCCCTTTGTGTGCTCAGCTCCAAAGAAGTTTCACTTGTCTCTGAGCACTCTTCTTTTTTTCCTTTCAAAATAGAATGATCCATAAAATGCCCATCATCTGAAGAACAAGGCACAAGTAATTTTACAAAAGAGGTGTATTCTAGCCATAATTTGTTACATCTTTGTATCCCCAAATGTTTTGGATTTCTCTCGATTTCTTTGCACATAGAGGTTTGTGTTGAGCTTCTTCATTTGCTCCATAATTTTTACACTAATAATTCTGATTACTATGTGTGAGATAGTTTCGAATTTATTTTTCTTTAAATTTTACTTTAGTTCAGCAGCACAGATCTAAATAATACTTTCTAAAACTGTCAATATTATGAGCTACCAGCCTGGTTTTACTTTTATGCAAGTCTGTTTTACGCTGAAGATTAAGATTTAAAACACTAAACCTCAAGTTCATGGAATACATGTGATTTTTGCTTTAATTTTTTAATACATAAAACTTGAAGTTTTAGTGTGACTTAATAGTAGGGTGCTCATGTGAACAGCTCTGTTTGATGCCTTTTTTTTAATTCTTAGTTACATTACATTTAATTCTGTTGGTTAGTAAGAGTCCACTGAACAATAATACGCTTCTCTCTTTAAGTAGTATACACCAGGACTTTTTGTCACCAAGATAGTTATCTGAAAATAATTATTGTGATATTTTGTATGTACACGGTGTTAAACAAAATCTGAAGTTCAAGTATTTGTTTAGGAGAGCCCATATTGTATATACTTAACAAGTAGTCTGAGATTTTTTTCACATTGCCTATTTATATGTCAAACCAACTATTCAATGTGTAAAACACTGTTGTAGTTTTTGTAGCATTTATTCTACAACAGCTTTTTCCAGATCAAGTGGATGTTATTGTGGTCTGATGTATTTTTAAAAATAATCCTTTTCTTTCTAGGGCGTGGACATAACTGCAGCTATGAATGATCGAGCACTGGCTCAGAAAAGGCTTAATGAAAATGCATTTGATTTAGACGCCATGTGCATGTTGAATCGTGCACAGGAACAGGTACGTTGCACTTTTTCATGAGCATTTTGATGAACTTAAAGTAAATGTTCACCCTTCACACCAGCTGATATTTCTTACGCATTTAAGTACAGGTTTTTAGGAGCCCCGTTTATTGGTACACGTTTAGAAATTCTGCCTTTATTTTGCATTTCGTAACACCGATTTTGAGGATAAGCAAACCATGAACCTGCTACACTTTGAGCTCAGGTATCCAAAGATGCTTAGGTTTTTGGAGCATCTTCGTACAAATTAGTGTTCGTGAACACAGCACTAAACATAAGTGAGGAATCATGATGAAAATTATTGAGGAAAAAATAGGGAATTGCAAAGGCAAAACGTACACATTTTTATTTTGGTGTTACATTTTATTTTTGTTTTGTAGATTGACGCCTGGGCTCAATCAAACTCCATACCTGGCCAATTCACAGGAAGTACTGGAGCACAGATTCTGTCCTCGGATGAGCTGACCAACAGTGGTCCCCAAGCATGGATTAGAAAGGTAAAAGTTATGCAGACATACTTACCTAACTATCACATTTTAAACAGCAGTGGAAGTATCAAAAAATGCAGAAAATGTGCCTTAAAAACCTATGGTAATGCATGTGTCAAATACAACAGGTTGAGTTAAATCATTGTCTTTGATCGATTTAGATACTTGCTGCTGTGTCCGTTTTGTTGTGCATTAAGTTATTGCTCATGACATAGAGTACTTCAATAAGGTGTGCGTCTGGTATTTGAGTCAGATTGGTTCATATATACTGTTACCTTACGCTGTAATGACTTTCGTGATATTGGTATGGCTGCAGTGGTAGGTCCATCACTACTTTTATGAGATTGGGACGGATCTGGCAAGGTTTGATCTTGATGTTATTGAAGTCAATGATGTTTTGGCATCAACTTCAGTGAACCAACTACCAAACTGCTCTTTTGTTTGACTTGGTTCTATCTGACTACTACTTTGCCTCTTCTCTTTGTGTCACCAGCACTTTCTGGGAGCCAAAGATTTGGAGCATTAAACCCAAAGTTGCAGTTGGGTTAATAAGTTTAATGTCATCCTGCAGTGATAGTTACCTCTTACTGTGGAGTTATACTGGCTTTTTTGGGGAATGCGATGCGTCATAGATATGTGCGTTTTATAAGTTTAATATTTCATGCTTCATCTTTGAAAATAAGTACTGAACTGGTTTTCCTTCAAGAAGTGGAACTGAGGAATTCAAGCAATATCTACCTTTCAGGCAGAAAGAGTAATGAGTTACGGTGGTCAGTCTTGGAAGTCGTGTAGTTGAGTATATGCTGTATCCGGTTATCCTTTGCGAACACAGCGTTAAGACAACGCTCAACTGGTAGGTTAGATTTGAAGCTTAGGTAGAATTTTCCATAAAACTTGGTGTAAACTGAACACGAAAATCTGGAATTACAACATCCTAAAAGCAGAAATATTTTCACCAAGATTCACTAGCTTGTTTTTCCACTTTATATGGCCAAGCAATACCAAGAGCCAGGCAACACAGAGGTACAAGTTACTTTCTAGATGGGAATCTTTTGGGCTCTTCTCAGTATTAATACAGAGCATAGATGATAAAGTCTTATTTCAACAATTAGTGACTTTTGAGATTGTAACAAAATATCAGCTTTGATTACACTTGTCCCCAGCAGAGGAACTTCGGAATATAAAGAACTCCACAGGGATGTATTGGTGAGAAAAGGAGAGCGTTTCCACCACAAGGCTTGTGAAAGAGATCAGCAAGCCTAGGATGGCTCTCACTTTCTGCACACGTTGAGTGGGCTCCCAGGGCAAGGGCAAGGGATCATCTCTTTCCCAAGCCTTCTCATCCCATTGTCATTATTCGAAGTTCTGTGGTGCTCTTCTGTGCCCTCCAGTAACAGGGCTGTCTGCTAACAAGAGTCAAGTGGAGAGGACAAGTGCCTTTTTCCTTTGGTCTTCACTCTGTGACCTACTTCAAAAAACAATAAACAAAACAAAAACCCAACAAAATGCTTTATAGAGAGAAAATGAGAGGAGAGCCTGGTCTTTGGCTTGTGGACATGACTGCTGCGAGTAGTAGAAGCATGTTTGACCCTTTTGTTGAATCTAGAAAGTGTGAGTCAGCAAAAGCACTTTTGTCCTTCCCGTAGCTGCAAAAATGTAGTGGTTTGCAGTAGTGGGCATCCTCCCTTGCAAGCATCATACGATTTGTTGGAAAGGAGGCTGCTACTGGAAACAAGAAGAGTTTTTGGGTGAAGAAGATGAGGACACAGTCCTCCTTCCTGCTCTGGCATTCCTCAGCTTGACTTCTTTTGCTCTTTCCAGGTTCCATATTTGCAAGCACATTGCCATCAAACTCATGAGATGACACATAGTTATAGTCATGCGCCCTCTACAGAATACATTAGGGGCTGCACAAGACTCACCTTGGTTTTTTTAGGAATGGTGGGTCCTGTGAAGGCCTTCATAAAACTTAGGTTTGAAGAACGTAATGTGGAGTTACATCTGTGGTTAGAGAATGATTTCACATAAAAAAAGTAAAGTAAGGATAACGGGTTATGAATGCATGTTATCTTTCTCAGTGACATGAATGCAAACCAACCATGAAATGCAAAGTACGGGTTGTATTTTACTTAGGCTCTTGAAATTGTGTAACTTAGTTCTTGTTAATTATGCAGTGTAGCACTGAGAAGTCAGGCTTGTACTCCTTTTTTGTCCTAAGAAAAATGCATTTTAATATTAAAGAACCCTAGTATTTGTAAATTTTTAATCTGCTAGTAGGGCTGTGGAATTTCTTGGGGTATGTTGTGTGTGGAAATTAATGCATGTTTCTGACTGAAGATATTGTTTACTGAAGGCATTTTGGTTGGTAGAGTGCTGTAAGTGATTGCTTTAAGAGGACTTGTGCATGTGCACCCTTCAGCAGAAACAGAGCCCATGTCAGATAGATAGTAGTGTATCATTAAACAAAGAATTGGAACATGTGCACAGTTTGTGCTTGACGGAGATAATCTCAAAACCAGATAGATTGTAACAAAACAGAAGAGTGGTGTTAGGAGGGGAGAAAAAAATACTTGGGGAACTTGTTTGATAAGCAGTGTCTTCACTTTGCATTTCTTGGATTTGAGCTTTGTTTTGTACTGTAAAAAATGACTCTGGAGAGGTAATATGTACTCAAACCAAAATATGCCTGCAATTTCAATTTTATATCAGTAAAATTTTGAGGGAATTAGTTACCGAAGTGCTTAACGTGGCATACTTGAATGATCGACATACCAAGTAGAAGTATCATTTGTTTTTCAAAGTAATGTTCTAATTCATTATGTTCATGCATAAGGTCCTGAGCAGTATACATAAACAAATAATATGTTGTTAGGTTTCTTGTATCATTAAAACAGCTTTATGAACAGTATTATCTTTTTAATTTGAAAAGTGGTTTCTGTTTCAGTTTATCGTCATAGGTGTAATCAGTTCACAAATATGACTTGCTTGTTCTGCAGGTTGCTGCTCTTTTTTCCTTTTTCTTGCAAATACACTATGTTGGTGAATAAGTGTTCAATTGGAAGAAGTGGTCAAATATTTTTTGCAAGCAAATTCTGTTGAGGTCTACTTATTCAGACATTCCCAGACTTACCACTTGTTTATCAGCTTAATTCTAGAGCATAAGCTTCCCCTCCAAAGCAAGGTTCCTGCAGCATTTTACACGCATAGGTTAACGTTTGGGATCTGTTTCATTCAGTTGTGCTGAAGCATGAGATGCAGTTTTACTGTGGCCATTAGAATGCTTTGCTTTGTGTAGCAAGTTCTGAAAAGTTTAAAGCATTTCTTTCTATTCTTCCACAATCATAGCAGATGAATAAAGCTCAAGCTAGTGATGGAGGTAGAACTAAGTCTTGTGATATCACTTGCACAAGGACTGCTGACCTTCTAACAAGACTGCTTACCACAGTTATTGTATTCTTATTGCCTTATATGACACAATGAGCTTTCCTTGGAAATAAAGGCCACATAGCAAGGCAAAGCAACTACGTGTTAATGATATTGGACTGGCTCCCTGTTCAGTCCTAAAGATATGGTGTGGGTGTCTGTTTGTTTTTTCCAAGCCATCCTTAGCTTGCTTTCTACTGGTTTTATGCAAAAGCTGAGAATAGAAATCCTGAAGCTGATTGTGATTGTAGTTTTTGTAAGGCACTTGATGGGATTCTTTAGAAAAATATTCTTCCTTTTGTACTGGGGAAGGAATTTGCCTGCTGCTAGAAGTGCCAGTTTATTTAATGGAAAACTCAGCTACTTTGCAGAAGTTTTACCAAAGACAGATGCTTGTTCCTAGTACTTGATACAGAGACATTTTATTTGGAGTTAGTCTAAAAGTGATCTTTAAGACAGCCCATTGTCCTATAGCTGAAACTGTCTACCTCTAGTGCCTTTAAGGCTTTGTTGTCCTTTGCTTAATAAATCATTGCTCAAAACAAATAAACCTTCCTTCTGACAGAACTTGTTTTTAGTGCCATGTTAGCATTGTGAGAAGGAACGAGTATTTTCAGAGAGCAGAAATTGATGATGTATTTTAAGATCTCTCAAATAATTATGGCTTTAATATTTTGCATGTTACAAGTATTGTTTTATAGATTGTTCAGCTCAATCCTGTATGCTGTTCTTTCCCCCAAGACAGTTGTTGCAGTAAAATGATGACTCTTTGACTTGTGGTTCAGAAAAAAAAACAAACATGTAATACCATCTTTCACAAGTGATTTTTTTGTGTTTGCTTGTTTAAGCCCTTAAGTGCTAATTCAGGCATTCATGTCCCCCAAAATTTGTTGTCCTAACATAGCTTTAAAAGAAGAGTATTTTTAATTAAAATTACTAGGAAAAAAACCCTCTTAAGTGACCAGGTTTTACTCTGTAGTCGTCTTTTTAAAGAAGTGTTGACATGAGAATGTGGCTTATTAGTTGTCTCCATCTGCTGGTAGGATGGAAGTCTGCTTTACTTGGCTGACCTTTCATGGAATTCAGAGATCAAAAGATGAGAAAAATGATACTAAACGTTTATGCAGACTTACTCAAATTGGGATTAGTGAATGAAAAAGAACAATTGGTTTTCTAAGTAATTAGTTAATTCCAACAACAGTAACCAAATACTTAGAAAGCTGGGAGTTTATTGTATTGCATACTCTTCAATTTGATATCCTCCTTATGAGCCAGATCTGCAAGGGTACATAGCTGCTGAATAGTTTTGTGTGACTTGGCCTTTTATGATTTTTAAAATGGAAAAGAAATGCATATATGGCTTGCCTGCTCTCGTTAGCATTTCTACTATTTTTACATTTCAAGTGTAATTACAAACACAGCACTAGTTTTTACCTGTACTCTACTAAATCATGGACTAAGTGAAGTTGTCTGTCATTAAATTATAAAAAAATAGTTAAAGAGAATATAATTGTAGAGGTGACATTAGAGATTTATATTTGGGTTACTATTTAAAAACAAACAAACACACAAACCCAAAAACTGAAAGAGCTTTTTCCCCTGCTGTAGGCCTTTGTTTCTTCAGTAAACTGAATCAAAACAAACTTGCCCTGGCTACTTTCATATTGGTACCTGAATTACTTTATTTAGCTTTTTAGTGTGATGCACAAGTACAGCTATTCTATAATGAAACAAAACTTCCTTTTCTAATCCCTTGTTGTCTTGGTTCTGTTGTAAACATTGAAGAGTCAGCATAGTGTAAAAAATTCCTGCTATAGATAGAATTCTGAATTCACACTTTAGAAGAGGTGTTTCTAATAAGCTGCACTTTGGAACTGAGAACTCTTTTTTTATTTCCAGTATTTGGAATTTGTTCAGGGTCTGGTAATTTCTGTACAGGAACTTGAGGCTTTAATTTTTAACTACGAATAGCAATATTTTGATTCTGTTCTTTCTACACCACTCCTAAACTCCAAATTAGTACATTTACAGGTGTGATGAGAAAGCTGTGTAACATTAAAATGACCTCATCAAGAAATTGCACTCTGTCATTTGTGAACTGATTATACGCTGGTGATAGTGAAACAGATGTTTATATTGAAAATTCTATCATTGCAAAGCAGGTACAAAAGAGGAGTCGGAACCCAGGGTGACATTGACTTGGGGTTTGTATCATTCTCGGCATGGTTGCCCTTTTCTTATGAGAGGTTCCTGGGAAAGAGAAGGGAGGATGAAAATGGAAGTAAGTAAAAGCCATTCTAGGTGTATAGATGGAGGCAGCTCGTATCGAGGAAACTGATTGTCTCTGTGTACACACACACTGCATGGTCTGCGCCAGTCAGAAAAAGGCTGAACAGGAGAGGTGCACTTAGCCTCTCTGCTCTTCCATCAGAGCACTTTGTGATTAAATGCAGTATCCAGTTGCGTGATTGATAGGTATTTACTGTTTCGTAGGTAAATATTTGGAGAAGTCCTGCCACAATCTTCAGCGATTTTTAAATTTTTTTTTTAACGCCACATATAAGTGGGAATTACACGCACACATCATTAGTGTGTGTCAGTTGCCAATTTGAAATCCCCATAAGAATACATTATCCTTAATCTCTGTAAAAGGAAGACTTCTGATTTTGTTTACGTACAAATCAAAACCAAGGAGCTCTCCTTTGTCCAAATCTGGGAAACACTTACTTTTGCAAGCACAACTCAAAGAAAAAGAAAGTTCTGTTTGCTCTGATAGTGAGTAAAATTTTCACAAAAATACTAGGCATTGTGTCAGCTAACCTACTGTGCGAAATAACTGATGGACTTATCAGTGCCAGTGTGTAAACTTGTATATTTTAAGGCAAGCAATTCTTTGCTGTGATGGAAATGATTGACTTACTTACTTGGGTCAGTGGGTGGGGCAGAAGAGAGATGATAGTTCACAGAATAACCTGTGAACTTTCACCCCTCTATATGGAAACTTGTTTCAGGGTCAAATCCTTGTAGCTGCCTTCTTGCCACGGTCAATGCCAGCCCTACTATTCACAACACTGCGGCCATCGAGGCCTAGGTACGTAAACATTTAAGGAGTTTTTAAAGTTCTTTACATCAAAACAGATTTAAAAAAATTTCTGTTTGTAAGCTTTCACCATTTAACAACTATTATGTTAATGATGATTTGAAAGAATGCGAAGACTACTGCTGCTAAACTGTGTGGCTAAGCGCCTTTTTTTCCTTTAAATAAAAATGTTTCATGTGGATTTTCAGAGTAGAATGTGCAACTGCTGTGTAATAAAATGGGGAAACTTTTTTTTTTTTTAATTTAAAATATGCCTAAACACTATGTGAATGTCATTACTAAATGTCCTTGTATTTTGTTCAATAACTAGGTACACTTGGCACACATGTTGCCAGTAAAACAGTTAACACTGCCTCCTTTCACAAGATGAGAAGAGATGCATTGGAACCAAAGTAGCGTGTTTAAAACTGGACGGTTATCATTTTATTAAATACATATGTCTGAAACGGGTCACTTGCCACTTTTGGATTGCTTTAGAATTTTCTTAAGTTGTTCTTTTTTGAAAATCCTGATTTGTGTCTCGTGTCTGCGTGAATTCTGGTTTATACAAAATGTTAATGAATATAAAGCTGAGGTGTATTATTTTGAATTGAGTCTGTGAAAAGTTGTTAGAAACATTTTTTTGGAAGCTTCCACTTATTTTTTAAAACCCCAGTGCTAACTTGAGGACTTGTTTTACTTTTCTTTTTCTGGATAGGATCAGTTCTTAAGAGCAGCCCCTGTAACTGGAGGAATGGGAGCTCAGCTGATGAGAAAAATGGGCTGGAGAGAAGGAGAAGGGCTTGGAAAAAACAAAGAGGGCAGCGTTGAACCTATTATGGTCGATTTTAAGACAGATCGAAAAGGTAAGCCCTTCCTGAAATGGCAGTGTAAACTTCTCATCTATGTTTTGGAGAGAGGCAAATTAACTTTGGAGTAGGAAGCTTCTCCTGGGTACAGCTTCACTGTAAAAATTAACAGATTTTGGTACTGGTTTTTCAGGCCTTGGATTACCTATGTAGGCTGTGTCCTTCTGCCTGTGAACTCTTCCAGGTGTTCTTTAACTTTCCCTAACCTTCACCTTCCATTTAAAACAGTGCCTCTTTGGGGTTCTTGAATTAGGGATGTACTTCAGTTGGATGTATGGAAAAGGCTTGGACAGGAAAATTAATTGTGCCCTTGTGATTGTCCAGAGAAAAGCCATTGTGGTTGGTCCAGAGAAAACAGCTGACACAGGAATGGGGCAGGATAGAAGATTGTATAGTTTGGTCACTTTTAAACTGGGGTGAAGGACAGAGGTGAGAGCTACAGAGTTGAGTTACTGCTGCCTTTCAGCTGAAGTCCTGACATGAGTAGACTGTCTGTACTGATGGTTTTAGGTGTTCCAAATGGATTTTGCTTCCTTTTTCATCTGTCTGATCTCCCTGCTGTTCTATCCCCTAGTCTGATCCTCCTGCAGGCACCTCTGCTTAGTTACAATTATGTTTCCCTGCTTGTTTTCAAAGTTGGCTTTAGCAGTCTTTCCTCCTCTTCTTTATGTAGTCCATGGCCACAGGTGGAGAACTGTTGCACTTGTCTCATTGGATTCAAAAGAACCATCCTTTTATTTACAGACAGCATGTGCTGCTGCTTAAGCTGATTGGTGATGTGGTTTGTATGATCCTCACCAGCATATTCAGCAAAAGCTCTGTTTTCGAAGTGAATGTTTATGAAAATTTTTCATCTAAAGTAACTACACAAGTTGTAACCATTTAAAATACAAGATGCAAAACTTCAGCAGTCAAGATTTATGATTTAATTGTTCTATGATGCATGTTACCAAAATAAGCAATGTAACACTGCAGGAAAACAGTGTTTTACTGTTGTTCTCCTAAGTATTTTTAACTGAAAACCTTTACTATATTAAATAGATCACAAATAATATTAAAGCATGAAAATAATTTGAGTTATGGGTTTGTGTTAGCTTTTTTAATTGCTCATAATTGAACTTAGAAGGAAAAAAAGCATGTAATTGCAAATGTTTTGAAGTTTTTTTGCAGAGATGTTGTTAGAGTTGGAGGAACCTTGAAGTGTCAAAATTGCTAGTTCTCAATACAGAGATAGTACAAGTACAGTACTGCTCAAGTGACCAAGCTAGCTGTGAAAACATAATTTAAACATTAATAATTTGAAGTGCAAAGAGGTAGAAAATGAGAAAGCAAGCCTGCGTTATGAAAATATCCATTGTTTTCTAAATTCTAAAGATGTTCTAGCAGCATAATACAATTTTACAGAGAAGTGCAACAGTCTCAAAAGTACAGAACACTATAATCCAGATATCTTCATTTTTATACAATGACTGAGCTTTCTTTTCATCTGTTTTTCTTCTGTGCAACCTTACTGTTTAAAGAAAAGAGAGAAAAAAAAAGATACCTAGTGACAGAGGGATTGCCAAGAAAATATTTGAAAAGTATTTTGTTAATGTTACTTAGTTACTGTGATCTGTGTAGATGATGTCTTGTAAAGTTCTCACTGCTGATAAGAGTTCCTTCCATTCAGGTTGATTAACATCAGTCAGAGGGAAGAAATTGAAAACAGTCAGTTTCAGTGGTATTTTCTCAAGCAGCCTGATTAACATAATGATGGATTTTTGTGGTGAGGAGGCAAGAGTTAGATCTGTTTGTTAAATTGCTTACTTCTTGTCGTGGAGTAGGAAAGAGGCAGTATTGCTGCACAGCCTGTGAACATTTTGAACGTGAAAAACATTTTAATGATACACAGCTGTGGTGCAGCTCAAGTTTCCAGTTCTAGAAGTGTGCCCCAGGATCCTCAGGTGGTTTCCGATATAAATTTCCCTAATGCGAGCAGAATTTGATACCGAAGTTTCAAGCCTTAAGGCCTGAGACAGGATCAGGTCCTCATGGTGCTGGGTGTTCTGTAACAGGTAGTTTGCTCTCTCTGCTTCCAAACGCTCGGTCTTCAGTAACATTTAAAAACGCTGGATGGAGTTATGGATGCCTCTTCCCAGCATGTGATGTATTGATCTGAAAATACTGATAACCTTAGTGATGGTCGGGCCTTGCTTTTATTTCATGGTTTTAAAATATGTCATTATTATTATATATGCAATCATATGTGATATTTCCACAAAAAAAATCTAAAGGTGTTCTGCGTCGATAAAGAATAGTTTCTAATATTGAGCCAACCAAGTCTATAATACGGGACGACACCTTACATTGTGAAGAGGCAGCGTGTGTCATGCTTTACAAAGAAGCAACTGAACAGTGGTTATACATTTATGACGAGTAGCAGAAAATGACCCTCAAACATTAGTTGTCTTTGATGCTTAAATGTATAAAACGTCTCTTTTTTTAAAAAGTTTGTGTAGACGTCTGAAGCGAAGTCTGAAATTTTTAAAAGTAGTCTGTCCATTATTAAGTAACCCATTTTTGTTTTATAAGGTGTTTTTAGCACATTTTGGAATGTATCCTCCAAATAAGACATTATTTCTAGATACAGGAACAAGCAGTTTGCTAAGGAGTTACTCAGGAGGCTGCATTAAGACATGAAGCAGAAGGTTGCCTGCCTTTGCCATAGCTTTCCTTAGACCCTGTTTTTTCCAGGCCCTGATTGAGATCTGTAGTTCTCTCACAGACAGTATTGAAACCAAAGCCTTCTTGAGCTTTGCTGTCAGCCAGTAAATTGTTGGTTGTCTGTGTTCAGAGAAGCTTGGTCCGTCAGCAGAGCTTGTTGGAATCTCTTGCAGCTTTTTTGAAAATCCTTCTTGAGGTACCAGGAACAAGATGTTGAAGACAAGTGTCAGTGACAAGTGAGGGAGACACAGTAGTAATGAGGAGAGTGATGTAAGAGGTTTTTTTCTTTGTTGGAAGTATTTTGTTATTTTGGATATAAACCAGTTGTACAGAAAAAGAAATGTTGTTTCAGTGGTTGTCATCTGTGAGGGTTTCATGCCACTTGAAAAGTCCCTACTTAGGAGCTGCATGAATATTAGGATGAAAATCCGGTAGGGAGGGGAAGGATTTTCTTTTAAAGCAAACAAAAAGTGGCAGCCAAAAAAAGCTGAAGGAACAGGAAGAAACTGGAAACAATTGCAGTGTCTCTCTGTATTTATTCACCAAAGCCAGGAACAGGAACAAATTGAGGTAAGAAACGGAGTAATATTGAAGGATCGAAGTCAAGAGAAATTTTGAAAAAAAGCCAGTTAATTTGTTTACATGCATTTAAGGGCAAAATGAATGAAAAGAAACTTGAGTCACTTCATAAGCATGGATGGCATGGTTACTGGAATTTGACAGGATTTTGGCAATTGTTACATTTTATTTCTTACTCTTGTAAGAATTTTAAAAGAAAAATGTTTGGCTTCCCTGTTTCACAGTGGCTTCTGCTGGAACTTGTGCTCTTTGTATTGCCTTTGGGCCCAGATGCCTCCTTTTCTGCTACTTTATATTCAGGTGTGATTGAAATCACAGGAATTGGGCTGTGAACTTGCACATAAAGGATAAATATTTGAATACCTTTAAATAAAGAGAGCACATGTTATAAGAACACCACTGTGTTATTCGTATCATAAAAGGACATACTAGGTACACTTCCTACTGTTTAATGGAAATATTTCATATGCTTAGTGTGGTAGAGGAAAATCGTCAAGATAGTGGATGTCTTTTGGGTTATACAAAACAAATCCAGAATGAGAGTATGTTTTTAAGTTTACTTCTTGTTCTGTGTTTCTCCAAAGAGGGCATGGAAAACCAGGTGTTCCCTGACTTGCATAACACTACTCAAAGTTTTCTACTAGCTGGCATGTTAAGAGTCTTAACTAGAGCAGTTGAGAAGAATGTTCCGTGTAGTCTGGAGGGAAAAAAATGCTGGATTAAAGGGAGGTTTGAAGGAATTCTGAAAAGACAGTTGTACGTTGTCACCAGGTTTTATCACCTCTGATACATGTTACTGCTTTACTGGTGAGAATACAGAAATCGTGTGGGAATCACAAATGTAAACTTCATTGTGTTTTATTTAGGGCTTGTTGCTGTGGGAGAGAAGGCACAAAAGAGATCTGGACATTATGTTGTGATGAAGGATCTTTCAGGTGAGATTCTTACTTGTCTATAAAAAAGCTCATTTTAAATGATTGCTTTGATAGCACCATTGAAATTTCAAATACATTTTATCTTTAAGGTAAACACCCAGTTTCTGCATTGATGGAGATCTGTAACAAAAGAAGATGGACACCACCTGAATTTGTGTTGGTGGATGATAGTGGGCCTGATCACCGCAAACATTTTATCTTTAAGGTGTGTTTGAGTGTCCTTGTTCACTGTTGGTTTCTCTGTTAAAAGGTGATTTAATTACTTGTCAAGACTTCTGTATTCCAGAGGTGGCTGAGTACTACTAAGCAGTGCCTCGATGCTAAAATTTCAAAGTCCTGTTTCTGTAAAGGCCAAATCAGATCTCTGAAGCACATCAACCTCTCAGTCCAACAAGAAACACACTATTCCACTTCTTACTAAAATTATTAGCTTAAGTGGTGTCATATTCTTGATGTTTACTTGCAGGTGTGGTGTTAAGTCTTACTGTTGTAGTGAGCAAGATTTAGTTATTTTTGTCTTTTAGTTATCCTACGATATGGGCTTGCTTTTTCATGTAGGAATTTGTATTAGCACAGTTACTACTTGTAAATGGTTGTGTTTATAGACCAGAGGTGGATTTTGTCTATCCCTACAGCAGAATTACGCAGAGAATGTGCTCAAAGGAGCGATATAGTGCTGCCTTGAAACAGAAGGGAAGAAGCACTTTCTAACACTTTTCTTTTTTTTCCCCCCTCCCCTTCTTTCACAAACAGGTGAGAGTCAATGGAAATGAATACAGGCCTACTTTTGCCAGCCTTAATAAGAAGCATGCTAAAGCCACAGCAGCAACTGCGGCTCTCCAGGCGATGGGACTTGTACCAAAGGAAAGCATGGTTAATACCACCATGTTTAGGAGTGCCTCACACCGCTAGATATTGTTTTTTATATTGACATTATTTCAGATAATTTTACTCTGCACAAAAATGGTATTTGCCCTTTCATGTTGTAAATACATTGGCGATTCCCACGTTGTAAAAACTGTACAGACACCTTCAGGTTTTTCTTTTGTACCATCAAAATGTATTTAAATCATACTTAGTTTTTGGTATGTTTATATTGTTTACATTAGTGATGTAATTATTTCTTAAATGACTAAATCAGACGACAGACTCTGGAGGCATCAGTAATCTTAAACCCTTGTTTTAAAACTCATGCAATTTCTCTTCAATATGGAATGTTAACACTTTCATACTGTTTTGTACTATGCTGCAGTTTTCCCTGGTCTCGGTAAAGCTGCTCGTGCGCTTTTGCCGGCAGCTGGCGAAAGGTCACGCAGCTTATTACCTTAGTCCAGTCGAGGCTGGCGTGTACTGCTGGACAGATACTGGGCCAGTACTGGGACCCCCGAGAGGAAGCGTGCGGCGGTAGCCCTGTTGTACAGCGCTAACGCTGCCGCTTCTCTTTGCGTTTTGTTGGGGGGTCTAACTCAGTGACGCACCGCGCCTGGCCATGCAGCCCGTGCTCCGGGACAGACGTGATTAGGCAAAAGACTTGGCGTTAAAAGGGGTGGCAGGAAGTCCAGCAATGGAACCCGCGAGACTTGCCACGAAAAGGTGGTTCTCCCTGCGTGTTCTGAGAAGGGAGACGATGGAGTTGTCTGTTCCGAACAAATTAACACACTGCCTGATGTTGATTGTATGAATTTGTGGTTAATGTGAATTTTAAACTCTAACAAATCTACAACTGGATTCGGGGGGCGGGGAGGGGATAGAATGATGCTTAAATTGTTGTACCCAACTTGGTCAATAAAGCAGCACAAGTTCATAATCTTAATCACTGGTCAGTAAACAGTAATTAAAGTGTATGCCAAAACAACTTCTTGAAGAAACGCACAGTATAAAAGTACGCTTTATGAAGATTATCAACAGCTGTTAAGGTTGCAGAATCAGTTGTAGTCATTTTTGGTTGCTTTGGACTATTACCAAATTAACTCCTTGGGCTTACATTTTCCGTAATGGTACTCTGCCCCCAAGGAGACAGCCTGATCCAGAGTCTTGGCAGTTTGACAAGGGAGAGGACGTGGAAAGCTTTTCCTTTTTTTTTTTTGAATTTAAGAAGTATTAGTACTTTAGCTATGTGCACTTTGAATTGGAAAGGGCATTGTACATCTCTTGCCAGATCTGTCTGATTTATGAGCAGATTGCCAGGATTTACAGACTCTAGTAGTTCAGATGTTTATTTTTGGAAAAGTCTTTTTGAGGTCTCCTTGTATTGCATCTACTGACCAGAGCTTCGTCTGCGACAGGAACAAAATACAGTTTGTACGCAGTAAGCCTGCGCTCAGGCCTAAAGTGAATGACTTTGCAACGGTGGTAGGGACGTGGAGCTGAAGAATTACTAGTACGTCTTCTTCCACCAAGTCAGGTGATTTGTGTGTATTCTGTCAACTGTTATGGAACAAGGTGTCTTTCTTTGCCCTGAAGGGACAAGGATCAATGTCTCATGTTGTGTACAGCAGAGAAATGGTATTTGGTTCTGCGCCACATGCTTTCGAGAAATAAAGCCCCTTATTAGTCTGTCAAAGCGCTCTGAAAATGCATAAGTTAATCTTAATTTTCATGGACGTAGTTGTCTTTAATTAAACTTTTTTCCCTTTGGCTTCTCGCCTTCAGTCTCTGACTAAATATTTGAAGATCTTGCTTCATTTGCTGAACTAGTTGAAAGGTGTGTGTAAAAGAAAAAAAAAGTGAATATGGTACAGCAGTGGAAAGATGTGCTGCGGGAGAACTGGGTGTTGTATCTGTCTTAGCTGAAGTCTCTTTTATTGATCTATGACTTGAAGTAATTAACTTGGGATATGGGAGCGGCTCCTAATCTGACTTCTGTTTAAATGTCCAGTTCAATAGAGCTGAAACATCGGAGATGTTGGTCATTCTATTTAGTCTGTGGTGTCCGCTGGTTTCACAGCTGTACAGTATCAAATCTGGGAACATACCATCTCTTGTACTTGTCATTTTGTTCTTTTTTGGGTCTATATTACCCATGTGTAATGTAAAGATACATGTTATCTCACAGCAGCAACGAGCAGAGGAGTTCGGTCCCATTGAAGACTTAATTAAAAAAAATAACTACTTAGGCAAATTTTGGATTTCATGCCTTAAAGACGTGGTACCGTATGTGGATTTAACCTTTGGTCTTAACAAAGACTTAAAGAAAAAGAAAACAATTAAGGTCTGTAATGCCCTAATTATGACACTTCTTGATTTGGAGGTTTCTGTTTTAATTTAATTCTTTGTTGTTTAGGATGATACATGAATCTAAAGCTAGTGCAGCAATGTGCTTCTGTTAAATTTGTACATTTGAATTGGTTTGAGTGTCCTTTGCATGCAGGAATAGATTAAGTAGTGTTATATTAAAAAGAACAACTAGGAAACACTCTCTTGGAACCTGGTTATTTATGCAGCACTTTAGCTGTCTTAAAGGTGAACAGTTTGTGACTCCCGCTGATGGAAGACATGATCTGTTTGGCTGTTGGGTTTCCTCTTGCTGCAGAATTACTTTCCCAGAAGTAACCTTGCTGAAAGCTCTTCTGACTTCTCTGTGGCGAGGAGCAGTTTGAAACAGGTGCCTAAAAACTTGCAGCCAGCTTCCACCGATTTCTTGTCAGCCTTGATTTGTAGATTGTAAATACTTAAGGCTGGAGGAGCAGGGAAGTGAAGTTCTTATGCCTTGGAAAATTCAAAATTGCCTCTTAACAATATGAAGTCCTAACTGCTACGGTCTCTAGCTCTCCCAAACAAATCATAGCTGTGGTGAAAATTCACCCATTTGGGCAGGTTAAATCAATCAATCTTACTGCTCTGCAAGCGTCTGGAATGGCAGCGGCATTTACTGAAAATGCCTGTAGGTGGAAGAGCAGCAGAGCATGTCGTGTAATGCTGCGGCTTTTATAGGGAAAGTTCATTGGAGCCAAGCGTGCGTCAAGAGCAGCACTGAATCCCAGAGCTGCAAGGAACTGGAATATGCTGCTGAAATTACAGGCAGCGCTGTGATTTAAACCCCACAGTTTGCAGTGCGAGGAGGAGCAACAGCTTGGGTAATGGTGCGAAGCATGCGATAAAGAATGTGGTAGTAAATATTTGGAATTACACAGTTGTAGACTACAAGAAATGTAATTGCAATTCAAATTTTTTTAAATGACTGCAAGCTATGAATTGGTGTTGGTGTCTCTCTATGACTCTCACATGCTGGATGTGAAAATACGAAGTGGAACGGAAATTAATAGTAATTATTGTATTTCCTAGAAACAGGCTCAAGTCCACATACCAGAATGGTTACTGGCCTGATTAAAATTGCGTTCCTGTAGAGGCATGTACAGAATTGCTTTCTCCTGTTGCTCTCAGTACCTTGTTCCATGTGCTCACGTGCCCTGTGAGCAGGGCTGCTCCTGGAGCACAGGCTCAGGGGGCGCTGCCTGTGTCCGCACTGGGGCTGTGGGCCCTGAGCGCAGCAGCAGCTCTGGGAAGGGCTGACCCGTGTGACTGGAGGGGAAGCTGCGCCCTGTTCCTTTCGTCAGGGTGCAGTCGCTGTGAGAGCCGCTGGTAAGGACATACAGGTTGGTTTACAGCTGACTGCAGAGGCCGTGGCTGATGGAGGCACACAGGCCGGAAAAAAAAAGGGATTGAGTTAACAGTGACTCTTACTAAAAGTGATAGAAGTGTAGTGAACACATCAGCTGCTTTAGAAACCCGGTCTTGTATTCCCCAGGATGCATTTTCACTCTTGGTGTCTGATATTAATGGAAGGGGAAAACTTTGGTAATCTGCTTCTAGAGTAGTCATGGAAAAGTGTGAAGATGAATTCAAGTTGGATTGTACTGCCCTGAATTCCACCAGAAATGGACTATTTGACATTATCAAAGTATTTAATATTCCAAGGTGCAGTTTTCCATCATGAGAGAGGCTTTATCTAGGTTTTCTAGAGGTTGCTGTGTTCAGTGTACTGCTATGATGACAGTGTCATGGTAGTTACTGTAAAGAAACAAATGTAAACAAAGTATTCCTGTGTAATTCTGCACATGCTCTACTACTGGGGTAGGTTACTTGTAGTGGTGTCAATGTAAAGTAACTGGAAGACACAGGAAGCCTTTTACCATGCCTCAATCTGCAGGAACTTCTTTACGTGCCCATATTTTTAAGTTGACAGGCTGTTTCCTCAAGTACAACCTGGGTGCAGTCTAATGTTACTGTTTCAGGGTCATAGGTCCTGAGGTGGGGAGCAGGACCAGGCTGTAGTAAGGGTGAGGTTAGCTGTCCTTGGGGCGTGAGCACCGCTCCTTTTTGTGTGCGCAGTTGCAATAGAAATCTTCCCAGAATGCACGAGCATGACAGTAGTCTACAGATTGCTTCAGTATTCTCTGCTGCAGGACTCTGATCACCTGAGGGATGTGTAAAAAAGTGACATACATACACCCCCAAAACAACAGCTTTGACTACCTGAAGTCAAGCAGCCTGTGTTAAACCTGTTAATAGACCCTGCTATTGCTATGAACAGAGTTGGATCAGCATCCTCTTCTGCCTCTCATTTTCTTTGTCTTCGATCAGGGGCTGCAACTTACTGCTCCAACTTGTTCTGGTTCAGGTTATCATTTGTACAAGTTGCTTTTTAAAAGTAGCTCATTTTAACATAAGTGGGTATGGGAATATGAGACAGCTGGGCTGAGCAGTTCTGAGGAAGTTTAACCTTTTAATCTGAGCTGCAGCCAGAACTCTGCTTCTGTCCATCTGAGACTTTCATCTTTGTGGAGTTCAGAGCCGACTCTAAACCAAGGCATGCAACATAGCAAGGTGTAGCTATCAAGCTTCTGGCAAGATGCTGCAAGCAGTCTTGGAAGGGGTTTTGCCAAGAATTCCACCTGTCCAAAATGGTTACGAGTTGCTGCACAGAAAAACAGAAATTCTGTACTTCAGAATAGAATTTGCACGTGCATGAAGAATACAGACCTTCCAGAAGCAATTCAGACAAATAAAATGCATAATCCTGTTTTATCAAGTTTTATTTTAAAAAAAGCTTTCTAAAACAGAAAAGGAGATGTCGAAGGCCTCTTCGAGGATTTCATTCAGAAGTCCTTTGAAGTGTTTTATGATGGGTGACGTGCAATAGTTATTGTCCGTGATGTCCATCTAGATCGTATCCCTCCTTGTACTGCGTAGGCGCTGCCTGTGCAGACCAGCAGGACATACAGCAACTGCACACTAGGGAGCGTTCTTTTCCACCCGATGGAACCAGCATGCCTAGGACTTCCAGGTGTAACCATAATCCTTCATTTCCAGAAATCGGATGGAAGATTTTCCCAGTGTTGGACACTGAGTCAGTTGATCCAAAGTCTTCGGATGCAGTCCACACGCAGGAAGATCTTTGTATACAGTTTCCTGTGGAAATTCACATGAAGAGAGACATGGAATAGGTATTTCTGTTTGAAATACCTGTAGTTTTTAGTGTTTACTTGTGTACATCTGGGGAACCCTGGCAAAGCTAGTTTTCTGGATTATTCAATTTCTGGGGGAATGACAAGCCACAAGGACTGCCCAGTGGCGATCACAAGTCATTGGGTCTTATTAAGGGAAAGCTTTGTGTCACTCAGTGTCCTATGGTTTGTAATAAAGATATTATTCCTAAAAGGAAAGACTGTCTCTGCTAGTTTCCTTACCTTATTTAAGGCAGGGCTTGTGTCACCAAGATAAGTGTTAAACACAGCAGTTGGCTCATGGGTGTATAACACAGCGGAGAACGCTCCCCTCTGCGCAGATTTGAGCAGCATGGTCAGCGAATGCAGAGCATGAGGCATGACAGGGCCTACGATCTCCAGACTGAATATCTCCTCGTACGCCAAGCGAACCCTGGCTTTGGCATTTATACTTCGAGCCTGAAGACAAGAGCAGACAGAATTAATGACACACCAAATCAAGCCCTAATTTTCATTAACTTTAAAACTGCAGTGCCACAGTCCTATTAAAAGTTCAAAATACTTTAAAATGTTGTCAACTTACTGTTCAGTTATGATCGTCTTATTGTCTTTGTAACAACTCCTAAAGTGTACCAACTACGGTAGCGCTGGAATGCTACAGAGTGTTAAGAAAGTTAACTGCAGAAGAACAGTGTGAGCGACTGGGAGAGGGCTGTGAGTAGCACATCCTTTTGTATCCACCACCTCCTTACAGTTAACAGGTGGTGAGCCATGGTTCAGAGGTGCCCTCGTTGCAAGCAGCTGTGATACTTTGAGACCCTGTAAGATTTCAGGAGAATCTTTCAAGAACCATTTTAGTATCTGGAAAATCTGCTTAAGCTCTTCTGTATCAGGATGTGAAGAATGGAAATGCTGGGGTGCCAGTGTAGCAGCACAGATGGCTGTGCATCGAGATGATTTAGGAGGCAGCCTGTATTGCAGTCAGAGTGCTAACTCGGGCTGCAGCAACAAAAACTACTCTGCTGTACCTGAGGAAAACTATACAAAGTCATATCTACTTTACTGAAAGCAGAAACGACATTCTTTTTTCTGTTGGAAAACAGAGATGGTTGCGTTACTTACTTTGAGTGTTTGCATTGTTCCACCTCGGAAAGCAACAGGGGACAGCAAAGTTGGTGGAAGCCCGGCTTGTGGACCTGCAGTAGCCACCAGGCTCTTACAGTTTATCAAGAAGTTCAGCAAAGTGAATGTGTTTGTTCCTTTCACTAATGCAAGGGATTCAGGTCTGTGATCCACCTGCACCTCGTGCTTCTCCTTACGACTGTATTGACTGGAGTCAAAGGAAAACCATGAGGAACCGAAAAGCATCGATGCACCAGAGGAAGAATCAGAGCAGTGCAACTCCAGAAGAAATGTCCCCCCCCGCCGCCTCTGAACAGTCAGGTCATTTAAACAAGCAAAACGAAAAACCCACGAAGCTTTACACTGATTCAGATTTGGTCTACAAATATTAAACAGCATCTTAAACCTGACTTCTGATTTAATTATCAAAGTTGCGAGATAAAAAGCGTTTTCCAGGTCCAATGTCTTACAGCTGGCAAGTCACGTCTACTGAGTATCTATGAATTTCACGACTCCTGGTTTTACTATGAATTTTGCTTCAAAGCAAACACAAAACCGTAAGCATTCAGAGTTCAGACCGGGAGTCGCGTCCCCCGACTGTCCCCACTTTTGGTGTGTTGCTGCAGGGCAGCCTCAGGAAGCCAAAACGAGGTTCCCCTGGGGTGAAAGCCAGTGGGAGCTGCACTGGACAATGCAAACGGAACCAGAGGAAGACCTGAGTTAATCGGTCCCTCTGAAACACGTATAGGTCCACAGGAACAGCTGTTCTGGTCTACAGCTGTGTCCCTACTATGCCACACTGCTTTCCAAGTGTAAACTGAGCTTACATGAACATACCTCCTTTTCTAAAAAAAAATTTAAAAAATCTAATGTCTTTCCAGTGAACCTATATGTGAGGTGACATGATCAGTTTGTGACCTAACAGACTGATCTTACAAAGTTACATCAGCAATTCACAATGGCTTTTCCTTCAAGAGAAGCATCGAGAAATACCTAAAAAAAACCTCGAAGAGACATGCAGAGTCTCTTAATATGTAGTAATGTAAGGATTAATATTTGGAAATAAGTTCTCAACAGCTTTTATAAAACTTAAATCTATACCGCAAAAAGATAACATCTGCAGGGCTTTCCAGCATCATGATGTGCAAGGAAAGGATACAGTTTAATAGAAATAGTATCTGGTTTCTTAACCTTGTCTTGGACTCCCATCTCCTCAAGCCAAGAGAAACTTTCATGCTCATCATCACTTGGATCCGGTTCCCTGGGAAAAAGAATCAGTGTTAGGAAGGCAACACTTTCTAAGGAGGTTTTCTAAATTGAATGCACAGGAGTCCGTAGGTGCCCTTGAATTCTAGCATTGTAGAAGACTTATTACATACTCTCCATCTTCCCCGCTGTTGTCCACTTCAAGGCTGTTAGCAACCTCAGTTTCCGAATTCACTTCAGAGTTTTTCTGTTTTCTGGTTCTACCTTCTTCCACCAAAGGTAAAGAAAACTCTATGCCTTGAACAGAGGGGGAAAGAAAGCAGTGAATGGTTTTGTAACACGGCTAATGCACTGCATCAGTTATTCAAACGCTAGCAGGACTGGTTTCACCTTACCTTCATTTCTCATGGCTTCCCTTAAACCTCTAGTAGTGGGAGAAATTACCACCGTGATAACGTCACTTCCCGCAAGACCAGCTGCGCGGAACAGGACCGTAAACTGGTACGTACATACGTAGAAGTAGGGACACAGTTTGGCTTTGAGCAGATGGTAGAGAGAAGTAAAGCTAACAGACCTGCAAAATAGAATAAAACAATTCTGTAATTAACTGAAGTTAATTCTGTGCTTTTGACACATCACACTGTATTTGGCTGGGTGGTAGTGACGTGTACTCTGCATAGGTTTGAGAGCACACCGAATGAACTGAATGATTACTCCGGTTTTCAGACATGCTTCATGTCTGGGAAGCTGCACTCCTCCGAAACACAGCCTGTCTGTAGGTGCTGTGCTCTACCTGCATACCCACTTTCCAGTGTGTGAGTTTACATGAAGCATCAAAGGCAACCAGCTAACAGGATTTATGGAATTCTACCCAAACCAGTAACTAGGGTTGGAGAGAGGCATTTAACACGAGAATGTAGCTTTAGCCTTAAACTTATTTCCTTAGCCTGGTCCTCAAAATAACAAGCATTCTAGCTGGACAAAAAAAAAAAGCTTTCTCATAGAAATGAAAAGAACTTGTGCATTAATTAAAATTCCATTGTCTTAATCGTAATAAATACATCAGTTATTTGGTTCCACTTACCAGTCACTCATTAGCACTTGTTGCAAGGCTTCGTCCTGTGACCAGGGACTGGCCTTCCCAGCTATTCTTCTGTCTGCGCCAATCCGAGGGAAGAGCTGCAGCCACGGCACCGAAGGGTGAAGCCAGTAAATGAGGCTTTGCTGAAAGGCACAACGCAGTTCTGTGGACAGTTTTGGTTCCTAGATGTCAAAAAGTATTTCATGAGGACAGTAGTACTTTACTGCAGGCAGCACTGCAGGTGATGGATTAAAACAATATTACACTAGATACTAAAAAGAATCCTGGGCTTGTGAATAAGCCAGACTGAAGGAAGATGGCCAGCAAATGGCAACTGCTCCGTGGTTGAAGTTAAACGACCACTCATCACTGTCTGCCACTGCGGGTACAAGCCACGGATGGAATTAAATTAGTAGTCTAAATGAGCCTTATTCTTAAGGCAAATAAGATCAAAACAAGACACCATCAAACTGTCACTGCCAGCATGTTTAAGGAAAAGTGGAAAGGTACATTCTCCTTTCGGAAGCCGGAGCTTTGAGCTGCCCTCTGAAGCGTTACCTGGATGCTCTGTGGCAAGTTTGTTTCTGTAGCTCTACAATGCTGAGCAAATCCTCGAGCTTCCTCTTGTGCTTTTAAATGCTCTGCCCAGGTAAACGGTTGGGAAGACATAAATAGAAGTCGTGTTTTCATACTCCAGTCTGCAGGAAATTCGTGTCTTGGTGAGGGGGGAACTTCTGGTACAGCAACAGGTAAATGAAGGTCCTTAAGAAAACAGAAATAGCATCAGTTAACCCATGGAAAAAGAAAAAACAACAAACCCACACCTATGTAGCTACCTATTTATATTTCAGCATGGTTAGGTCTCCTCTCATGTTGATGTAATACACCCTTCCTGGCAGGCAGACCAGACACAGGACTAGACAGGACTATGGCTAATACATCAAACGCCTTGAGTTTAGTAGCCTATGAAAAGACAAGTTGAACCTGTCACCTCCTGCATGTTTTTGTCCAACTCAGTGAGTGCAACAGCAAAAATCCCAAGCTCATTTTGATCCTAAGGAAGTACTCACATTAAGAGACGTACTTAAACCTTTTGTGGACAGATTTTCTGCATTCCAAGTTACACAGAGTTTGACTGTTCATTGCTAACTAAAGTCAAAGTTTATACTTAACTGATTATTTTATCGCTAACAGATTCTAACAGAAATATGGCATTATACTGTCCATCAAAATGCAGAAGAGGGTTTCCATTCACAGGGGTCTTTCCAAAAGTCATAAGCTAGGAACAGATAAAAGGATGAATATTTTTTTTAAAAAAAGAGAAAACTTAGCCTGAAGTTTATGAAGACAAGAATTTCCATGCTAAAACAGCTATTTCATTTTATCCTCTCTTGGTGATTGTAATGTCAGAAGCTTCCTAGAGGTCATTTCTCTCCTGTGCTAAGTTAGTGTGAGCTTAAGTTTCTGAAACCATAACAACGTTAGACATTATCTGCTTGAAATACTCTTTCAAGGACTGGTTTTCAGGTATTCTCTCTACCCCTATGTGCCTGGTCAAGTTGTTTTTTTCCCTTTCTGTAGCTGAATAAAAGACTGCAGGAGATACATCACTTTGAAAAACATCCTTATCTCAACAAAATACAAAACTAAGAAACAGAAGAATTACAGTTAACATCATAATAAAACTGGAAGAAGACAAAAACCTCTACCAATTAGAACTACAACGTAGCGAAGTCAGGCAGAAGGCTGGCATTTGAAAGACTGTCACCATAAC
>VWYH01002902.1:905882-966051 GCA_013399365.1 Pampusana beccarii
TGGGGGGTGCCGGCCGCCCGCGGCGCGTTGTCCAGGCTGGAGAAGGGGTTGCGGCGGGCGGGCGCGGAGGGGCCCCGCGGAGCCGCGCCGCAGGGCGGGGGAGCGGCGGCGGGGGATTCGCTCCTCCGCAGCCTTTTGCGCTTCAGCCGCAGCATCGCTGGCGGCTTCTTGAAGCCGGGCGAGTAGCCGGGGACGGCGGGATCGGCCATGGCTGCCTGGCGGGAGCCGCTGCCCCCGCTTGGCGCGCAAAGGGGCGGGGTCCGCCGCTGGGCGGTGCTGAGGTACCGCGCCCGCACTTCCTCCGCGCCTCGGGAGGGCGCGCAGGGGTCCGCGGGGCGGGCGGCGGGGATGGGGCTCAGAGGGCACCCCCGGTGCGGCTTCGGGTGGGGAATGAAAAAAGCGTTATTGCTAAAAAAGAAATCGTGAGTGGATTTCTGGATCCGTTCTGAAACCAGCCTTTCTCCAGTCACGTGTCAAGGAAACGGCCACACGGCTGCAGCAGGACAAAAATCACCTGCAAAGATACCAGAACACGGTTCCAGTGGTGTGAAATGTGGGACTAGACACACAGTGTGTGTATTCAGGTTAGAAAACGAGTTTTGGTTGTGATCTGTGGCACTGGCTGTGGCCCACACCGCAGTGTTTTACTTAAGACTGTATTGCAGAAAGACACCCATCCCCTCACTACCAAAACAGGGGCAGTACTTCTCAGCCCAGGCGTAGACAGACGATCCTTTCCAACATACAGCTCTGAAGGCCACTAAATAAAACAATGGTGGATTAGAAAACTAATACAGACACAAAACTGGCTTTGAAGACACGCTGCTGCCCTTAACCACAATCTACACATTATCCGTATGTCCCTGGCTGCACAGGGCTCAAGAGTAAGAGCATCCTTGCACAACCTGGGCAAGAGCCGGGGCTGGTGACAGGAGACACTGGCAGCCTTTATGGGGCTGCCAGGTCAGCCTGTGGGGAGCAGCGAAGCACACGATACTTTCTTGTCAAAGCTATGAAGGAACAGGTTGGGAGTCTGAGTCTCGCTCCTGCACTCAAAACTACTTTCTGCTTTCTTCTGTCGGGATGTGCAAAAGAGGAGACAATTCTTCGCGAGACTCTAGAGCATTATTAAAGAGTATTTGAAGTTGCTGAGACACCTCCATCAACAAAATGTGCCAACAGGCAGCTTCATACCCAAAGTACAAAGAGATATTTGCTTCATAACCTGATACAGCTGAAACACTAAGATGTGTTCAGCAACAGCTGGACTTAGTGTATTGTGCAAGGGGTTCAAAAGGCATTTACATATGCAGTTAGGAGCAACGCATCTATTGACAAAAGACCTACTAAAATTAAAACTATAATATTAAAATCTGTCTTCTGCAGTTTTGTCAGTGGTTGTTCTTGTTTTATTAAACTCTATTTTTAAACTCTTATTTTGTTTCCTCTGGTCTACGTTATTTTGCAAACATTTAAGCTAAAACGAACAATATCAGGAAAAAAAAAAGCAGTTGGGTACAGAGCTTCAGAATAAATGTCTAACAGATGATTTACATGCTTTAGATGTGTGTGTACACACACGTGTGTAAAAGCATTACTTGTTTTCAAGGCTGCATTGCATCACATTAGTAGTAAAATAAGATTTACTCATGCTTTTATATGCTCCCCTTGCATCGCTTATCAAGAACCTACTACAGGCCTGCTGAATGCTAGAAGACAGATTAATCATGGCTCCAGCTAATCTATTTTATCTACTTATTTTATCTACTTTATTTATCTACTTAAATGTTTCAACTTCTTACACGACTCCAAAGAGCTAGTGTCCACTGTTTGAACGATCCACACAGTGAAAATGAATAGCACAGCTGAAAAATATTTTTGCTCTGAAATAAGAGCAAGCAAGAAGCCACATGCTTTCAAGAAAGAAAAACAGCAGCTCTGTCCCTGCTGCTGATTTGCAGAGGGTGCAGGGTAATGGAAGATGTTGGATAAACACATTTGAGCTGTGCCAGGTGTAGGACTGAGGTTGAATGAGAGGAAGTGAAAGTGCACAGCATAGGAAGGCCTTACTGGAAAGATATCAAAGATAACCATTACAGTAATGAGATATATAAAGTGCCTCAAACATCTGAATGACATGATTGTATCAGCTTGTGGACCCTAGATTTACTAGGTTTACTGCCCGATTGCCAAAATTAAAAAAAATNGCCTGAAGTTTATGAAGACAAGAATTTCCATGCTAAAACAGCTATTTCATTTTATCCTCTCTTGGTGATTGTAATGTCAGAAGCTTCCTAGAGGTCATTTCTCTCCTGTGCTAAGTTAGTGTGAGCTTAAGTTTCTGAAACCATAACAACGTTAGACATTATCTGCTTGAAATACTCTTTCAAGGACTGGTTTTCAGGTATTCTCTCTACCCCTATGTGCCTGGTCAAGTTGTTTTTTTCCCTTTCTGTAGCTGAATAAAAGACTGCAGGAGATACATCACTTTGAAAAACATCCTTATCTCAACAAAATACAAAACTAAGAAACAGAAGAATTACAGTTAACATCATAATAAAACTGGAAGAAGACAAAAACCTCTACCAATTAGAACTACAACGTAGCGAAGTCAGGCAGAAGGCTGGCATTTGAAAGACTGTCACCATAACGGTAAACATCAAGGCACTTTAAGGAATTTTCTTGAATGCTGTACAGCATTTTATACAGAAATGGGCCACCAAATATTAAACAGTTTCAGCTTTTTTTGTGACTGAGAACAGCTAAAAATGTTTCAGAAGCACCATGCGCCGTTTCGTACATTGGTTAAGGCGAGGAGGTCGGTTCCTTCAGGGGGCTCTGCTCTCCTGGCGGGCTTATCTTCACTAACAGGATCTAAAAGCTGAAGAGAAAAGGAGCGTAAGATGCGGCACAAAACAAGAACCACGTTGATAATGAAACAAAACAAAACAACCTTGCAGCGAAACTTCAGCAGCGGTACCAAGCACCCGCACGCTGCCCGCAGGGAAGCGCAATGGCTTGGTTTCGGTGTCAGCGGGATGCCAGGGCCAGCCCCAGGCCCGGGGCNACTCTTACTGTCAGTTTAACATCCTTCCCCTCTAGCATCCTTTCCAATTCCGATGGGTTTGTCTTTCAATTAAATATCAATTTAAAATGTGGATTAAAGGCTTTAAGTGTACCACACAGAGTGCTCAGTCTCAATTGCTGTCAAAAGCAAAAGGTAAATATAGAGGTGACTATTGGTAGGGACTGGAGAAAGGAAGACTAATAAAAAACACCTTTTTTTTTCTTCTCCCTTTAATTTCTTATGGTTGAAAAACCACAGCAACTGAGTTTGCCTGTAGATGTTACTAACATTTGTAACTGTGGTAGGGCAGACAAGATGTGTGTGTCAAGGTGGCCTCTTTAGAAGTTGCTGATGGGAACATTCTGCTCTCAACTGAATAAAAAAAAAACTCCCTGAAGTCACAGGAGCTGCACAAGCTATTTCTGCTGAAGTACAAAAGATGTTTAAATTCTGGTTACAGAATTATTTGAAAGTGTCCACTAATTTACTTCTCAAATACATTACATTTCCTTATCTTCCACAGGCTTCGAAAGCAGGAAATTGTGTGTCAGAACTGGATGACTTGTCTTTTTCTTGCTTGATTCTTCTGAACTATTTCCATAGTAACTTTGGCTTCATACAATGGGACCGGTTCATCCAGCTGAGGCCTAAAATGAAAGAATCTGTCAGAAATGTCTGGTGAGCATGCTCAGATCAACAGAAATATTGCAGTACTACTGCTATAGACTTTACTTTCACTATGTAAACTTTGCTCCCAATACAAAATAAAAATTTATAGCATTGCTGGGATTCACAGAAGAAGAGAAGAACCCTAAAGCAAACAGGAAAGAGAAGTTAATTAAAAGATATTAATCTTACGGGGTGGGGAAATGGTGGTGCTGGTGAGGCTTTTGCTCAACAGCAATACTGTTAACCTGCATTCTTCAATTCCCACCTCATTATGGGAGTCTTTGTAACTATTGAAGCTGTCACTCTTCTCATAAGAGTATTAAACAGACCTACTATCTTTTAAAGCCAACACATGCTCCCCCTAGACCAAGAAAATAATGTGCTGCCTCTGTTAAATTTTGACATAGTACATGCCACAGCAAAATCATGGGATTTACCAAGTTCTCATGTTTAGCCTGCTATAGCACAAACAGAAATAGACCATAAACTGCTCCGTATAAACGATGTGAGGCATCTTTTCCTGAGCATCCCAATATACATTTGCAGTACAGTGCTGGCAAAAGTTTTCTAGTATGAATGCTGAATTTAAAAAATAATAATAATTAAAAAAAAAAAAAAATCACATCTGTCTCACCTGAAAATGTTCCTTGATAATTTCTCCATTATATCTTCTAAGATGGGTATCTAAGAGGACTGTCAAGGTAACAACATACCTACAGATAAATGTTTCCATAATCACGTTTGCTGGCAAGAGCCCTCTACTGATATAAAACCAGTAGGATCAAGGCAAAATGAAAAGTAACCTTAATTCCAATCTTTAGGTCAGATCTATGCCCTTATTTATATATCAGAAACCTCCTTTCCTGAAATAGTATGCTGAAATGAAATATGGAAAGCAGAATTCTGAAAAATAAAACAAAAGGATTACTATTGACAAATGCAGCCTGCACTAGTACAACATGAATCAATCAGAATGGCAATTGCATTTTTTTGTGCAGAATGACGACGACAGACTTTGGTTCCAGTTAGCTATCACAGAATCCTTCCAGTTGGAAGAGACCCTCAAGATCATCAGGTCCAAACATAACCTGCCTCTGGCACTTAACCATGTCCATAAGAGTCTTGTCTAAACGCCTTTTACACACCTCCAGGGATGGTGACTCCACCACTTCCCTGGGCAGCCTGTTCTAGTGCCTGACAACCCCTTCCGTGAATAATTTTTTCCTAACATCCAATCTGAAGCTCCCCTGGCGCAACTTGAGGCCATTTCCTCTCACCCCATCACCTGATGCTTGGGAGAAGAGACCACCCCCCTCCATGCTCCAACCTCCTTTCAGGCAGTTGTAGACAGCGATCAGGTCTCCCCTCAGCCTCCTTTTCTCCAGGCTGAACAGCCCCAGCTCCCTCAGCTCCCCCTCATCAAACTTGTGCTCCAGACCCCTCACCAGCTTCGTCACCCTCCTCTGAACTCTCTCCAGCACCTCAATGTCTTTCTTATGATGAGGGGCTCAAAACTGAACACAGGATTCAAGGTGAGGCCTCACCAGCACCCAGTACAGGGGGGATGATCACTCCCCCGGTCCTGCTTGCCACACTATTCCTTAGATACAAGCTAGGATGCCGTCGACCTTTTTGGCCACCTGGGCACACTGCTGGCACCCCAAGGTCCTTTTCCAGCCACTCTTCCCCCAGACTGTAGTGCTGCCTGGGGTTGTTGTGACCCAAGTGCAGGACCTGGCACTTGGCCTTGTTAAACCTCATACAATTGGCCTCAGTCCATCGATCCAGCCGCTCCAGATCCCTCTGTATGGCCTTCCTGCCCTCCAGCAGATCAACACTCCCACCCAATTTGGTACTGTCTGCAAACTTACTAAGGGTGTGCTCAATCCCCTCATCCAGATCACTGATGAAGAGATTAAACAGAACTGGCCCCAGTACTGAGCTCTGGGGAACACCACTCGTGACCGGCCACAAACTGGATTTGACGCCATTCTCCACAACTCTTTGGGCCTGGCCAGACATCTCAGGTAAAAATCAAAATAAAGATGGGGACATAGCAGAGCCTGTAAATTCTTAAAGCACCACCGCGCATCCATAAAGGATCTTTGAGTTGATGACTAACATTCATGGCAACGCAACAGATGAGGCTGTATTTAGTCTTCATAAGAAACTAAAAAAAATAATTTTCCTTTGTTTAGTTTAAGAGCAATCTGGTTAATATTTGAAGCTCAAGAGTCTTTAAAAAGCAATCACTAGGCAGTTTCTTCAGATGATATTAATTCCATACGGTCAAGAATTGCGCAAAATATACAGATTTAAAAAAAAAAAAACGAACACATTTTTCCTTTCAACTTCTTAAGCTTGTTGTGGTAAAACACGCTGTTGTTATTAAAGATACCTCAGGAGACAAGAGAAGAAATCTTACTGTTTAGTCACCTTACTTTTTATATGTGGATAACTACTCAGTAAGCGTTCAACAAAAATACCAAACTATAGAACGATTGAGGATATCCATCCCATAAATATTTCCTTAGTGTGCCTGACCTTGCCTAATCTACTTTGCGGTCCAGTGGGGGAGGGGAGGACTTCCTTGCAGCGTAGTTAGTTGTTTCACAAATATAATGACTTAATCCTCACCCGCCTCTGCTGTTCTGCTAAACTGCAAAAGTGATTCAGCATATCTCATAATCTGCAGTGCAGTACAGAACAGGGAGGGTCCTTAAAGCCATAAACAGACAAACCTTCCATTACAAACCTTCCAAGTGATCCACTGACAACTGCCGTGCTCATAGAAAGCTCAGAGTCTGGCTGCTGAAGACCAAATGTAGGTAATGCAAACGAAGGAGGCATTCCTCTTCCCACACCTGCATCTTTGCTTGATAAATTTTATGTATGTAACATTGCAAATAAAGAAAAGTTTATGAAGCAAAAATATTTAAACTTTCACATCTAAAATTGCATTAAGATTTACAGAACATGGATCTACTGCCCAACAGAACAACAAAAAAAAAGAATCCAAAATGTCATAGGCATAATATAAAAGCTTATAGAATCGAATCTTCAATTAATAGGTTCAATCTTGAACCAAAAGGTTGCATTTTCTCCAGGTCTACTTTCTATTTTAGCACTGCTTTTAATGAAGTGTATAGAAACACATATTTAGAAGGAACACAGAACCCATAGTTACACTGTATGCTTAGCCGTGCTGACCTTTACGCCTGTGGTTACGTGACTGAGGAGAAGAAAATCTAGTAGTTGGTTTCTCGGTTGTATTTCTATCCACACATATTACCAGGCAGTATTCAAAATGACCATTAAAAGGATATAGAGATACTTCCCTTGCTGTATATTGGACAAGTTCCATATCTCATCATTCAGAAAGGAGACTGTGGCTCCTTTAAGAAACAAGGAATGGCTGTCTGGAGGATCCAGCTTAAACAAAATGAAGAAAAACATTATTTAGTTTATTTTCCATTAGAAAAAAAATGAAGATTAAATGGTTATTTTATATTGATGGTTAAAAGAACCAAACCAAACAAAAAAAAAAACCCTTGCCCATTCTTAAGACTTAGCACACTTGTAATATTTACAGCTCTGAATTATACTTTTCTGTCTTATCAAACAGTTTAATACCCTGAGCCAAACAAAATAAGTCCTTTAAAATTTGTCACTATACCCAAGCTATTAATATAACTTACTATCATCTCAGAAAAGACAGCCCCAAAATTGTCCCAAAGGAAAATAAAAATATTTATTATTAACACTGTATGCTTCCCATTTTCTGGATATGAAAGTTTCCTTAAGTGAAAACTGACGTTATTTAACAGTAGGGAACCATTTGGCCATGACAGAAGCTCACAGATACATCCATATATAAACTCTAGTACAAACTAACTTACTGACACAGTAGCTTTACCTGCAGATTTTTTTCTGTTGTTATCCAGTGTCCCCCAACACCAAGAAGAGTAATGATATCATGCTTATGAGGCAGCAGCTGTGATTTTAATGTTGATTCATCTTCAGTATTAAATTGTTTCACTGCAGGGAAGAACAAATTCATTCAAGTTCAGCAGAAAATTATGTTCAGACTGAAATGCCCATCTCCTCCTGTACTGAAAACCCCATATCTTGGGATTCTTTACAGTCCTATGTCTTCAGATAAAAATGAGTTGCAATATAAACATATGAATATACACAATGGAAGATGGCTGTCTGGAACAGCACTACAATTACATTATGCTGTTAGTCACATGAGAATATCTGAGAAAACAGATGATTTAGGAAATTCAACATTTTTTTAAAATACATTTTAGTGGAACTCCAAGAAGTTCTTCAATTTTTTCAATTGAAACAGTAATTTCAGAGTTTTCAACTACTATGGATTGGTTTAGAATACAGGTTGACAGTACTGGCGATAATGGCATAATTTTTGTATTAAAATAAGGTAGCATAAACAATGATGACAATGATGCCACAGCTCTACTCTTCGAACATTTTTTTTTTTTTCATTTTTAAGAGGAAAATTTCAGACAAATTTAGCAGATGACTAACAGTATTAGATACTTCCACTAGAGGGCGATACGAGCAGATCTTAAAGAGATTTTGCTTAAGGAGCTCTATCGAGTAGATACATAAAATCCCATGGCAACAAGCAACTAAATGCAATTGTTCGAGGGAATGCAGCCTCCACCTATATTACTTGGTAATAACAATAAAAAGCCCCCACTAATGGTGCTCTGAAGACCAGATTTTCACTAGTTACATACCTCCAGCATCTAGAACAATATCCACTCCCAGGCCACCCGTTTCTTCCAAGCAGCTTTCTGCCACATCTATCTTTCCATTTGACACATCTATCACTCGAGCTAGAAGGAGCAGAACATTCAATCAATTACAATAAAAATGTAGAGTTTAGATTCAGAACAGAATAAAACATTTCCAGTTTCTGCAAGTGTTACAAGCAAGTTTGCAGCTAAGTAAAAAGAAAAACAACAAACCAGCCAATAGTTTTTTCATTTGCAATACAGTGCAAGATCAACACCATGCATTAGCCTAATGCAGAATGAAAACTCAGAAGTCCGTTTGGGCCAAAAAGGATAAAGTGCACTACTAGAAGAATTAGAAATCCTTCTGTATACTAATTCTTTGCTGTTTTTCTTTTCCAAAAGCGCCTTCAAAAATATTGAGATCTGGAGTGACCAGTCATGTTGCTGAAGCAAAAGAGAGTGGTCAAAAGACAAGGAGGCACCTTATTTCACAACTCCCAGTTTCCAAATTGCCTATCAAATAACCACAGCAGTAATGCTTTGGGAGAGTTCTCCAAGCCTTGCTTTCTCCCCTTACTCTACATAAAACCCACCATCTCCTGCCTGTCTCTTGCAGGGCCCTTCTCTTGCTTTCACATCATAGTGGGAAACAAACCCCTCTTCTCCCTGGCATGGAGCCCTGTGTCCCAGTGCAAGTCAGAAGTAAATACGTAAAAATGCAATAAATTCAGTCACTTACAAGGCAGTGACTTGACTTTCTTATGATTCCAGCAAGTCTTTTAATCTCATTATATCCATATTTTCTTTAAAATAATGCTTACTAACAATAATGCTTAGTAACATAATTCCGTATCTCACAGGATGGATAAACTTATTACTACCTTACTTTCTGCATGATGTTGTTAACCTCTAAATGGCTTTAAAGGTTATTAAATAAATATTTAGATGGAAGTATTTACATCTTCTCTTGAAATATTTCTGAACTGAAAGTCACTAATACTTTTTCTTCTCATATCTGTGATACCATATGTATAGATGGTTATACATATAAACAACAGCATCAGGAATAATGAGGACAGAGAAGTAGCAGCTAAGGTTTCTAGTTTTGTTTCACAATTATGAGGTAAACAAACATTTAGAAACTAAACAGGCCAAAGACTTCTTAGCAAAATGACAACTGATATAATGGCAAATAAATCTGGAGGCAAATTTCCAAAGTATAATGGATTAAACTCAAATTTGCAATGTGTACTTACCTACTAAAAGCTGCCGCATACCTTCTTGAATTTAATTACAGGGGTGAGAGAAAAAAATTGCAAGAAACTGGTCACTAAGATTACAAATACTCAATTAAATGCCTTTCCCCCCTCCTTCCAATTGAATCTTAAGATGCCTTCAAATTCTTAGGTCAATCATTCAATTTTTTACTGAAGTCAAATTATATGGCTGCAGAGAACACACATGGTCATAATTTAAGTGTCACATTAATTTAATCATGATAGTGACATTCCCCATATGCAAATAACACCCCATAATATCCTTTTCTTACAAGTTTCTTCAGTCAAGAAGTTTTTTCTTAACACAGCAATTTCACATGGTATTAAGCTTCTACAAATAGTTTCACTTTTTGAGAATAATTCTGGTTCAAGAGACCCAAAGCCTGACTATCAAAAAGAAATGCAATAGTTTAGTTAGTTTGACTATTTTCTGATTTCCATTTAGCAAAAAAATCCAGTTTTGCTACTTATCATAATACAATAGTTCAAACAGTACTCATCAAAATCCTGTTCAATTTCCTTCCTAGCAAAACACTATAACGATTTCTCTCCACTTTAGAAAAGACTGAGCAACAAATTACAGTATCATTTTCTAGAATCCTTTGTCGTTTCCACAAAATTTCCTCACAAAACATTTGTAAATCAGTTCAGTTCCTTCTTCTCTGACTTGCCCAACTTCTAAAGTAACATTACTCTGGCAATAAGGCTTCAGTTTCACTGCTGGTGAGAAGTAGAAATGCCAATACTTCCACAACCTGCTACCAGAGTTTACTCTCACCCAGTAAGTTGAGCTACAGAGTCACACAAAAGATCTGCTATTTGGTTTATTGAACACGCTCAAGAGCGCTATGAAATCACTGATGAGTTCTTACCAGAAATGTATTCTCTGAAAGCTCAGAATTGGTTTTAAGGAAAAACCCCAAACCAAACAAACCAAAGCAAACGAAAAACCAAACCACACCACCACCAAATCACACACAGAAAAATGGGGTGACCTATGGAACAGAAAAACATAGGCGTATATATGTATTTTTTTTTCTTCCACTCTCTAAGACAAAGTCATTGTCTCTAATCTGAAACATGGGGATTGAAATTTCAAAATTCATTACAGGCCCCTCCCTCATGATATTATTGTATTTACTCCAAAGATTACTGAAGACATGCAAAGTCCCCATCCTGTTAGTCTATATATGAATCCTTAAACATTAACAGGAACTTCTGCTACAGGTACTGGAATAATATTTATTTTTTAAAAGACCCAAAAAACCAAACTCACCAGAACAGAGGATTTTTGCTTTCACACTCAAAATAATTTCTCTTTTTAATGCTTTACCCAGGTTCCCTCTCTTTATTTGAAGTAATCTTGCAATTAAAATCCACCCCCCACAGTGTTTATGTTCCACAAACATTTATTTGCAAAACTGCTAAACTGAACTCCTGTTGTTGAACTCGGTTGTTGTTAAACAAGCACATACATGAGCAATATAAGCAATGGCCTTTTCACTGCAAGAGATGGTTATTTCAGCCCTTTGATGAAGCAGCTAGTTTTGCTACACACTGGTAACACAAACTGCTGCTCATTGACAACTGATAGACTCTTGCTAAAATCTAAACAAAAAAAGCCATACACAAGCACAAAACTGAAAAAGCCTCCACCCATAGACATTCGAGGTCAGGTTAGATATAGGTGGCTACATTTGGGTTACTCAAGGCATTTATTTTATGTTAACATTCACATAGCTTAAATATACCAGTGAAAAGTAAATATGCCAAGCAACCTGAAGTAATATTCATACGTGCTGACAGGACTATGATAATAAAATTAATTACCAGGTACCTTCTTAGCTGATAAAAGTTCTCATATCATTAGTAAAATATACCCATAAAATATTAGAAAGTGAAGTTTCAGGTCTTTTGTATTTACTCTTTCGCCCTGAAACAGCTGGCATAACAAACCTCTGCATATCAACAGCATTCACAAAAATGCTTTACGTTCTGATGTCTGTAATGTCGATTGTTACATTTAAAAAGATTTCTGAAATAAGAAAAGGAAAAAATAGATTTTTTTTGGTGAAGCTGCAAAAAAAAAAACCAGAGCCAACATAGACTTCTAGAGACATATGTCTGTGAGGTCTCAGATGAAATTATTACATTCCCAACACAAAACGTTGTTTCCTGTTGAAGATCATTAAGGTCAGGCAGCAAAAACGTCTTTCTGGCTGCTCTTGTGCAATAACCTCTGCACAGCCGTCTGCTTCCTGCTGCACGCTCAGTGTTCCAACTCCGGGCAGAGCTAAAGACTCGCTTGGTAGGCTGGAAGTGAATCACTCCCCAAGACTGCAGATGTGTGTGAACGTGCAGCCCCAGAATGCACATGCACACTGTGTTGTCTCTGTGCTTCCACTGGCAGTTCTGTTCTCGGGAGCCAGAAAGGAATTAAAATTGACAAGAACTCCGTTCTCTCTGTGTCTAAAGAGCAGCTCTCTGGCTTATTTCATCCCTCTACTAGCTTACTATTCTTGAGCCAGCAGGGAGAACACAAGGACAATACTATGTGCACCTGCAAATCAGCAATGACTGTTTTTAGTAAGTCAATAGGAACAAGAAAGTAAATTCGAAAACTGCTCTAATTCTCCATTTGGAAAGCTAAGATTGCTAACAATATTACTATGCAAAACAACAAAGGAGAAAGGAGTCTGAGTCAGGGACAGTTAGCCTTGACATTATCTCTTAATTGGATCTCATCTTAACCTATATACATTTTGATCAATGCAACTCTAATATTTGTAGACATGATAACTGACCACACAACGCTTTCCCCACAAAGATACTCTTCCAAGAGACACAGTTACTCTTAATTCTTTGAATGACAACAACAGTCATACACTGAAAAATAAACTTGGTGATTATACTGGGGCAAGTCTTTGCATTTTAAGGAGGAAGTATTAAACACTCGTTTTAACCTTTTGGTCATTGTACAGCAAAGTTCGCAGATTGCAACCACACTGGACTTTGCAATGCCATTTTAAAACTGTCTGAATAAAGAAATATTCTGCTTTTTTCCACTCTGCAGCACTGAAATAAGAAAAAGTTTCATCAGGAAAGATGCTAGTAGGTTTCATCTAGAGTCTTTTTCCCATGATCCAAATAGCACTGCTACTTTGAGGGAAAAACTCACAAAAACTTATGTACCAAAGAGAAAAAATGGAAGAAGTCATAGATGAATGCAAGTGCTATATCTAATGCAAAACTTATTTGGAATATAGGAAAATGCAGAGCCTTCGAGCGTCCAGGTACAGTTACGACAGTACTTGAAAGTGAGCTGCCACACAGCCTGATAAAATAATATTAAAAGTAATTTGAGTCTGATGAATACTGTATCTCACGTATATGATTACATCTGAGCTCTAGCTCAGGCACCTAGATTACATACTGTGATACCAGTGATTTAGTAATGCCGCCTTCTTGTTCACAAGCAACAATTTTAGAAAATGAAAAGACTTCTTGAGTAGTTAGGCCAAAAGCCAGCACTTGAGCACTATTGTGCGAGATGGAAAATACTGACAGTCATCACAACTTAAATGAAAAATAAAAATGCCATTAAATACACCTACAATATAAATTAAATACCTATGGAAAATATAAATTAATACCTATGGAGTACAGAATAAATTTTCAAACTATTTAATTAGACTATTTATAAATTTGTATTTCAGTTTTCAGCTACTCAAGTAAGTCCCTAGACTAAAAAAAACCACCAAAACCAAACACACACCCCACCCCCCCCCCCCCCCCCCCCAACCAACCACAAAAATTTGAGACATTCTTTAGCATAAACTTTAGCACTGAAGAATATAACTTACCCACGGGAGGTCTAAGCCTCTCCAGGTACTGCTTATCTTCAAGACTGTATGCAGTAGAGATTACTTTAGCTCCTCTGTGTTGTGCTAACTGAATAGCTATTGTACCAAATGGCTGCAGAAGCAAAAAGGTAGATTTATCTATTTCCAGCAACAATTTGATGCACTTTAAGAAAGATTATATTGCAAAGGACATTCAGGAGATGCCAGGGAAGTATCCAGAAATGAACTTACTCCTTCAATAAAACACATCTGAACCAAGAATTTGAATATTCACAGATCTGTTTCTGTTCCAAGTGAGGCCAAAAAAGTATTTTTGTTGACTGGGGAGCTTGGAACAGACTTTTAGGAGTTAACTAGTTCCCCTCTTCAATAAAACAGCACAGATTCTACTTTAAGTAACACAAGTACCATAACTGCACTTGCAGTTTGCACCTTTGGGGTTGCTTGCTTGTTGAAGGAAGAAGTACTACCAAACAAAAAGCCCCAGCCAAATTTACATTAACGAATGTTGGCCGAGTCAAGCTCCACATCTTCATTAGCAATAAAGATTGCAGCAATGCAAATGAAATTACTTATATCTAAAAGAAGTTAAAAAGCAGTGGTGGGAAAGGAATAAAAAATTATGGCACTTTCCTCCAGTTATACCTCAGGGCTTAGGGTAAAACTATGGCAATGTAAAACACCACAAAAGAACCACCTCTCTTCACTACCCACGCAACATGTAAAGGACTGTATTCTTGGCTCAGTATCTTATGAGGGAGGGACTTTCCTTCTAATCCATTCAGTTAAGGGCACTGCCAGGAGTAAAATACAAGGCTTGACAAGGTTAGTATGTTGTAAGAAATCCAATTGTTCTGGTGATAAGACAGTTATTTATAGCAGAGGTAATCCTTCTGCTCTAAAATTGTTACTATTTGACAGTTGTTACCTACACTCGCTCCATCCATTACAAGAATAGTTTTTCCAGGAGAGGCTTGGGAAAGGTAGTGTAAAGCTGTGTATGCTCGGAGACCATCACGAACAGTCCCAGCTGCTTCAGCCCAACAAACTTTTTCTGGTTTATGAACTAATTTTGGAGAAAATAAACAAACAAACAAAAAAATCAGATGGAAAAAAAAAAAAGCAAGTCCCTGACATTTTATTCAGAATTATTTTCCTATAACATGAATGAAAATTATGCAAGTCAAATCATCTACAGGTATAATTATAACCTATTTCACAAACGCAATACTCCGATGTTGTGGCTCATGGCAGCATTAGGTCAGCTACATGGAAAAGGTAATTGTTATTCCAAGAATAATCGTTTTGCTTCTGCAGTACTCTCGTGAGCAAGTTCAAAGACAAATACAGTATTTAAATGGGAAAAAAAGAAAAAGAGACCCACTTCCAGACAGAAATGATCTGAGGCAGTCTCTTCTCCTTTTCACAAAGATAATTCTGACAGAAAATACACAATGCAAGCTCCAATCCATGAGTTCCCAATTTTCTTTCCATGTAGATTAAAATCTTTTACTTCGTAATCCATTGATATAAACAGTTTCTGGAGGTTATAACACATTTTAAGAGAGATAAAGATCAATATAACATTATTTGTCATCTGTGTTTTCCGTTGTTTCTACCTACAAGATGCTTAAGAGCCTTCCCATTCTATCCACATGCTTAAAAGCCTCAGGAGACTCTGTTAACCAGAAATCACAAGTTCAAACACGATTTTTAATGTAAGCCATTTATATGATTTCAGGAAGACCTTGATACTAAGCTAGAAGATCACCATAGCCCAGCTGAGAGTCTAGCACAGAACTAAGCACAATCCTCTCGAAGCACGCTAGAAAGAAAAAAAGACTGTAAAACTCCAGTCTGCCCCTTTAAGCATAAGAATTGATAGTTCAGCCTGAATCAGGGAAGCTATAAAACAACATAAGCAATGTGATCACCTGGGATCATTTACAAGTGTGCTGGAAAAGAATTCTAGGGATCATCACCAGCGTCATCACTTTGTGTGCCAGTTGATACTACTTACCACAAAATAAGCTACTAAAGGTAATATAAAGTTAGAAATATTTTCTGCCAGTAGTTAATGTAAATAGTGATAAGGCAGTGGCAGACCACAAGCTTTCATTTCTGTTGATTTGTACTTTGAAGTGTTAGAAAGAATAAACCTTATTTTTTAATCTCCATGAGTCCATGACTTATTTTGCAAAAACTGTCATAGCTAGTCAGGAAGATTTTCATCTTCAAACAAGTCACCATAAATAATACTTGTTTACCTCTCACATATTTTAAAAAACACAGAGAGGACATTTTACCATATCTTATGAAATAAAAGGAAGGACATTGTTTTGGTATAAACAAATTTAAAGGAGTCACCTCATAACTACACAGATTTTAATTCATGGACAGTGACAGAAACACAATACAAACTAATTTGAACAAAAGAGTAGCTTGCTCAAAGTTTACCAAATTTCCTAACAGTTTGTTGTATTTCTACACATTAAAGCACTCTATGCCCAGGAAGGGGAAACTGGAAACTCACAATCATTGAAAAGAATGTTTCAATACTAGGTTTCCCCTAATCCTCATTCCCTGAACATTCCTTTCTCCAGCTTCTAGTTTGCTATCCCATCGGTTAGTCTGGTCACAAATTATATTTCTGGAATAAGTCAAAGTGAGGAAAAAGGCAAATTTCTCCTCATTTAAGTTTGTGACAGATGAGGTGAGGAAAACGTAGAAAGACAACGAAGCAACAAAAAGGGAAGTCAGAAGGGAAAAAAAAAAAAGAAAAAAATGAGTCAGCTTTTGTGGTTTAGGCAAAACATTAACTCATTAAATGATAATAGCGAAAAAAAAAAAAAAAGCCCTTGAGAGTACATAGTATTCAAAGCTTCTATGAACAGGTGGAGTCGACAGAATGTCTGAATGTTCCTATACAGAACAAGATTTCCCAGAGGTCCAAGTTATATAGCTCCCTACCAGAAAAGCTAAACTGAAGTCTAAAGATACAGTAAATGTAAATATTAGCAAAATATATGTACTACGTACCCAAATAATGCTCATGAACTAGAATAACTTCACAGAGACCAGACTCTTCAGAATCAAGAGGCAAAATTCCTGAAAAAAATTGAACATAGACCTTTAATTTCAAACAAGCATGCGTTATAACCAAAACAAGCTCCTAATGAAATTTCTAGTCCCACTTGGTCTGTGGTTCTGTTCCCTCTTGTCAGGTTTATGACAGCTTAAGAAAACTTGACAAGGTAACAGTCCGTAATTTCTGTGGGCACACTGCACAAGATGGCTCCAAAGGTGCTCCAAACAGTGTCTCGGGTTGGGGGAAAGAAAGAATGGGGGCATTAGTGAGTGCTTTTTGCTACTGGCACACTTAATGTTTATCAGGTCATGTCTCACTCATTTCACACTGCTCTCATTCTCATGAGTGCTCCTGTTTCTACTCTGTTTGGGCCATGGCTAACAAAGAAGAAAACTGAGCTCTCATATTGCAGACAGGCACAGACCAAGCCATACTACAGATACCTCTACTCTTCCATCCTAATACCTGTACATGTGTTGCTAGGAAAGACAGCAAAAAAGGGACAGAAAGAAGCAGAGGAAGAACAAGCAAGAATGCATGAGGGTAAGTTTTAAAGAGTTGGAATGGAGAAAAAAAACTGAAGGAAAAAAACCCCACCCTTTGAAGACAGAGAAAGCAAACACAGAACAGGCAGAAGACGGGGAAAAAAAAAAAAAAAAAATCCATGCTGCGCATGCTTTTTTCTTCCACTGGCCAAAGGAGATTGACGAACAGTAGGTTCTGCCATCCAATCAGTCTTCTGAATACATGTATCCTCTGTGCTTGGTAAAACAATATTTTCTCCCCTCTCCCATCCAAATCTTGTCCTCCATTTAGACCAAAGCAAGGGCTTTGGCTTAAAATGCTCAGCAAATTTGGCTGCTATTTCCAGTCTTTCACAATTGCCATTAAAAATTGGTTACCCTACAATACCTGCATACATCTGTGGATCTCTCACGGGTTTATCTATGGAATAATAAGTCTAAAGTAGCTATCTACAGCAGCTATTGTGCAATTACAAAATAATGCAAGAAGGGCAAGAATCTCAGAACAGAACTCACCGTCTTACAACATCACTATAAGTTCCGTCTTACTTTCATAACTTAAGTCATCCTCTAATCCTTTAATTTAGCATACAAAATATAAACATATATGAAAGAATGTCCCTAAGAAATATCTCTCCTATCTTAAAGCATCATTCAGATTTTGATGATTGATACAATATCGTATTTCAAATGTTAAGAAAAATGTCCTTATAGTAAGCTGAAGTAGCCTTGGCCCTTAAACCCGTTTGCATTCTAACATCTTACTACAGAAAAAGCAAAGCACAGAATGAATAATACATAAAGGCATTCCTTTTCTTGACAGACGCAAAAGTTCAGAAATGACTCACATTATCTCCTAACACTCAAGACAGCCTCCAAGGAGTCATTACACATTGCCATCAACTCACATTGATTTTACAGTCTCTAAAACCATTCACAAAACCATGACCCTTACACTGAGGAAAAGACATATGGCATCTTAAAGACCTGTGCCCCCTAGTATACCTCATAATTCTTACAGAAGCTCCAACATGAAGTACAGATCTTTATTTTATGTATGCCATACACGTAAAGCATTGGACACAAGCACAAAACTACATTTTTCACGTTACTTGTCAGAAATACTCCACATAGTGTAGGGCTTTCGTGCATTGATTATTTATGTATTCAGTAACAGGACATACAGAAGAACTGACACGCACACTGGCTAACTGCAGGTATGTTTATATTTAGGTTCATGTCTCTGAGTATCTGTGACCAATTTAACTCTCAGAATAAATTTCCCTGCACTTATTTTAATGAAGAACATGGCATAATTGATTGCTAAAAGATTCCGAGAGCAACAAATAAAACTGAGTTAAACTTTGAAAGGAAATCAAGAACATATGTCAAAATAAAATATTTTTGGCTGGTCTGAGGTTTTACTACTATATTTTTCTTAACCAAACAAATGATTATGTATAAGAGAATACATTATACAGACAAAGAAATTTCCGCTGGAATATTAAAGAGAAATCTTTAAATAAAAACTTTAAAAGTGAGAAATAATTCTCGGTATGATTTAGGAATAGATTAATGATTTAACACACCAAGTACTTCCAGTGAGCATAGTACTATTCTTACCATTAAAAAGAATATATTCATAAATAAGAACTGTATTCCTATATTATTACTGTTAAACCCAGTGCGGAGTGTATTCCAGGACTATGCTCTTCAACAGAAGGACAGGCTTTTTTGTAAAATTCAAGTAGAAATAGTTTTCTGGCAATTGTAGGTTCTGGGACAGTTTGATATTATTAAACACACAGGTAACTGAACCATTTGGCAATAGCCCATTTTTTTTTCAATCTGCTCATGCATTAACTACGTATAAACTCACAGCAATAGAAAGTAACTGGGAATTGTGCTTGTTAGGAAAGATTTACCATAAGAGAAATATTTCACTTCTATATTTTGTCTTTATAGCATCAATATTGGCTGCATAAGGTTAAACAGCTGTTTGAAAGAGAACGCTGTAAGGTTTCAGCATTTAAAGAAGTGAGTCTTCTTTCTTTTAGGGCTAAAAATATTTAATGCTGTTTTCTTCACCTTCCTCTTTCCATATGTGTAATTCTGACATTTCTGTACCTGCATTCACAAACATTCAGTATTCAAGAAGAAAAAACACAGACAACAGAAGTCTCTGACAAAACGAACCTGCTTCTTCCATGACCCAAGCACAGATTCTATGTCTTTAATGTCAGATTTACTCTGAAGTAGCTCAGCTGATTCAAACTACCCATTGTATATTTGGATTAACAAAAATGGAATGAAGTCCAAATTCACAAAACTCCAACCCTCCTACAGCCACTTAGAACACCACTTAGACCTCTCAGGTCCACTGACATATTTTCAGAGGGTTTGTTTTTTTTTTTTTTCTGAACTACTTACTGAAACTGTACTCCTTCAACTACAACAGAAGGTGATTGAAACAAAAACAGTATTTTAGAATATTCAACAGTGGTAGCATGTATCAGGGATATATTTAACCAAATGAGCAATACTGTTCACAATAATGATACTATTCATAGTTCAAAGTTAATTCATATGCAAGACCAGAAAATGCTTGGCCATAACAGTTCTACTTTATTAAACAAAGCAAAGCCACTTCTGTACCCTACAAAATGGAATATTATTTCCCAACTGTAAGGATTACACCTTCGGGGGTGAAAAAATAATAATAATCACACATCTTATTCCATTAGATTTAAGCTAATGATATAAAGGTCTGCCAAAGTTTTACCAGGAAAAGAAAAGCCCCAAACGCTTTCCAAGTGATTTTTGACCTGGAAGTCTGTTTTAAACAACAAACAACAAAAAGTACAGTGATTACCGCCTGCATTTTTGATGGGCTTCTCTGATGATAATGTCATAGGAAGATCAGAAGGCATGGACTCCCTGTGGCTAAGCTAGGGGGCAAACAAGTCCACTTTCAAGAATATGCTGTAAAAATTAAGATTCTGGAAAACAAGCAGCTTGAATCAGTGTTTCTTTTGAAATGTGGCCTTGTATTCAGTAAAATGCTCGAGTACATGCACTGCTTTTGGCAACTCAGAAATCCAGTAGAACTGGTGAACCTACTTGCATGTTTAAGTTAAGGCCACTCTTGATTTCTTTATTTAAACAGGAATTCACGTGACTTAGAAGAAACTGAACAGTCTTCAGTATGCTAGAAGAAGAGATTCATCACTAGCAGTTAAAAATATATTTTATATCATCCTCAAGATGGCATGAAATATAAGCCTAGGCTTTATATCATCCACAGAAATCAAGATGTATTAATTTCATCAGGATAATGTTATAAATACAAATAATTGACTATGTATTCAGATGGTTGCCTTTGGAACACTCACTCCACATGGCTAATTTGACCCAGGTGTATGTTCTTAAAGATTCAGCGAATGCAGTAAGCCTATGACAGATTACATCAGATGGGGACCTGAACTTCCATTCTTACAACCAAAGAACTTCTCTAAGAGAAAACATTCAGAATAGAATTCTCATAAATAAGAGTTTATTCACAAGACATTAGTTGAATCTTTGAAAATATGTGTCTAATTGTAGCTTTAGCAATTATTATAGCATCAGCCACTCATTATAAAAGATTACTAATTGTGTTAGTTGATAAGACAAACAAGCATTAACTTACCCACCACTTCATCATCTGGCTGAAAAAAGGTTACCTTTCTTCCAACTCATGAAGAGCATACAAAAAGGAGGAAAGAAGGTATGAGGATAAATGTTTATAGCTGAAATTGGACATGTATTTGAAAGCACTGTTTAGTTCACAAAACTAAAAATACACCCTAGTAGTGAAAAAAAAAAAAAAAATCCCATTAAATATGCACATACCAAACCCAAAGGTTTAATTCACTAAACTTTGGCACCCCATCCACAGTTACATGCAAGTACGCACATGTGTATATGTTTGAAAGATCTAGGCTTTAAACTACGCATCAAAGGTGGATATGCCAGTGAAACACTGCCGAAATTCCTGAGTGTTATTTTGTCTTACTATTCCAACAAATGATTTTTACAAATAAAGTAAAGAGTGTCATAAGCATGTGCAGGTAATGTCTTAAGATCTCAATGTATTTTATTTATGCCTTTGCATTTTTTTCTTAAGTCTGAACAGATATGCAGGAATTACAGTTTGGATCCTTTTTTTACCTTCATTTTGGTATCATTACTGACTTAGGAGAAGCCTCTTTAAGGAAGCAAATAGTTCCTACTATTAAAGGTGTACCATGCAAACAGTATTTATTTGTTCTGGACTACCAGACCTTAATTCTTGCTCCATACTCACAAGACAATTATACTAACTTACCTTCCAATACAACTCCAGAAATTTCTCGACCAACAGGTAGAAGCTCCTTCTGCAGTTTAATTTCTGACAGAAGCTAAATGAAAATAATGGCTCAAAAATTGCATATTTATTATCATGTTACAGTGTTTGATATTCACAGTAAGAAAGTTGAGCATTACCAAAACGTTATCTAGGGGAAAAAAAAAGTACACACATTCCTCATCTAATATTAAAAAATTTGCACTGGTTTTCTGTATTTAAATTTAGAAGCATATTAAAAAAAAATAACACCAAACAACTGAGTTATTAACAAGCAAGCCAAAAATGTGACTTAAAGTCAGTACGCAGAGCATGATAAAAGAGATTTACTGTAAGAGAACTCACAAAAGACAACTGATGTTTCTCCCTAAATTAGCAACCAAATTACAGGTGCTTTTTTATTTAAAGAGATATGCAAGAATACCACATCAATCCTGTGCCCTCTTTCTCAGCAGTAAAGCCATATCCTCAGATGCCATAAATGGAATTGTGCCAATTGCCAGCTAAGGCCCAGGCTTAGATCTTCAACGGAAACTGTAAACACCTCTAGCTTTTATTAAAAAAAAAAAAAGCAAATACCTTTGTATCTATCCAGCTCAGTGCACAGGCTCTAACTTGTACTTTCACATCGTTGTCTCTTGTAGGAGGAAGGTTTTCCTAGGACAAATTTGCAGACGTTACATTATACAATGCAACATGAATGTGCCAGTAGGATCTTCTCAAGCTCTCGAAAGCACTTTTACAGAGTCTTTGTTTTACATTCTTTTGTAGTCAGGACAAGCATTTTTTTGCAATTTAAAAGGGAACGGATATCACAATGGATTTATAACAGCATTTTGAGTACATGTATATCACTATTGCAAACTGACCACTAGACCTTACTAAACCTCAACACACACTGACTTTTTTTTTCTGCACGGTAAATATCACATCATTATCTGAAACAATTTTAGTATGCGATCACCACCCTAGTGTCTGTCTAACAAATAGAAGGAAGCAGATCTTTTAATATTAAAACTATATAGCAAGAGTGATGGAGACTTTTAAGAGAATTTTGACATGAATGTCTGACATACTCTACTGACAAACTTACTGAAGTAAATATTCACATAGTCCAGATGATGCCAAAGAAACAGCACTGATAAGAATTGGTGTTAAGGCCCACGAATCATGGGTACTACACATACAAAAGTGTTCTACTAATGAAGCTTCCCCTTACCATTTCAACTTTTGGGGTTGGGACTGATATCTGAAATGATTTTAAGTAGTTGAGCACTGCTACTTTTAAGTATTTAATTAGCCAAGTTGAGCTCTGGACTGCTGATTCCACCCAGCTGTTAAAGAGCTGCCTCAAGGACTGGAGGCAAAATCATGTATTTCCATGTTATACAGTAGTCTGCAGTGTAGATGTCTGTTCGAATTGAAACACCAGAAAGTCATAAGAGTTTTGCTTCTACTTCTGAAATTAAGATCTATTCTTAAGTGTTTAAGCTTTCTTTGAGTTTTTTTAGACTCTTTCCAAGAAACAGCTGTTATTTTTCTCCTAGGCTAAGCAACATGAAGAGTAACCTCTGTCCAAAGAATATTGCGCTGAACTTTTTCTCACCCTAGCTGAGTTAAACATGTGCTGTTCCTTTAAAATTGCAAGGCATGTTGTCAGTCAGACTGACCTCCTGCTCCTCAAACAAACCAAAGTGGGGTCTCACTCTTTGTTCCACAAAACAGAAAAGCCATTAAACTGTTTAGCTATATGAATACTGCATCTCTAGGTGGGTTTTTTTGTGGTTTTTTTTTTGTTTTTTCGGGTTTTTTTAAGAAGTTTGAATCTAAGAGAGTTGTGTAATTTATGTAAGTTTAAGATTATACTGTCTTTTGGAACTATGCTTTTGGTATGCATAGCTCAATGAATCTAAGTACTGCTGCAATGCACATCATAACATAGCTTTTCTTTATACAAGAATACAAGTCTTAAGAACAAAAAGAGACTATGAAATGTTTGTGCTGTTAACTGGCTCCTGCCTTCATAATTTAAATATGTTATTATCAGGAATTGACTAAGCACCATATAAGGAAGGTTTGCTATGGAAATTCTTCATCCAAGCTACTGACTTTTTGTTATCCACCTTCTGTTCTAGTAAGGTGTCCTCAGTGAATTAACTTTCCGTTTCCTCACTTTTTTCAATATTTATATCTATTTAAGATAAGGATTCCATAGTGCTGGTCATTACACAGACACCTGCAGAATCAGTTCCTGTTTAAAGAGATGTAAATCAGCAAGTAGGCAAAGTCTTTGCACAGAAGTGCAGTTTCAAGATCTGTACCAGAGCTGTCTGGCTCACTTGTTGCCAGCACCTACATATTCCTATCCCCTCCTTTGTGTTAGAGTTAGTAATCATGGAGCCATCACAATGATGTAAACTAACTTGTAACAATTTACTAGTTTTCACCTGATAAATAAGCTGATCCATCTCGCCTTATAGCTGCATGACTCCTAAAACCATTACAAAAAAGAGAACAATGTACTGCTGAAAGGTGAGCAAACCTTTTCAGCAAAAGCACGACTTCACAATTAGTTTAAGTAGATATAAGACTGCTCCATGAATATGCATCTTGGTTGTATCAAAATCACCCATCTCATTGCATCCTTCTCTTCAGGCAGTTAATTAGATGTGCTTCACTACTGGGACTTGGCAGCTGCTCAAGCAACATTCTCACTAGTACTATATTGTTTCATTTTGATTTATGACTCATAGGTATATTTAGGTATCTATATTACACCAGTATACATAGGTACCTATAGTAATTTATTTTGCACCTATAAGAGGTTTAAGAACACAGGTTTACATCCTCAAAACCACATAAGCATTTTTCAACTGTTCAGACATTCACACTCCATCGATGTACACTCATTGACATCCTATTTCAGTCTTATGCCACATGCTCACATGTATACACTTATTCAATTAATGTTTGCATAAAACTGACAAAAGACTTCAGCACAACAGTTTCAGCTAAATTGGACAGAAAAAATAGTTATCTTCTTGTTGTTCCTTTATGTTGTAGGAAAATAGGTAGCTAGACAAAGGAGATTTAGCAATGCCTCTTAGAAAAAGGCTGCACTATGATATCAATCCTCACTGAGAGCAATGAACTCACAAAAGGAAAGAAAATAACAGTAGAACACTTCAAACAGATTAATTTTTTCAAGACATTTTTCTACTTTTTCAGTGACCAGCAAATCCAACCAGAGATATGAATCTACATGAAGCTAGGGTTCATTTGTTATGCCTGCAAAACCTGTTTTTCAGTATGGACCCCAAAACTGCACAGAGAAATCTAGCACTGGTTTTGCCAAGTACTGCATGATGATGGTAAAATACATCTCCCCTGCTTTCCTTTACCTGCCTCTATTTGCAAGGATTACACCAGTTCTTCTCTAAGTCTACAGAAGAGTTAGCTGTTTCAATTCCCTTGTGGCATTCAGCCACACCCTTTTCTTCCAGTGAATGATTAATAATGCTGTTATGACTGTAACTCACTCTTTCCTGGAAGACAAATGTCATTTCCTCTCCAGGAGAATTCTGCTGACAATACAAGGCCTTCATAGTGATCTGAAAAAGAAAACACAGCAAACAAACTGTAATACGTATAGTATCTATAGAGCAAACAAGTAACTAAAGCCTTATATTACTTTATAAGCAGAATAACAATTGTTTGCAAGCAACATACAGCCTATGAGTCCAACACATAAGTTCTGAAACAGATCAACAGATAAGATACGGTGTTACCTGGAACAGGTAACAGTTTCGTTGACCACAATATAGCAAATACTAGGGACTGAAGATGCACAGCGAAAGGAAGCGAACGATACACAGGATTTACCGACTGCTGGTACAATGCAGTAGGTGGGGTTTTTGCCACCCAGGCTGGAAGGCACACAATTTGACTAGCTCAGTCAGCACAAAGGGCCATAAAAACAGTGCAGGAACATAAAGAACCTTACATGACTTCACTAAAAATCACAACTTGGCTTTTTGGTCTTCTCTCCCAACTTGGCATATGTTGGCCTCAACAACCAAGGGCCTTTTGGAAAGGAAAGAAAAATAAATTAAAAAGAGAGCTATTCATTTTACAGGAAAAATAAAAGCACAGAGCAGAGAGGCATAAAACCATGCGGCCATTAGATTGCTTCTGTCAGTCAGCGCTGACACCCCAAGGGACGCCCGAGGCTGAAGGGACCGCCCTGAAGCACCTCTCCCTTCAGAAATGCAGAGCAGCGCGGCAGCCGGGGCCCGGCACAACCCCGACCGGCCTCGCAGAGAGCCCCGAGCTCGGCGCCGCCCGGCCGCTTCCCCCGGCCCTGGGCGCGCAGCGGCCCCAGCACCCTCACGTTCTCTGAGAGCAGCTGCCAAGCGGTACCCCGCTCCTTTAGCCGTTAGTGACACGGGCCATGCCGCTGCTGTTACTCCGGTGCTCTACCGCACCGGATAGCAGCTCAGCACCCAGCCGGCTTCACTCCCGGGGCCCCCAGCGGGTGGAGCCCCCCAGGAGCAGACACGACGCACCGGCGGCCCCCAGTAAGTACCGTCACCCTGCGACCGGCGGTTGCCATGACAAACCGTTACTTCCGCCGCTCTCCCACCTCGACGCCCGCCGGCAAGCGCGGGCACCACCCCCACGCCCCACTCCCAGCCTCGACGTCAAGGGAGGTCCCATGTGCTCTCGTGATTGGCCATGGCGGCCGCCGCTCTGCATAGAAGTGGAGGTGCGATTGGCTAAGGCGGCTGTCGCTCGCTACGAGCGAGGAGGCGGGAGCAAGCACTCCCCTTCCTCCCCCCAGCGGCGCGCGAGGACTACGCGGCCCAGCAGGCTGCGCGGTGCCGCCCACCTCACTACAGCGTCCGGGGCGCAGCGCCCGGCGGCTGCCCTGTGTGACCTCCCGAGAGCAGGGCTGGCAGCCTGGGTGGGAGGAGGAAAGGACGAGAAACCGGCTTGAATGACCCTTATGTAAAATAAAGGGGCCACCCACCCCCGCAGGCGCGTCCCGCTGGAGGTGAGGAGGAAGCCCGGCCGCCGCCCCCCGGCTCCGCTCGCTGCGCGCTGACCCCTTTGGCGCGAGCGCGGGCCTGGCAGAGCCGGGATTGGCCGGGGAAGGCTAGGTCCCTGCGGCGCTCCCGGCTTCTGATTGGCGACGCGCGCCTGCCCGTCGCGTGATGGGGGCGGGGCGAAGGCAGCGGCGCGCGTCAGTACGGCTGTGAGGCCGAGCGCGAGCCAGGGCTCCTCCCCCCCGCCGCCCGCCAGACGGTGGCTGAGCAGGCAGCGGCAGGGGATGGTGCGTCTGGCGGAGGCGGTGGCGGACGCCGCTCCGGCTCCTCCATCCCCCCCGCCGTCGCCATGGGTGTGAGTGGGGCCCCCCGGCCCGCGCAGATATGAGGTACTGCCCAGCGGCGGCGAGAGGGGAGGGGAAGGAGGGGGGTGGGGAGGGGACCCTGGCTGGGAGGGGCGACGGTTCACCCCAGGCCAACGGCGCCCGGCGGGTACCCGCAGGGGGGCAGCGGCGTCTTTGCCCCGCGTTGCCTCTGCCGTCCCCCCGCCTCCGCACGGTACCGTCGGCCGGGCGTGTCCCGGTGCCAGGACCCGCTGACAGGCGCCGGGTGCCCGGTACAGAGCGAAGCGTCCCGCTCCTCCTCGTCTCCCTCAGTGCCGTGGTCGTCGCCGGTGTGGGCGGCCGGAGGGGGGGCGCGGAGCGGTGAGGTGGGCGCCCGCGGGATGCGCGCTGGAGCGAGAGCCGCCGCTTGCCTTCCTCGGCCTTTTTATTTTTTCACTATTATGGCTTTAATTTTCATCGGTGCCTCACCGGGGTGGGTTTCGCGAGTGCCGTTTTCGCAGCTGCGGTTTTGTGGGTAGAGGGCGAAGCGGGGCAATGCGGCGGGGGGAGCGCCCCGGTTCGTGCGCGCTGGCTCGGGGAGAGCGCAGCTCCCCTCCCCACCCCCCCGTTACAACACAGCCATCGCTCCCGGGGGGAGCCGAGTCCCGGCCACCCGTGGTCCCCGGGGTGGATCTCGGACGTGGAATGCGAGGGGTGGACTGTGTGCGGGTTTCCCTTTGCCGCGTTAGATAACGATTATTCCTGCTGCCTCCGTCGTCTTTGCTCCTTGCCCCTTCGACATGTACGGTCCGCCCCGGTGCGAAGGGAAGGAAGAATGCCATCCCTTACGGCTTGAAAAGGGCGCACGACCAATTGAACGAGGGAGTGTTGTCAGGGAAAAGGAAACGGGTACCCGGTGGGCTTTTTGTCCCTTCGTTTCTGTTTGCCTCGGATTAGCAGGCAACTTTGTGGATAATATTTCCTGTGGACGTCTTTTGTTCTGATACAGCTGCTTTATTTTGAAAGAAATGCAGTTTCTGCTTTTAGAAAACAATATTTTCTGTGAACTCTACCTTTTTGTGGGGTGTGTATGTCATGATAGGGAGAACACTTCCATAGATCATTAAAGTAAGAGAGTATTGTTTACTAAATAATTCTCGTTAGTAAATAACTAGCATTCCAGGTGTGGTAGTGTGGTACTCATTAAAGCAAGAAACACTGTTTTCCTTTACCTCTTCCCACCCCCTAGTTCTAAGGTATGCATTTTGTTTAGAACGTGTATGGCAATATATATTTAAGGTAATAGCTATGTACTTTAACAAAATATTTGAAGTCAACCTCCAATGTGTGCATTTTTACCTAAATCAAAAAGACAAACACTGTATTTATGTACTGATGACTCTGGAGAGTGTTAGGCTGTGTGCGGTGTTATTGCACACTTAGACAACCTCTCTTTCTTCCTTTTTGTTCTAGTCACCAGTAACTTCGTTTGATGAGTATAACCAGGTGATGTTTTTATACAGTATACTTTTTAACATACCAGGGAATTGATTACAAAATTCTTCCTGTTTTAAAATGTTCACATCGCATCTCCAAACCCTGCTTGAGGGGGTGATGTATGGAAGGAGTAGTCTTGTATGTCAGCTGTATTCAGATTTCCAAGTACAGGAGTGGGGGGTGTACTGATTGGATACAGAAGTACAGGTAAATAAAACAGTTGCATTCTTTGGTAACTTATAATTTAGGATATGCAGTCATCTATGTTCGGGCGTGCATGTGAGTCAAAGCAGCCTGAGCCATTTTAGCTTGCGTGATTAGCACTTGTATGCTCCCACTGATTTTGGCAGCTTTACAGGGGTCATGTTTCGTACAGATGAACTGTTTCTGAACAGTTTCTCCAGTGTATTAGGCTCAAACTTCATTTGAGCCGAGTGAGCTGCTCTTTGCGCTTGCTGCTTTACAAACAGCACTTAATTCTTTCAGTTCTAGTGTTCCCTCTATAATATCCCACTGTCTTTTGTTCCAGATAAGATCCTTTTCAGAGTAGCTGTGCTTTCCTGATAATTTTCCTTCATGTCGTGGTTCAGTGGAATAACTACTTAGATACAGTAAAGTAAGAATTGTATCTCAAAATAAACCAATGACCTGCAGTGCCTGTTCTGTCTCGTGCTGCTGTTAGCTGTTTGCTGGAAAGTCTGCATGCCCTTTCCTTAATACCTCTAATCATGCAATTAGGATAGATTTGGATTCAGGAAGGAATGTGGATCTAGCATTAAATCATTCAAAATGATGATGTTGAATAGCCTTTTCTGGTTGATCTTTGTACTGTAGTTGTGGATTGTAATATTGCTTTTTAGTGGGATAACACAAGGGAAAATAGGAATATGAGAGTTCTGTTTGTATAGAATAAAAAGAGAAAAAGTTAAGGAAAATGTGAGCCTTGTCTTGAGGAATGTGGACAATATCATTATGGAGAGTAATCAACTACAAACATTTCTTTATGCTGTTTTTAATAGAAGAGTATAATAAATCACAAGCAGAAATATTTATTTGTAGTACATATTTCAGATGGGGGTGACTCTGTAGTTAACCTGCATGGAACCAAAGAGATCAGATTTTCTTTGTTGTTGTTTTTTTAAAGAAAATAAACAAAGGGTTGCTTCTGCTCCTGTTGTCTGCTAGAAACTTTGAAGGCTCGTTGCTATTGTATTTAATACAACTGTTGAACTTTAAATGCCCCTTATACAGTAACTTGGGTTTTGTTTTTACTTGCATAGCATGAAATTGGGTGGTGTTGTAGAGTATTAGAAATCTGGTCCAGTCTGAGATCTAATGATAATTTACTTGTGCACATAAAACCTTACTGTGAGGTGCTTAAATTTCTGTATGATATGTAGTAAAAGTACTTACCACCTTCTTAAGAGTACACTTTCTAAAATTAAAAAAAACCCCACACCAAACCCCCCCCCCCGAGATTCCACTTAATATTTTGGGGTGGCATTGTTGTTGTATGTCTCGATATTTTGATTGCAGTATTTGTAACTGTATTTACCAATCCTTCACACAACAAAACAAAAATTATATGGTTTTAGAATGTGCGTGTAGATGTCTAGTTAATCTACCTGTCTAGAACAAATCTACGTAGCACTGTGTGTGTGAGGGGTAGAGGTGGTCAAGTTCTTGAGAGACCACGCACCATTCGTATAGGAGAGATTACTTTCTAGTTATTGATCTTAAATGCTTTCTACAACTGAAACTGGAAATTGTCTGTCTGCTTCAGAGTGTCAGAGGATTAACTTCTCGACCAGAATAGAAAAGAAATAGAAATTAAATAATTTGATGTGGGGAGGAGTGAAGAGGTAACCTCTGTGTTCCCCAGGAAGAAAGGGCTTTTTTTTTTCCTTCTATTTCTGATGCAAAAGATACATTTATACAAAATTCCCTTCGTTGCAATCAGTCAAAATGCAGAAACATTAAATGACATAGTACATACTTGGTTTGGTTTTCTATTACTAAATGTATTAAAGTTGCATATGTTAGATATTATATTTTCCTTTTTCCTGTGTTGTTTCTGAGGTAATTGAATGAATTAATGCTACTTTCATTTCAGTAGTTGTCTTTCCTTTTCTTTGTAAAGTCAACTTTTCATAAGCATTGTGTGTGTAAAATCTGTGTCTGGGATTTTGAAACAATGATATTACTAATTGCCTGAAACCTAAATCTCTACTGTATATTTTTATTTCACTGTAGTTCTCAATCTCCCTTCCCCCACTCTGGCTCTTGTGGTTGTGTGTGCCCACAGGATATTTGTGGTGAACAGAGTTTTGACAATTGAAATCTAAATACTGTGGATTTATAATGAGAAGTTTTTTGTGTGATGGCAGTCCTTGAAAATCGTAGGATTGATGGTATGTTCTAGTGCTGCAGATAAATATTAGCAAGCCCTAGTAATACTATTAAAATAACTTCACTGAAGACCTGTTCTAGAGTTCAGGTTTTCCTTTATGTTTTGATGGGTAGCTCCTTCTAATTTCCATAGGGATTCTCTACCTTCTCTACCTAAAAGATTCTTTGTCTTTTAAAGATCTGGACCTGAGGGTGACTAGTCTACTATAAATTACCAGACAATGGTTTATCTTTACATAGTTTCAAGATGCAGTTTTACTTGCTTCATATAAATACATGATTTGTAGATATTAATTATTAATATACTTCCAAAATACACAGAACACCTGTGTTAAATCTTTGGTTTCTGAGAGAGGGTTCATGCAGAGCCACCTGAAATGGTTGGGACTGCTCTGGAGGACTCATAATGGAACTCCTTTGTAGCACATTGCTTTCTTTACTTTCGTACATAATTGTAAATAATATTTACAACAATTAAATATACCCCTAAATAGTTTGTGAGCCATATATGAGGAATTGTGTACAGCATTCAGAAAATTTCTAACTCAAACCACACAAGGTAGTATCTTTGGACCAGTTTACTAGGTACCTGCTCTACTTATCTTTTAGCCATACTTTCTAAAGATGTTTTCCTAAAGTAATTCCCAAACTTTACAACTGAGAATGAAACAATGGAAAGTGAAGTTTTTAATGGAATATATGCTTCATAGTAGAAACTTCCAGCTAGACTCACATGCTGTGTGCAGGTAGTCTGTGTTTCCCAACATCCTTGACAGTTAATGTCAGTTTCTATCATGTCATATAACATCATGCTTTTTATCCATATACTAGTTTATATTAATTTCTGTGACTGGTGTTATGATTTGTATGTGTTTTTACTGAACAGTGTGTTAAGCGTAACTAAATCACTTTCATTAACTGCCCACAGATATCTTCGACAGAATTTTTGAGACTTAAAGGGCTAAAATAAACAATTCATTAAAATTAAAGCTGTATGTTTGAGCACTTACTGAAGATACTGAGTGGCAAGTAGCGCAAAATGTACGTTTCTGGTTTCTAAAATCTGACAGCCAGAGTTTCTGTAGTGATAACTTTGTTAGGGTTTGAAGACCACCGCTATGATAGCTTACCAGCAGGCAGCTTTCCTTGACTTTGTCCTTACTTTGTGATCAGAGACATCTGTAGAACTGTACTAAGATTTTGAGGTGAACTGCTAACTCTTAAATGAGACAGTAATTGTTTTAAGCAATCAGTTACAGTTTTGCATCATGTTACGAAGTGATTGGTTTGTCAATAAATTTAACAGATATGCAAACCAAATTGTTGTATTCTTCCTGTGATTCTGCGGGCCTGCTAAGATCCAAAGGTACCCATGTCAGTGTTGCATTGGAGAAACAAGAACTTTTATTCATTTCTGATGGTACTTTTAATCTGTCAGTGTAAGTGCCTAGAAACAGTATATGAGAAAAGCACGAAAATGATGTTTAGTTGTGTGTTTAAAAAAGAGCGACCACTGATTTGGGGGGAAAAAGAAAAAATGTATCTGTTGTTTTCTGAATAATGCTTATCCTGCAAAGTATACATCAGCTTTTTGTTATTTGTCCTGCCAGTTGAACTGTAAAGGAGAAATTCAATATTGACTACTAGGAAGGTAATTCAACTGTGTGTCTGTATAGAATAGGACAGCCTTGGGTGCCCATTTAGCTGAAGAAGTGGTGTAAAGTCAGTTGCACATTTAACTTTCAAAGGTCAAGGTGAGTTTATGTAGGGACACTGGGATGCTTATCAATTGTAGCTATCTTCATATTATGTTACAATTTAATACCTATAGTTGTGTTTTGGAAACTTGGTGCTTGTTTATTAAGTGTTCATACGACCGATCTGTAGACTAAAGATACTGTTGAGCTAATTTTGTGTTTTGAGGTCATCACCTCTTTATTTTTAAATAAACCTTGTATTAGTAACTGTAAAAATACATTTTTCATGTACTCTAGCTTTATATTACAATTTCAAATTCACAAGCACAGGACTATGGACTGCCCTGTAAACTGTGAAGTGCAATATTTAATGCTTTTTAAAGTGAGTTTTTTAATAGGTCATTGCAGGATTCATCACAATTTCAGTGTTGTCTTTTCTGCCAGTCTTATAACCAAAGAAGATAAAAGCTGAACAGATTCTAGTTCCAGTTATATTACACTATGTTTAGGCATTAGCTTCACATCGTTAAGCCCTCATCCTGCAGGCTGTTTTGTATGAACATGTGCTTGTACCCACACAAAGTTGGCAGTTGAAGAGAATCTTTTACAATGTATAGATGCAGCTATGAAGAGTTCCCTGCAGATATGTGGCGTTTAACTATATAGAGAGTCTGTATGGATTCCTGTGTTTGTTAGACGGAAGCTCAATTACCCAGTGTAAGGTTTTAGTAGCTTCCAAAAATCTTCAGGATATGTTGAGGAAGTAAGATTCTTTCTTTCTTGCAGAGAATCATAAACAAAAGCTGACAGTTTCAGAGTTCAGTTTTGTAATAAAATGCCAGTAATCTGATCATGTACCAAAAAGGATGGTGTAATAGTTTAATTTCTTTAACAAAAATACTGATTTTTTTTTTCTTTGAATCACGTGTGAGTTGCCATTGAATAAACTTGATTCTCTGTTTTTCTCAGGCAGACAGACTCTTGTGATATTCAGGTTTGCTGTTTATTTGTTTGTTTTTGCATGGGCATCCAGTGTAATTGGCTTTTTTAGACAGCAACTTTCTGAGCTGGTCCTAAGGTGCATCTGTTGCCTGTGCTACTGTGATGTTTACTGTCCTAGCTCCTTGCCTTTGCCAGTTATCATTCTTATCTGATCTGGTTTTGTCTTTTTTTTTTCTCTTGAATCTGGTATTATCTGAAGGCTGGCACTTAAACTTTGTATTTCCACATTCGTTGATTTTGTTCTGTTGATGTTTGTAAGAGCTAATCCCAACAAGGAAAGACTTTATGAATTACGTTACTATAAGTAGTTTGTAGAGCTACCTGAAATACTTTTAAAATTTTCTCACAAAGAAGTGTTCAATCTTAATACCTCTGTTCTTCAGTGTGGGCTCAAACTGCAAACCAGCATAATAACAAAGAAAAGAAGGAAGAATTTTTTCTTAGAATAGCGTGGAGTTAAGTTGCTGAAGGTATTAGGGCAAATACTGAATTTAAAACCCAGACATGTTACAAGGTTTTCCTCCATTCTTTTACAACTATTCCTTATAGTTGTTTCTTTTTAAATTCTGGTTTGTAAAACTTAAATTCAGAGGAAATGTTAGGAATATAAAAGTGTTAAAATATGTTTGCATGTGCTAAGGTCACATATGCTTTAATTCATGGCAGGACATAATGAATTTTGGAGATGTTTAACGACAAAGTTTGAAAACATCTATTATTCAGCTTAGAAGTTTCTGCATGTTCTGCTGTTCTGTACTTACTTTACTTAAAACCATATTAAGCAATGTAAAATGCTCATAAAAGAAGAAATGGCAACCTATTACGAAATACAATAGAAATTATGTTCAATAAAGTTAGCATATTAAGTTTGTCTTGTAGATGATGTCTGGTGAAAAACTGTACTGCTTCAAGGAAACGTTGCAAACTCTATGATGACCTGAGCAGGGAAAGAAGGCAAACACATTTCATTTTTTGGGTGGTATAGCTCTTGGCTAGGTGTAACGTTGGCATTACTGATAAGCTCTAAATGGTTGTAGTCAGGAGTCAGTGGCGTAGTTGTAATGTTGAAAATTACTGTTTGCCAAGAGCCCTTCAGATGACATTAGTGGTACAAAGAGTGGACTTCTGACGTAGAGATCTTTAGTTGACATGGAACTAAAATAGTTGGATTGTCCCGCTTCGGTAGTAGGTTCCTCCCATTATTATGGTTTTATGACCTCTGAGCCAGGCTTGCTGGTAGAAAGCTGCTAAAGGTGTTGTCTGTGCTCAGAACACGCTCCATTACCGCAGTTCTAAGAACAGAATGAGTGGAGTTGAGGCTTGTACACCATTTTCCCTTTAACAGTTTTATGCTTTTTTGATTATTTAGTCATCCTTTTTGTGCAATCAGAAGTTATGGATGAACAGTAAGTCACATAATTCTGCACAGTAACTGGAATCCACTCTTGTGAAACAGAAGTACGAAATACTCCTGATGCAGTGCTGACTTTAACTTGTCAAATGCGGCGGTGGATTGATTCCTTAAATGTGTCGCAAATGTACATTTGATGCTGCTGTTTAAACTCAACATCTAAATATGAGAGACATGCTTGAAGCTTCTGCTGTCTGTCAGTGATGCAAGCAAACGAGTTTTACTTTGTGTTATGTGGGGGGGAGGAGGGAGGGGAAAAAGATGCATCCTTTTGGGTCACACTTTTAATGTTATTCTGAACTGCTGAGAAATGTTCTTGTATAAAATTAAAAAATCATCTTATTTGTATTAAGTAGTTGGGTGGATTTAACCCAAAGTGTTTAATCTGCTATTATTTTAGAACTTACAAACAAAACCATCAGTACTTATGTAATAACGTAGAAGCATCTGTAAGTAAAGCTGTCATCTAAGTAAAAAAACAAAACAAAACCCAACAAAAGACACACACAAAACCAAAAAAATCCAAACCAATCAACATACAACCCCCCCAAACCACCAAACCCTGCATGAACTTATCTGATGTGTTCTACAAACTTATATAAGACCTTGATGCTTTGTACCCATTCCTATTTTTCCTCTATCTTAGAACGTCTGGTGAAGTTTTATTTTAATCTCTGTGTTACCTAAGACTGTTCAGGTGATGTTATGGGAAATATCCTGATGAAGACTGTGGAGTAGTTAGTGATATGGGTGGTTAAATGAAATTTAAAAGCTAAGTTTGCATTGAAAGCCTGTTGTCTAGAACCAAGTAGTGTTTGACATGCTGTGTGAATAAGAAAGAAACAAAGGAGTGTTGGAGTAAGCAGCATAGTGGCTTTTGTGTGTGTCTGAGACTAGACATTTTAGCGTCAGATTATTTTAGTGCCCCCAGATTAGAGCTACTGGTGTTGTGGGAGAAAAATAGAAAAGTTTGAAAGTATTTGATAAAGCCTTTCTTCAAAAGAAATAAGACCAAAACAAACAAAGCTGAAGTCAAGCCTTTTCAATGTGAAAATTGTCTGATCCTATGGAGTCTAACTCTCAATTTGAATACAGTGTTTGTACAGCAAAGGCTACATTTGATGCCATGTGGTATCTCTGAGTATTTAGGCATCACCATTTGTTCATGCTGTTGCTTGCTTCTTTGTCAAACTGCAGCAGAAATCTTTAGGCTTTAATATTAGAATTCAGAATTTCATGGGTAGGTGACAAAGTGATAGGATCTGAGCTAGTTTCACTCTGCTTGTGTCTTGATACACACTTTGAAGTTCTTACTGACAAAGGAGAACTGTAGGACTAAATAGAGTAGGAATATGTAGAATTGTTTTTCTTTTTTCCTTCCTGGTCTCACCACTTGCTTGGAGGCAGGGATAAGAGAAATGGAGCCTTGACCTTTCGGCATCTTGGCTCTTATTAGTTGTTGGCTTGAGGAATTGAATGTATTCCAGGGATGACATGTTAGCTGAAATTTCAGCAGACTGAAAGACTGTAGTCTTTTCAGCTCCTAGTTGTTTCTAGATACTTGGTAGGCTCCATTGATAGCTGAATAATAAACCTTCTGCCTATTGTGTGTTGCAGGCTTTTTTGTGGAGTTTTAAGGACTTTTGTATAAGTAAAGAGGAGGATTCTTTCTTTGGTGTTTTTGATAGATGATAAAGTTTCTGTAATTAGAAAACGCATGAAGCTTCAGAAGTAACTTTGCATTTTTTTCCTGCTGTATGTGCTTAAAGTAGGAAAATGTTACACTGTAGCTGCAAGGAAAATTGGATTCCCTGCTGGAGTTGCTTAATTCCTAGAGTTTCTGGAATTTGTTATGGCGATGCTAAGTTCCTGCTTTTCCTGGATTACTTTGATGCAATCCTGAATTTAACGACCTGGGGTTCGTTAGGAAAAGTAAAGGCTAGTTGGCACAGGGCAACAACTACGTTAAAATATCTTTCCTGAATGTATGTAGGGAATATAATCATGCTGAATCTCTTAAGCAGTTATCTTCAAAATCAAAATTAGGCATTCTGCTTGGCAAGTTTAAAACAGTGTCAGAAATTTAGTCCTCTTATTTAAAACAGAACAAACCAACCCTCAAACTCACAAGCATTGTGAATCAAGAATGCTGACTCAGCTAAACTTTGTGCACTGAAATGAAACCTAGGAAGCCTGCATATTGAAGTTCTTGTGAAATTTCATTTCCTTTTGTGTGGAGGTTTATTGTGCTTTATTATCCTTACCCAGATTCAAAAAGGAAAAAGGGTGGATGGGAGAAATAAATTTTAAAAAAAAAAGAATCCTACAGAGAGAATAATGCATGCAGTTACTCTCCACTTCAGATACTTTGTAGCTAAGAGAGGTTTAAAAAGACAGTAAACGTAAAGGGCAAGGAAAGGGCAGAAGGCTAGAAATAGCACAGATAAAACAGTTTGTAGATTTGCAAACTTAGTTTGCTCTGATTATTGTTTTTAAGGTGGCAGCAGCAGTTTCTGATTCTGTACCAGGCCGTGTTCAAGAGGAAACCATTGACTTTTCTGGCAACCCTCAGGTACTTTTCTGAAGTAGCTTAGATACTTAGAATGAACCATGCTCTACAGCTGCGGAAGAGATGGAAAAACACCAGTTTAATAAAACTAGCTAAAAAGGAAAAACAGGAGCCTGTTTCAACTGAGGTATTTTAAACATCTACCTATTGAGTTCAGTTGTTATGCCTATATTATATTATGGAACCGGATGAATATAGTCAACCAATAATTCCATCTTGTATTAGCTTAGCTTTGTTTTTCATTAAAGATTAAAGACTTGGTTCTCTCAAGATTTAAATAGAAACAAAGCCTTACTGTGATAAAAGGAAGCAGACAGAGGTTACCTAGTTAAATGGCTTCCACCTTTCTTTTGATTTGTAGGCTTAAAGACATAAAATATGTCTTCTGAGAACACGTATTTGGGACAAGGTATGGAAACCTGGTATTAGGCTTGATTCTTCTTAGATGGTTTTGCAAGTTACCTAGAGGTTTCTTTTGTCTTGCGTATCAGCTAAGGAGAACTATTCTTTTGAATTCTCATGGTCTCTTATTCTTGTTTTACTGAGAAAAATGCTTTAGCTGATATGTTTGTAGGCATACAGTAGGGAGGTTGAACATTTTTAGAGATACGCACTTCAGGAGACTTATAGCAGGAGTGGTTGCATCTAAACACATAGACAAGCAAACTACTGCTTTGTTTTGAGAAGCCAAATTACACATATGTGCAGCTACCACTGTGGAACTGACATGTTCACATGACTGTTGGTTTTAGATCTCCAGAAGATTTCCTAAGAGACTATTAGAGGTGATGTGGAAGTATTATTAAAGTTGACCCATTGGTGATGTGGTGATGGGAGTAATGAGTATGGAAAAAAGTCTTATGGAAGTGCTACTTCAGTGGAAAGGCTTCTCGAGTGATGTGTTTGTCCTTGTAGAGTAATAGCAACTTGCATACCTACAATTTGTGTGTCTGTTTATTTACCTATTCCTGATAATCTGATTTGTTTTAAATTGCTCTAGTTTTGTGATGATCTCAGATTTGCGCTGTATCTTGCATCACAGCAGTGAACATATTTTTCTCCTCCCATTAGGAATAGGCTAAATTTGTTAGGAAAGTATTTGGCAGTTGTATTGAGTTCATTCTGTTTGAAAAATATCTCAGCAGCTGGTTGCTGTAGAATCATTATATCTCTTCCAGATTTTAATGTTTAGTGGATTGGATCCAGTGGGGAGGTTATTGGCAAGGTAACGGAAAAAATGTGTTAAGGTCTTTCTCTCTTGGGGTGATGCTGGCTTGGTGCCTCTTTGTGGGACTTCTTTATTACTGTTTTTCAATGGCTTGCATGAGCAGTACTGTTGGTGGATGCTGTGACCTCTGGCACTGTCTATCTGGTTACTCATATTTTTGGCCAGGCTGTAGCATTTTAATGTTATGGCTCATTTTTTCTTTTGCATCTTTGTTTATCCGTTCAGTTGGTATGCCAATCGAGAGATAAGCATTGAAAAAGTTAGGTTTAACTAAATTTCTCTTATAGGTCTGCAATGCTTACTTTTGCACTAAAACCAATAACAGAATTAGATCTCTCTTGCAACTGTTAGATACCACTTGGAACAACTATGATCCCCTCCTCCAAGCTTTTTTTTTTTTTCCCCCCCTCCATAGTGCATAATTCACAAATGATTTAGGTATATTGTTAGGGCTTGATACTCTGAAATTCCTGTTTTCCAAAGCAGACCAATTTTCTTGTCACAGAGAGAATCTTTTCCAGTATTCAATTATGTTGGCATATGCAGCCCTCTAGGAGGTCAAATCTTAAGTATTTGTCTATGTCATCAAAGCTTTTTTATTACCCAGAAATGAATCAACATAGGCTCTGGTCAGGATGGCCCATGCACTTCATCTTGTGTCCCTTCAGATTTTTTGAGAATGGCCTCCTCTCAAGGGTCAGCATAAGCCATTTGTGTTGTTCTAATGCCTTTATATTGCTTGCATGTTCAGGCAGGTCTATGTTTACTTCTGTCTTACTATTCTAAATGCTTTAGTTCAGGAGCCGTCTGATAGTTTTCTTAATTGTCAGTAATGAAACTAATTTCCTAGAAACACCTATGGAAGACTACCCAAATTCAAAGTAGGTTAATATAAGGGAACAGGTGAGTAAAATAGAAAACTTACTATGTTTGTGTAGCCTGATGTTGTCTACCAGCTGTAATTTGTAGCTTTACATCTGACATAGAGATCCCTGTTTTCCTGAGGTATTACATTTTCTTGTTGGTCTTCAGTGTCTGGATTGTTACCCAGATACTTTGACTCGGTTTCAACCTGAATCTTCCACTCGGTATCTTCAGTTCTCTGAGGACTTTAACACTGCATGCTTTGACAATGTACGGGCTGTTGGCAGTTGGATTTCTTGAGGCTTCCGTTAAGACTTCATTTTTGGGCTGTTAAACAAACAGGAACTTTTCAAAAGGCTAAAGTAATGATTGCGGGATTGGAAGATGTTGATTTTTCTTCTGGGCCTAATTCAAAATTCTTTCTCTTTTGTTAGTATCTCAAAGGAACTGGCGGTGCTGTTTTTTTTTTTCTTTTCTCCTCAAGCATTCCAATTCTCAGCTGTACAAGCAGTGACTAAATGAGCCATAGACAAATGTATATCAGGGATACTTGTGTTATTATCTCAATTGTCATAATGTATTTAGCATTTAAGAACTGGTAGTCAAAATAATTAGTGAGATTTTTTTCAGCAGGTCTTTAAGAACATGAACTGTTGCTGTATAGTAGAATTTCTGTAGCTTGAAACATTTGTCATGGATGTTGTTTGTTGAAGAATTAAAAATAAAAACGTGTAAGAAAAGAAGTGTGTGAGTAAATGGCTGGTCACTGTAGAATGTCAGTGCATGTCTTGGCTGTGCTTGCTTACAGGCTCTGTTGAGAATTACTTACTGCTGCTTTTTTCTCCTCTAAGCATATCAACTGGCATTTTTTTACTGGAATTTTTCTTGCATAATTTGGGGTTTCCTGCTTAAAAGTTGCACTAAAACAGATGTATGCTTGAAGGAGTACTTTCAGTACTTGGGTTCTGAAACTGCAGCAGTATTTAAGCAGATGAGAATGGAGGCGTGTTCATGTAATTTTATCTCTCTGGGTACTTTATTACTCATTTATGTGAGAAAGTTGATTTGACTTATGAATGAGATTTATGTTAGCACTGCTCTGGAAACCTTAAAAAGTGATAGAAAGTAGTACTGTAGCTTTAGGAAAATGAGCTATTGTGACTAGGTTTTTAGAGGAAAGTAGTTTAACTATCTTACTCTTGCTGTGTCTCGCACATTATAATTTACTGCTTCATGGGACCTGTTATGACTGTTTACAGCTTTGGAACTGAATATATCTAATAGAAAACGCTATATATCATACTCAGTATATTTAGTGCCTCTGGTGGTTCTTGATTAGACGTATAGTCATTATTCTGTTGTCAAGTGGTGGTTGAGTATTACTACGTTTTTCTCCCCAAATGGGGACAAGTTAATTTCGAAGCAAAAGTTCAGATTCTTTCTCCTGCAAGTAGCCAAATTTTCAATAAGTTGATTTTGGCTTTTGCCTTTCATTTCAAGCCCCAGTAAGTGCTATGTGTATTTTTCAGGAGAGTTGAAAACTAGGCTGTTGAATTTTTGGGAAAGGCTTTTTTGTCTGAAGGTTTGATTGTAAGTGCTTCAGTATATGGGAATTTTGAATAGCTGAAATATTGACAACTTAATTTTTAATGTAAAATACCTTTAGCCTACACTTCTACAGACAAGTGATTACAAGAAAATCTTACTTGCTATTTTAGAAGGTAACTCATTAGCTGTAATATCAGTGAAGGAGTGGATGCTTCATTATAATGCCAGTTTTCATTTTGAGGTCTTAACTCAGAAGGTAAATAATCAGAAATGTATTTTTATAATCCAAAGTTTATTTTTAAAATCTTGTCAGTTGCCAACTCTTAGAGTATGCTCTGCTGTACTGAAGCCAGCCACTGTGAGTTGAAAAATTAGTGCTGAATGTACTGCCAATTATGCTAGCCTCTGCTCTTTCAAGCTTCCTTCACAGCTGTCCCTAAGCCTCTTCTGATGATGTCTGTGCTGTGGAAAATGGCCCTCAAGCTATCTTCTGTTGGAGTCATAAGACTCAGTTTTCAAGGTAAACTTGCCCCTATTTTTGACAATCCAGGTTGAAAAATAAAGTAGTCCTGATCCTGATTCAAAAGTGAAAGCACCTTAAAATAGCTTCTCGAGTAGATTGACTGAATAGGAACCATAATAATTTTATCTCTTGGGTTTTAATTCACTACTGCAAGTGTGAGCTATAAATGGTGCAAAAATGTATTCCTCCTGTCCTATAAATAGTACAAAGCTTTCGTATCTATCGTTCTCACATGAAGATATGTTAACATGCTTGTAATGGAAAGCAAATGTAATTTGTAATCTTAAAGTACAAATCTCTGCTGTTTCTTCCACTGATCTATAAAAATACATATGCATAAACCTGATTCATGACCTACAGATGTGATCCAGTTAGTGAAGTGAGTTGGTTTCGTATTCTTCCAATAAAAAGAGATTGCCCTTTCTCCGAGCAATTTTTAGTACCTAGCGATGTTATTTTATTGCTATATTGATACTAAGTTCCTGTTTGAATGACTGAAGAGTGGAGAATCTTGAAAAGCTAATGTTACTTTTTTAATATGCTTTTTACAAGAAATCTTATTAGAGTACTGTTTTCAGTTTGTGAGAAGTGATAACTGAATTTGGTATGTCATGTGTCTGCCATGGATACTATGCTCTCCAGAAAGGAAACTGGGTAATTTATGAGAACTACTTAGTCAAATCAGATCGGTAGATTGCAGTCATCTAAACAGCTAGAAAAAAATAAGAATCCTTTATGTAAAGTTTTTTTGTTTTTTGTTTTTTTTTTTACAAAATCCTTTATGTAAAGTTTTAAGATGAGATCAGAACTGATCAACCAGCAAAAAACTACCTTACAAAGAGGCAGAAGAATTTTTTAAATTCACTTTTTAAAATTTGAGAAAGATTAAAACATTGCAAGTGAGTAACGTCCTTTGTACCAGGAGAACTGTAGTCACTAAAATATCTCCACTATGGTAGTGTACGTATAACATCCCTTCTGTTACATGTAGTCAGATGTTTTTTCAATCTCATTACATATGTGTACGCATATATTTTATGTGAGCTGTTTATTTCAGTCTTTCTGAGCTTTGGCTGCATGCTTTATCCTGAACTTGAAATCAGCATAGAAAGGAAGGAGCTGTCTTCAGGATAAGCTTAAGCACCAGACATATTGTTTTCTGGTTTGGGAGGCATACCAGTATGTTGGTCATTATCAGTGTATCTGTTTCATCCTATCGTTCTTGAAACCATAAGAGAAAGTAATATGCTGAAGATGAGCAAGTTTAAGCAGCTTTTCAAGAGCTTGAGCTATAGTTGTTAACAAAGCATGGGAAGTAACATTCTGTAATTTCTCTTATGTTGCTAGTGATGGCAAGATTGCAAATGGTGAGAAGGTAGGCAGCTTCATGGCCTTTGTAATGGTGTAACCTGGACACTACAGATTGTTGTGTTAATGTGGTTATTTCCTCTTTTTACAGAATTAGATTTTTAGGCATGGAAGTCTCATTTTACTGAAGATAATGTATATTTCTTGATGTGGTCTCAGGATTTCACTTGGTAACTGTTTAAATTGATACTAGATATAGCATCTCTGGTTCCCTGCAAATTGTGGCTTTGTCTTGACAGACACTGAATTTCAGCAAACAAAGCTCATGGCAACAAATGTACCAAGAGGAAACTTCCTGGGTGAGATGTAGTCCTGATGATTCTGTAGAAATTTACTGTTCACTCATTTAGCAAAATGGCTGGAGTCTTTCACTTCTTTGATATCTATGTCCTACAAGAACCTTGTTCAGGGCTTGTATTGAAAGGGAAGATGAAAAGGAAGAGGTCTTACAATCCTATTTATTATTTTAAAAACAAATACACTGTTCTCTAGGCAAGTCAGATCCTAAAATGAACTTCTGTCTTCAGTTCATTGGTTTCTGTCATTACTGAGTGATGACTGTATTTAATGTCTTCTCAGAAATGTGAAACTTGGAAAGCTTAATCTTTGTGAGGTTTTACATGGGTACTCTAAGAGCTGTGGGAGTTTGATGGAGGAAGGGGATGAATTGTGCATGAACTGCAAAGTCCACTGGAGCATCATGCCCTTCCTGTGCTTTTATCAGGCTTGTCTTGCTTCATTCTTTGTTGACCCTCCTCTCTATGACCTTTCTTTACTACTCCCCATAAAGATGTTTCATCTCTTCACTTTTTTTCTGTCCCTGCCTTTGCTGAGGAAATGAGTCGCTTGAGGATGCAGAGTGCAGGGTGTCTCTTCATAGTAATCAACCTTCTGCCACCACACAGCTTTAGTGAATAAGGATCATATTGTTGCATACCAGCAGAACTGTACTTATATGTGTAATGGGGCACTGATTAATAGTTAAGATGTTAAAAACTTGCAAATGTGAGGGGTTTTAAGGAGTTAAGTAGGCTTGCTTTCATAGCTGTCTTTCTGCTTGAATCAAATTTGTAATGTTTTTTAGATCTATTGTGTTGGGAAATCAGAGCATTGTATTACAATTTTGCAATTTGGTTTTTTTCCTAGTTGAAGACAGCCACACAACCACAATGTGACTTGTAAGAAATTTTTCTGATTACTAGGCACTTAAAAACAGCTGACTTTTGAAATACTGACAGGGGAGAAATGTGTAAGCTGCAGTAAATAAACCTCACCATACTGCAGATTTGTAACTCACAGTAAATAAACCATCAGCACTAACAATAATGTTCTTATCCTCTTTAAGGAAAGGAATTTTTATCCTGTAAAGAGGTATTAAAACATTTCAGTACGGGGAAGTGACTCTTTTTAGTTTTTTTAACCATACAAACGTATTTGGTCATTTACAGAAGGACCATAAGTATGTAATTTGCTTTCCAGATCAGGTGTGAAAGAATGCCAGTGCATATGGTGCCCTCCCGCTGTAACCTGCGTTCTTAAGAGAAACCGTCTTATCAACTATAACTATTTGTATGCTGACAATGAGCATCTCTTTTCTAACTGCTTGATACGTGTCTCTATTTAAAAAAAAAAAAAAAGTCGGATTTTCCATAGCTAGTTTTTTTTCTTAGAGTTGGTTTGTTTGTGTGTATGTCCTGGTTCTGTCTTGGCTTGAAATAATTCCCAACCCTTGGCAGAAATGCAGTGTTTGTAGCCTGGAACTTGGTGGCACTGTGTTTGAGTGATCCTGTTGCTCCCTCAGCTGCTCAGCAGTTAGAAAATGCTGCTGTGGAATAGTGTTTGCAACATCCAGCTTGTTACAACTAAAGCGGAAATCTGTAATTTCTTCCAATAAACTGCTGCTTCTACCTATCTCTTCTTGTAGTGGAGGAAACCTTAACTTCACTATATCTGTGGTTTGAAGGAGGCTTTGTTCCAGAAATACCCACAGCTCAACTCTAGTGAAATATATGGAAAGCTTTCCTCTTTTGTGTGCCTGTTTTTATAATTTCTTTTCTGTCTCTGAACTTGCTGGTACCACTGATAATATATTCAGCAGGATTATTCCTGTCCTTGTATCTTAACTTTTGAAGAATGTTTTACCCTAACCAAGGATTGAAACTTTTCTGGTTGTTGTTGAGTTGCAGGAGACTGACTTATGTGGCACACTCGTAATCTGAAAAAAAACCTTGTCATGTGCCCTCATACTTTTTTTTTGGTATCATTAAACTTCACTTGCAGTCTTCTTTAGAAAGAGGATTTATAAGTTGGAATATGCTGTTAAATTTTTTTTTATATGTATCTACCATTTACTATTTCATCTTACAAAACATTTTTCTTTCTATTATCCTATTAAATATATTGGTTGCCTATCCTTGTGGACACACCTGAAATGATTTTGCTCTTTTGTGAAAATTGCTTCTAGGCATTTTGGAGGGGAATTGGTAACCTGATGGAAAAAGGAACCAGGAAAACCTTACTTTGGGATATACCCTGCCTTATGCAGTGGAGCCCTTTTACTTTAGTTTATTAGTGTGTTCTTAAACATTATTTTAAATAGGAGACATTACCTATATGGATTGAGCTTTAACATTCCTTGTTTATACAACTTCGGTATTCTAGACAATATAGGAGAATCCTTTATCCTCCATGTGCACTTTTGTCTGATAAGCAACCTTTCTGGCATAAGGAAATACCTTAATTTTACAAAAGCCCAAGGGTCTGCCCTTAGCACTATGTGAAAAATAGCAGAGGAAGTTTTGGTATCTGTTATCCAACACTTGCATTTCTTCCCCAAAAAGCTGCTATTTAAGGTGCTGTTTTGTCTTTTCATTGTCTGCTGGAAGCATATTTATGTTAAATGGCATACTAATATCCTTAGGTAACATCAGGTATGTCTTAGGAATATTTTTTTTCCAAAGGTGTCTTTTCCTTTATCAAACTACACGCCATTGCTTTGATTGGGTTGGTTTTAAAAGAAGTATTTAATGTTCTGTAAAGCTGAGAACTGGTGATCCTACTTATGGAAAAGCATTCCAGATCTTAGCACAAGTAAATCTTTAGCTAAATAAAATTGTCTTCTTGCAATATGTCAGCTGCTTTAGACTCGTGTGTTCTCTGTATTCACATGGGAACTATTATTTGTATGGTTTTATTACTAAAGTTTTCTGAATATTCTGCTAAAGCTGCCCTGCCTGTAGGTGATTTTCAGTTTCATAGAGACTGAGGAGGATTGTTGAATTGTATCCTGTATGGCAGGTACTGCTTATTGTATATCTTATATGAAGTAGAAAAGAGACTGTGTCCTCTTCTTTAATCTGTTTTAAACACAGTTTGTTACAATTTCCTTGACTAAAATATAGCATTGGTAATTTATTCACTGTGTCACTGTTTTCAGAGAACTTTGGGGAAGTCCTCTTGTGGGGACTTGTGGGCCAAATGAGTAGAAGCAAAACTTTAAAATCTTTGTATGAGTCAGTCTATGCATACTTTCATTGTTTATATATATTTATATTGTACCAAAATAATTTCAGAAGTCAGAGCAATTTTGTCTGTTCATGCCTGGAGCTCCTCCTCTCACCTTGGTGCTTGCAGGCTGTTTCTCACACTTTCCCCCTCGCTACCAGGCCATATTTTGTCCTTCCTTACATGTGCTTTCCCTGAGGCGCTGCCATCACGCCTGAGAAGGCTCAGCTGTGCCCTGCGGTGGGTCTGCTGGAGCCTCAGAGAGGCAGCCCCTGCAGCCCCCCCACTGCTGGCACCTGGACACCCGCCCTCCACATAACTCTTTAAACTCGTTTTTGTAACAAAGAGGATTTAACCTTACTGTTTGATGCAAAGTGACATGGCAGTCTGTGTAGGTACCCACACACGTGGAGCTTGTGCTATGTATATATTTTATAGCTATGTACTTTTTATTGCATATAAGTTATATGTGTTGCTTGTGATGAAATCAAAAGGGTCAGATAACTGGGTTGAGTGCCGTATTAGGTCACTGCATTGTACACAAATGTATTCAGTCGCCTTACAGCGCTGGGGCCAGAACTCTGTGTGTTAGTGCCACAGAGCAGAGAATTTCCTGGTGGGTGCTGCATCGGAAGTTTTATAGATCAAGAAGACCTTTTTAGCTCCGTATGAGAATCCTCATAATTAAATCTTGAGAATTTTGTTAAGTGCTTGCTAAATCTGTATAAATCCAACAACCGGAACTGTAATTTTTGCAGAGTGTTTGTGTGACCCCTTTCTCTGGGAAGCTCTATTGTGGAAGAAAAAAGTAATTTCCAAAGAAGTTAGGAAAGTGTCTGTATTTTCAGGATTTGTTTTAAAGCCTGTTCTGTTCTTGCTGTAAAGAAGAAATTACAACCTTTTTTTAAAAAAAGTTTTCTTTTTGAAAACAAAAACAACGAGCAAATCTTTGCCATTCGCCTTCATTGCTTTGGGGTCTCTTTTGGTGAACTGCGGGGAGGTTAGCCGTTTGTTAGGGATGCTACTTGTGTTCAAGGCAGGTTCATGGAATGCTTATGTATTTTCTGAGTTGTCCTTTAGAGAGTTTTGCCCTGCGATCAAAACTAGGAGAAAAAAAGTAGAGGAGTAAGCTGCAGAGGATGACTGCTATCAACCTGTATCTGAACAACAGGGTTAAGTGTGACCAGAAGGAAGGCAGATAACAGGAACGCTTCTCTAAATGACATAATATACCTGCTTGGATCTGAAAGAGCTCTTCATGTCATGCAGAAGAGTTAGGAAGACAGAGCTTTGAAGAGATTCAGAGCAGGAGATAAATGGGTGGGAGGTGTTGGCTACTTCAGTTAATAGTGATGTGGTCCTACACAACTTCTGAGATGCTGATAAGGCTTGATAAAAGCTGAATAATTCCTCCTATTAAAGCACTGTTTTGAAAATCTGCTTGACAAATCTGCTATAGCAAAGTGCTTTTGCCATACCACTGCATTTATGTAACTGATGATCCCCTTTTCTCTAAGAGCTCAGAAGAGCAGATGCTTATGGAGGACAAACTGACCTACACTGGAGTAGTTCAAAGGAAAGAGCCATCTGCACCTTCTCCTATATCACTATCTTTATCCTGTGTCTGCCCTATTAGGGCCTTTTTATGTTATAGCTTTGCCTAGGAGAGGGGAAGGGGACTAGAGGCACAGATCCTGAACTCTCTCAACTTACACTTTTGCTGACTCTAGGCTTTTTCTTCCTCCTTACCCTTCCTTCAGCATAACTGTTGTGTGAAATGAAAACTTGGAACATCTGATATTTTTATTTCTTTTCCTTTTTTCATTAACCTCATATGAAATGATCAACTATCAAGTTCAGACAAGAATGGAGATTTGCACAGCAGAGCCACATGGGATTAGGTTAGGCCTATAAGTAATGAAATCTTGGGACAGAAGACCACCACTGCTGTCCAAGAAAGACTTGATGGTCTGTTTAATGTTAGAGGCAGTTATGTTGCCCTACTCAGAAAGAAGGAACACAAATCTGAACTGTCTCCATAATTTCTTTGCTTTTCAGTCCTGTGACTGAAAACACAGCTCACGGGTCCACCATCTCCATTCCGCTATCACTTCAGAGCTCATCCAGGGATATGAAAAAAGAATCCTTGCGGTTAGGGTGGCTTTAGCTGCAGTGGAGGTAAGCAGCAATGATTGATTAAAATGATGCATTGAGAGGGTAGGAACACTGGAGTGATGCTGGACCAATATGGTGAAACAGGAGAGTTCATGCAGAGTTGTGTAGTAGGAATCTGTAGGAAGGCGAGGGAAGAAATTTGTCAGCTACCCTCTGGTATATTTACATGACCTTCTTGGCTTACAAATAATATCACAGTGTCCACCTCACTATAGGAGGTCGCAGAAGCAGTTGTGCTGCGATAGTTGATGGAGGATTAAGGAAAGAGTTAATCTGAAAAGAAAAAAAGTGTAATCATATTATTCTGTAGTTGGGCTGTTTCTTGCTGAGGCAGAAATAAGGTTAATTGTTATATTGACTGGAGAGATTAGAAATCTGATAAGGGAGAAATGCCGAGTGAAACAGAAGTGATCCAGTGCTACATTGGGCTTTCAAAACAACTGTGTTATACTCTGAAAAACTAGAGTTAAAAAGTTAAGAGTGATTAAGTTAAAGGTGTGACATGACTATCAGCCTTGTGTTAGAATAATACACCAATGTACAAGTAACATGAAACTAGCACTTAGGTATTACAGAGCTCTCAGGCTTTGCTTTCCTTTGGCTAAGGCTGGACTCCAGGCTTTGGCGACTTTTGCCTTTTGTACTGAGTGTATCTTCTAAGTGCTAATGCTTAGTGGTCCTTGGATCAGTGGAAACAGCCAGGTTAACAGTTCTGAAATAAAGCATGACTGTCTTCATTTTATGTAATGTAAATAGTAGGACCAATTTGCTTTATCCAATTCTATTAGCATTTGGTACAACTATAAACCATTACTAACTGGCAGTTGAGATCACTGTTCAAGTTCACGTTTGCAAAACAAAATAGACTTTGAGGGTCTAATAGAACACAATGCTTTCATATCTAGCAGTGATATCATGCATTTCCATGTCCTCCTTACTGAATTATTCTTGAACTTAATGCCAGGCTACTGTAAGGCCATCTTGTAGCTGCAGCATGTATTCCTAACTCCATAATTATTGTGTTTCAGATGTTAAGTTTTAGAACTTGTTTTGTAAGTGGAGGAGTCAGAACTTGCCAACTGCAAGTGTGTTAATGAAGTTTTTTAACAAAACAAACAAACAAACAAAACACCAACCCAAAAACAAACAAAAAAAGAAAGCGGCTTATTACTTCACCTCTGTAAGTAAAGACGACTAAAAAGAAAAAATGGAAGTTGTGAGTGTTAAGAAACTACTAAAATCTCGTTCTAAAAAATAAGAAAATAATTTATACTTTACAAGCTCTGGTGGTTTAGAATGAAGTCAACAAATATTAAAGTGAAAAGAAAACAAGATATTTATTTTATTTCTTAATAAGAGTTTTAGAAACAGATGAGTGATGCAGTGGCTTTCCATCATGTTAAATCTTTTAAAATGAAAGCCAGTCATCTCTTTAAAAAGAGACTGTAATTTGGTAACAGTTCACTCAGTACTGGAATTACTGGGTGAAATGCTGTCAAGATTAAAACCAGCCCATGTATGTACAAGATTAGAAACAGCCATTCAAATTGTGCTAGCTAGACTATACAATAAATGATCTTATCACTTCAGCCTTTGCTTGCTTTCCTCCTAATGTTAATTCCATTTGATTAAACTGGGAACTCCTTAAGGGAAAGACTTTTGCTTTGGTTATATGGCCCATACTATCCTGAAGTATTTTAACTGTAGTGCTTGGGTGCTGTTTGAGTACTGTTGATATGTAGTCATCAGCAACATTTCTTATGTAGATAAAGATGCAGAATGTAATGACACTGGAAGATGTCTGGTTCTTTAACTTCTCATTTCCAACCTTATAGTTTAGTTTCTCTGCTGCTTATAATACCAATATGCAAAATATGTTCTTGTGGTTTATGATCAGACTGAATAAGGTTTCTGTTCCAAGTTAAACTGTTAACTTTTACTACGAATTAGGATGCTTTCCTGCCATAGTTTTCTGAGCTTTGAAATTGCATTTGTAATTGTAATTTGCTTTGGAAGGGGTGATATTAATGCCAGTAACCAGTATCTAATTGCTTCTCATGTATTGGAAGAAGAAAAGGACCAAATATTCAAGGAATTAATCTCTGAACTCTCTCTGAAGAAACAGTCTTGTATGTTTGTTAAAGACAAATTCTGATCACCTTGCTCAGGTTAAATTTATAATTATTGATATTGATATTAATACTTAGTTGCCAGTTAAAGAAATTATAAACACCTTCACCCAGAAGGGTATGAGTTAATATAGCCTGGAAAACTCAGTACTGTTTTAATGAAAGACAAGTTGTGGAAAACAGCAAGCCAACTTTAACCTGTATGGCAAAAAAAAAAAAAAAAGTCTGTTTTCTGGATCTTAAACTTGTCTGAGAATTTTGAGCGATATAGGTCTGATTTCACCAAGGATGTTCCTCATAACCATCCTCTTGAACTTTGACCCAGAGGTCTCGAGGAATTAAAATGTGTTTTGGACAGTGTGTTCTTTGGGTAGTATTTTGGCAAGAACAGACAAAAACCTGGTAGTTCCTGTGGAAGTAGTTGTGGAGGGCTTTCCTGCAACAGCACTTAGAGCTTATGTGACTGAAGAAGATAAAGTGACAATGCCATGGCAAGAAAATAAACCATGTCTGTAACTGCAAGTTTGTTGTACACAGAAATACCATTTTTGTTGTTAGCCTGGGGTGTCCACCACAGTTGTTGATAAATGTCAACATTACATTGATAAGTGTCTCAATTTTTCCTGTTTTTAGAACGTAAGGAGTTCTTTATTTGTGAGACTCTTGAGCTGTCATCTTAGAGTGGACAAAAAAGCAGAGTGTTTTGCTGCTACACCTCTTGGTTGCTTGGTGGGTTAATGGTGATTTTAATTCCTTTGTGGTCAGGTTGTCCTTTCCCCAGAGTAGAAGATAGGTACCAGGAATACAGAAGTGACCTTCTCAGCAGCTTGGTCATTGGCACAGGTATTGAAAAGCATATCCAGTGGTGACTAGGTTTGTTAATCTCATTTGAGTGCTTGGCAAAAAGTACAATAAACAGTAGAATTTAACATTTATGAATGTTTTTTACAGTTAGAAGTCATTCCTGTAAAAAGCAGAAACTCCGAAAAGTTTGACTGAAAGTGGTAACTGTATTAATGACCTGATCTCAAAAAGCAAGTTTTGGTTTTCCAACACCTATATAAAATTACCAGGCTTTGCTGAAAACTATCAGAGTCCTTTTATTAATACTGGTCTAAATGCTTTCCCATGTAACATGGGAAAACAACAAAACCTGCTGTTAGTCTGTGATACTCTGATATGACATCCTGCTTGGGCGTATTTAGTCATAATTTGGAATTCTTGAGGAGGATGTGGGGTTTTTATCTGGTTGGTTTTGTTGTTTTTTTTTTCCTGTAGGAGGAGGAAGGTGACTGATAAGTTGTCTCAGGAATTACTTCTTGAATTGTATGCCCAAATTATCTTGTGAATGATTGTTTAGGGATAGAAAAACTGTGCTGCACTTAAAGGAAAACAAAAATATGATGTTGTGTTATTTAGTGTTAAACTTGTCCATATAAAGACACATAGCACTGAAAGAGATAAATTGCTCTCAATTTTTACCTCCCATGGCTTTATTGCAGTTTTCTATGTAAACACTTCCTTAGAAGAACACAGATAACCTTAAACAGAAACTATAGTAACGTTTTGAGCCACATTGTTAAAGACCGTATGTAATATGCAGTGGAAAGAATTTTCATACATGTCTGACTTTTATGTATAAGTGTTGTTAGTGTAGTTGTTTTCAACCTGATTTTTTCAAGGTAAACACTCAGATAAGACGTCAGTGCTTTAATTTAGATATGATCTGGGCTTATGTACATATGGAGTTAGTATCTGTATATGTTTAAATTTTACCTTTATATTAATAACTTTTAGTCTAGAAAGCCCTTATTTGGAGGAGTGGAATGTTAAAAGAGTATTTATTTTATATATAAAAAGAGTACTACTTTGTACATAGATTATTGGTCTATGAGGAGAGAGTTAATTATTTAGAATGACAGATGGGAAAGAAAATATTTCTGGGCTTATCTACAGTAGCGTAAGATGGAAGAGGGAACACTAACAGCTGAGATGGCTGGGCAGCTCAGAGCTGGGGTAAGCAAACTTCTCATAAACTAACCTATGTGTGTTAAATGTATGTTTTAACACTCTCTATCTATATAAAAATAATTGTGTAGATTTTGAGAGTTCTAATTGTACAGAATATAAAAGTTATACCTGCCTGAATGCCTTGGTCCTCATGTTTGTTCTATACTTCGTATGCCAGTATGACATTTCATCATCCCCCTTGCTCAGGCATGAGGAAAGCCTCATTGTGCTCTGAAGGCTACGGGAAATCATGGATGGGAGGACTGTATTTACCCCAGTAGGACTGCCACAATGGAAGACACTCAGGGCTGAGAACCTACCTTCAAGTATTGTCCATCTCCTTACCTCTGAGAAATAACATTGGTCCTCAGGCTGAAAAATGTAGGCTCACCTGGTCTTATCAACCCCATTATTTCTGAGAGATAATACTCTCCTCTTTCCCCACTTTCCTGGCTGGAGGAGTTCACTCCCAGACTTGGAGCTTTCCACCTCGCAAGTGACAGAGGTAAAACCATTGAACACAGTAGATGTTGAATGAAATTGGAACAGTACTCAGAACCAGCGTCCTTTCTGCCTGCTCGTAACAACATAGTGCAATAACCTGAACAGAAAAGAATTGCAGAGAGCAGATGTGTGTAATGGGTCTGGTGTGCATTTGCAAATTATTGATCTCCTGGAACATCATTTGTTCATTATGCTGCTTTCACTGACCTGGGAATGTAGACATGTTCTGATGCTGCACAGACCTTTGTGGGCAGAGGGTGTGCAGTATGGTTGATGCGGGTATCAGGCTGTGAACTTGAGAGCTGGTGTGTATGCTTTTTCTGGAGAGTGGGAAAGTACAGAACTTGTGAATGATCGTAGTGTTTAGTGGCTTATATGTTGTTTGTAGCTTAAGTGATGTATGTTAGAAGGAAGTGTTTAATGTTGGAACTCTTTGTGAAGTCTCAGTGCGGTGATGGCTTAAGCTCTTTTGTGGGCAAGTGAAGGTGAGTAGCTCGATGTTCTTTATTCTTTCTAAAAGCAGTATAAGATATCTCTTGCAGATTCTTGAGGAAACTAAAACTACCTGATGGACTGTTATTTAACAATTTGTTACTATCATGATTTTGCTTATGATGAGAGTTTTGGGATGACTTTTTAAGGAAACCGTGCATATGATTGACTGACAGTGCAATTGTAGTTCCTCTTATTGTCTCTCTTTCTTCCTGCTTGAATAATTTCTGAACTCATTGTTTAATGTCAGTTGAATTTTTTAGAGTTCAAAAAATTGCTGAGATAACCAAGTTCCTACAAATATCAGTAGTTAGAGAGAAACTGCTGCTTTCCTGAAGGGAATGACAGAGAGCTCAGTTTACTCATTCTGTTTTTCTGTCAGCTTTCTGCTCAGTTGGTTCCTACATCGTTTTTGTTTGTCCCACTATGTTTTTTCTTGTTGAGGGGGTGTTGGGAGGAAAACAGAATGCAGAGGGGTTAACACTGTTGGGGAACGGGTAGTGATTAGGGTGTAAGGAATGCAGATCTAACCGACTTGTTACTATTCAAAATAATGTTGCAAATTGAAATGTCAGTGCTTGTATTTCCATTCCAATAATTTATAAATATGTGATAAATTTATAGTATAATGACTATGCCAGATGCTTTTCCAATTAGTAATACCTGGTCTTCAACCAGAATCATAGAACAACCTGGGTTGGGACAGACCTCGAAAGACTATCTGGTCCAACATTTTGTGTGAAGGGGAGCCTAGATGAGATTATCTAGCACCTTGTCCAACCGCATATTGAAAACTTCCAGTGATGAGGACTCTACCACATCCTTGGGGAGGCTGTACCAGTGATTCATTGTTCCCACTGTAAAAAATTTCTTCTATCAAGATGAAACCTCTCATGGTGCAACTTGTACCCATTGCCCACTTCTCCATGCGGCTCCTTGTGAAGAGAAAATCTCATCGTCTTTGTAGCCTCACTTTAAGTACTGGACTACTTTGATGAGGTCCTTCTGAGACTTCTCTGTGGAGAAAAGACCGAACTCCTTCAGTCGTTCCTCACAAGGCAGGTTCTCCAGCCTTTAGATACTTACACAAAAAAACCCCTAGGAAGTCCCTGAGTCTTGGCATGTTGTGAAATTCCTGATCTCTTTTAACCTTAATTTTCATATTGAACAAACTCTGACCTGTTGGAATCCGCTGTCCACAGTTGCAAAGTCTAATTCCTGCAGAGTTAGGGCCCCTGGCATTACCTCGGGCATGTAAAATGAAACCTCTGGTTATGGAATTTGGGTGTTACATTTGCAATAAACAGGAAAGTTAAATTAGTCTCTTACTGGAGCATGTCGATCTTTCCTTCTGTTTGCTTTCTATTGTATGTCTGTCTGCAGTCTATTTTATTTTGTTTCTCAGTCTCTCAAGTTTAAACATAGCTTTCTGCTCCTTTTCTCCATTTTACCCGTCACTGTTTAATCTGCTTACTGCAAACCCCCCCTTTTTTTTTAAAAAAATTTTTATTTTATTTTTTCTTTCTTTTTCTCTCCAGAAGCTCTTAAGAATGTTTTTATGCTTTCTTTGACACAGGGCTAGACTTGAGACTTTTCACACCCCCTCCCCTCTTTCTGATGTGTTCAAGGTAAAAGAGGAATAAACTACCAATTCCTTTCAAGTACTAGTGGAGGAATATCTTCTCTTCAGTGACTAAACACTGTCCATCGTTTTTTGTACTCGTCTGTCCCAGTATTTACAATATTTAAGTTTTCTTAATTTGCAAAAAAATCCTAAAACAAAACAAAGACCACCACAACTCCTCCTCAACCCACCCTCTCCTTCCCCCTTTCAAGTCTCTTGTCCTCCCTTGGCTACCCAAGTGCTTTTCCTGTCCTCCTGCATACTCTGGGAAATTGAAGTAGGAAGATAATATGTGCTCTGCTGATCTTCCTCATGTTATCTTTTTAACACTCGAGTGTAAAAGCTGCCTGTGCTGTAAGATTCGATAGTACATATGTGGAACTTTAGAGAACTCTCTTCTTTATCCCTGCCCCCCTCAAGGATTTGCTTGCATTTGTAAAAAATATAAGCATAATAATAGAGGAATTGCATGCAACAGAGTACAATAAAAAATAAGCAAAGATTGAAGTGCTGATCTTCCAGCACTTAAGAAATGCTTTTGAAAGAGCTGTACTACTAAGATTGCCTATTCTGAAAACACTGTATCAGTATTATGTGATTTTAAACTTTTGAGGTAGTATTTGCTGTGCATGAAATTAGTATTGGCTGTGTTACCTGGCAATTGGAAGAAGGTTTCTGACTCATGTACCACACTTGGTTGCTCTGCCAAATTATGAGAAAAAAAAACAATAACAAAACAGTATTTTTTCATAGTTCTCTAAATTACAACTGATGGGGAGACCAGCTTACAAAAGTGCTGTGGGTTTTTCTGCAGTGACATCTGTGGAGTGTATATATAGTAGGTTCCCAAGTTGGAAGCCAGAAGAGTATGTGGGAAGTGAGAAAAGGGGGATGGGAGGGGAGCAAACAAGAAATTCAGACAAAAGGAAATTCTTGATGCAAGTTAATGCCTTTTCTTAGTGATATTGATAAATTTCTGCTGCTGTTCAAGCAGTCTAAATTATTCTTCTTCTGATTGTTTCCTTTTTCTTTTCTCCTGTTGCCTGGAAAACATGAGTGGAATCTAGTTGGACAAGAGGCTGCTTTTTCATTGTTTTGTGGCTCTGTTGCTAGCTATTGTCCTCTTGGCTCAGGCAGTTCATGTCAGTCTTTGTGTGGAGTAAGAAAAATGTTTTTCCTTTTTTCTTTAAAGATTAAGTTCTAAACTGTGTGGATTGCTTTTATTTGAAAAGCAAGCAGTGCTAACCTAAGAGTATCAACTATCAGCTAACGTATTTTTGTTGTGATGTCGCATTTAGCACTTTTTTCGTTCAGATATGCTTAGTAAATTCGTGGGCTAGTTTTGGGGGTAAAGCAGTCTTGAGATCTAGTTTCACTTTTTAATATACTTTGTTTGAAATTAAGGAACTCTAAGCAAGACAGCTCATTTAATGAATTTTTGTCAGATATAAAAACAGATTGCTGACAATGTTGTATGTTTTCAACAGTTGGAAATAGGGCCAATGTTGCTCTTAAGTAGTAGCAGAGCCCTAACACCCAGTAAAGTAGTGCAGCCTTAAGCAGTGTCACTGAGATCTTGTTTGTTGTGGCTTACTTAACCCTGTTCTTTACTACATCACTGATTATTTATAAATTAAGATTGTTTTTGAGGACACTCTTGAAACAGAACTGAAATGTAGCTGTTTGCTAGTATGAAAATGCACTTGTGGATGCATAGGATGGTGCAAAAATGAGACATTTAGTTCTTTTGTAAGTTACAGTTCTTGCAGGTAGTATTTATATGATCACACTTCTTCATTGCCTTTATTTTGCTGTACTAATTGATTATATGATGGTAAGAAAATATGTTGAAAATGGAAGATGCTGTAAGTGTTTGATTATCTGTTGTGTTATTTTTTTCTTTTTCAGGCGTCTATTAACAGGCTAAAAGTGACAGAACCATGGCTCAGTTTCCAACACCTTTTGGGGGTAGGTGGTTTATAATGTATTCTGAAATATTCATATACACAAAAATTCTGCATAAATGTATTGCTTTCTAAATATGTTCTGTATGGATAGTGTTTGTGGATAGTGTGTCTTTCTGAGATGATAGTTTCTCTGATTTGTGATGCTTTTGCAGACCCGTTAGAGAACAAACATGAAATTTGGCAGAGACATCTCAGAAGAGTCAAACAGAAAAGCTGTGCTGGATCCCTTTTTGTGCATTGATCCGTTACAGTCCTATAGTTTGTAACTGTAGGGCAGATCCAGGCCACTCAGCCACTGACAGTAGGGCATAGCCTCATTCTGCAGTTACCCAGTTTTGTTTGCCTGTCTTAAGCTTCTCTGTTTAGTCCTGCCTGCTTTTTTTTAATATACTTTTATATACTTTTTTTCAGAGGAAAGTCTAAAATGCTATTTAAATGTTATAAATTCTAACTTTATAAGCATTACTTGTGGCTGAGAAATGGATATGCTTTTTGTTTGAGGATTCTTGCTAAAAAGTACAGCAGATGCCTTTAGATGCTATCGTTTTAAATATATGTTCCTTATTGTCCCGTAACACATGTTTAGATTAGAACAAAGGTGCTGTATTTTTTTAGCTCTCCATTTATAACAAGGGAAGGTATAGCAACTTGAACTTCAGTCTTTTTGAAAGATCCAGGAAGGGCCCTGGTAATGTGATAGAGACATTACATTTTGCTATTCCCATCAAACATGTTTCTGAGCCCACTTTTGCAACCAATCTGAAGTAAGATTACAAGGATAAATTTCGCTCCTGACACGTAATAACTAGTTTGGTTCCTCTTAAATGTTGCATCTGTTAAGGACTTTTCTCTGGAGATGCAGATGTGATTCTTGTGTGTATGTTTGTGTACACACACGTATAAATATGCATACACACACCAAAAAAAAGTGTGTCTGTATATAGATATATATATGGAAATCTTTGGGATCGGATATAGCTAGGAACTAAGTTTGTATTTGGTGTTTCAGTGGGAGACTTCAGTCAACACGTGTTTTATTCAGAGTATGTTGTTAGAGGAACCCAGTTCTTGTTAAACACAACTGATTGCATCCAATCTCTGCCAGTCTGAAAAAGTCTGAAGCACAACAGAAAGAGCTACCACTCTTTGCATGTGGTAGCTAGAACAAATGTATGATGGGAAGCTGCCATTCATTGTCTCAGTTATCTTTAGCTCCAGCCCTCTGGAATTCAATCTTGTTTGGTGCCAGACTTCAGCAGTAAAGCTGGCTACCAAAAACCTTGATCAAATGAACTCACGGGACAGTTTAATGTAGGATACAGTTTCAGATCGTGTAAAAGGTTGTGAATAGCTTCATTTCACTGTGATTTTCCCAGTCTAAGAGAAGTCATGATGTGAATGAAATCTGCTTGTTCAGACCAAAGTATTTCCTTTTGTTTAGAGTTTGGACTGTGCTTTACATGCACCCAAATTTAAACATGTACATGCATTCTTAATGGAAATCTTGTCTTCAAAGCATTCTCCTCGCTCCAAAAGTGCATTATCTAGTATCCCTCTGCTTGTGAATACCAATAATGATGTTTTTATTTCGCTCCCTTTGTTTTTAAAGAATCTTTCAAGTCAGCTTGGGAAATAGGTATGGAAAGGGGACAGCACCTGCTATTTAAATTGGGGTGACTCATTGATATTGCAGAACACAGCTTACTTCAAGGATGACTAATGAAAAAAAATAGGCATGGTAGGATTTTTGTAATTGTTAGGAAGAATGCGGTATGCTTGACCTTCTGTTGATTTGTCCAGGAGAAGAAAATGCCCATTTCATATATGAGAGCCCACTGCTTTGCTTTTAATGATGAGGTGATTACTAAGCCATATAAAAGAAAAGGTGGTCAGAGGGTTTGCTGCTGCATTCAAGAATAGCTTGCTTATGAGTCAATTTTGTGGTTTGGTGACTGCCTCCTTTGTATCCAAATATATTGAAAAACCCCACAACTTCTGTGTTAGCATCCAGGATCTGAAGACATGAATGATGTCTTGGTGTTGGGTAAGATCCTGCTTCATGCCCTCCCATATATCTTCTAGTTTTCTCAAATAAAAAAAGATGGAAACAAGGCAATGCCGTTCATACTTTTCTGACTGAAGAAGCTGATAAGCTTGCTTGGTTTAGCGTTGGCTCTTCTGATGTTCATCTCCCACAAAGGAGATCGATCTACTGTTTTAATACCAACCAGATCTCCATCTGGAAGAGTAAATGTTGACAATCATTTGTACCAGTTACAGGGACTCCGGAGAAGAAACCAACAAATTTTGTTTCAAAATAGTGAATAGAATACTTTTTTTAGTTACCTTATGCCATAAGAGTTTTTAGTTCTGGGTTTTTATTGCTGCCTTTGTGGAAGGTTAGGAAGAGCTGGGGGGTGGAGGTTCTTATGTTTTTGGGGCTTTGGTGTGTTTTGTTGTGTGGGGGAGGGGGTTTTGTTTGGTTTTCTGTGTTTTGTTGGGGTTTTTTTTTTTGGTTTTTTTTTTTTCCTGTTTGGTACTATAGTCATGCATACATCAAATTCAGAGAGAGCAAGCCAGCAGATCATTGCAAATTCAATGTTATTATTAATTTTTGTTTTTTTTTTTTTTTTTTTTTTTTT
>VWYH01002902.1:966060-1160410 GCA_013399365.1 Pampusana beccarii
TTTTGCTCTCCCCACATTATATTCAAGAAATTCTCCCTCTTTTTGTAGGCTACCCCATCCAGCCTTAGGATCTTAGGCTGGAGTAGTTGTTTCCAATACAGGGATACGTTCATCTGCCTCTAGTTAGTCTAGTATGTGTATTGGTCATAAAGTCTTAACACCATTCCTTTCATCCTGTCAGGAGTTCATGAGAAGATGGGGGAGATTATTGCATATGTGAACTATTGTGTTTTGGGATGTTCATGCCCAAAGAAGAGTCGTTTTTCATCCCCACAGGGAGCACAGCAACAAAATCTGTTTACGGTGCCTCTGTGACCTTAATCACTAAAATTCTGGGATTTTTGGACTAATCTTAACATGTCCTGTCTTTGAATTAGGTATTATTAGCCTGTCTGCTTTTAGAAATACATAGGCTACCTAAAACTGAGATGATAGTTTTTTACCAAGAATGTCTCTTTTCTTTTGTTAATGAAATTTACCATTTAAAGTAATGTTTTTCTTCTCTTGTCCATTTCCTTTTCTCTCCAAAGTACATCTTGCCACATGAAAGAAGATTTTTAAATAGAAGTAGTTCAGGAGGCAGGAAATTCTTATGTTCTTTATAACTGCTGAGTCTGATTCTGCCTCAGCCTGCAAGCAGCTTGAAAGACTTGCTGTAAATATTTGTCTATCTTATTACTTGAAATTTAATCTCCGAGACAGAGTGAATGCTAGATCTTCTCTTTATTTTTCTAAAAGTCTGCATTTTATCTTCTAATATTACTTAGATAAAATAGTGATTCTGTTAACTTGGATGCCTTCATGTCGTTACGTTCCTATACAAATAGGAGTTAGAGCAAGTTGCACCAGTGTAAGGTATTTCAATCAATGTTGAAATTATGTTTTACTGGTTAGAAATTGTTGAGACAAACCTGAAACACAGAGTTATAGTGTTTATTGGAGGTCTCGAGTGGAAGCTGAGATATGTTTGCTCTGAATGTAAATGATTTGGTGGATGAAAGTGAAATGTCTGCAGGAGAAGTGCTGCAAAAATGGAGGTAAAACTGGAGAAGGCATTCTGGAAGGACAGCACTGTAGAAGGGTAGTAAATCTCAATATAAACTGAACATTTGCCTCAAATTCGTGAGTGTGGTGTGAAGAATCTGGTCTGTGTAATATATCCTTACTCAAATATCTCATTTTCAGAAGAATGAGGAACACACTTTGCTGTGCTATTGTTGCCCATGAGAAATGTTTAGTATCTGGTTGAGTCACACTTTTCCTAGACAAGTAAGGAGAAGAGTTCTCTTATAATAGTACAAAACCACATAGTATTTGAGGTACCTTTTCAGTTAAAAGAACTTGAATTGCATTTCAACTATGTGTGCTGTGAGAGACAAATGACTTCCTACCCCCTAAATATCTAGTGCTATGAACCTACTGCACTATATCCTCTAGTGTACTGATGTTGTCTTTTAATAGAGCATTTGTAAGTTTGATTGTACTTTGAGTAGCCTGGTTGTAACTGAAGATTTGTAAGAGCCAGATAATTGAATCAGTGCTCAACAGTCATCTTAATTAGGTAACACAGTCCTGCTAAGTTCATACATCCTAAATGGCTATTTAAGGATTAATGGAGCTTTCAACTATAGGCTTCAGATGAACAGCTTCCGAGTATGTTGTTTTTAGATGTCCAGTATGGTATGGTAAAATTACACTCAGAAATAAAAATAGTGTAGTTTTTAGATAATGTTTCTTAATTTTATTTCTCAATTTCTTTTGAACTAGGCAACCTGGATGTCTGGGCTATTACTGTGGAGGAGAGAGCTAAACATGATCAACAGTTCCATAGTCTGAAACCAATATCTGGATTTATTACTGGTAATGAAGTAGTTTCAACTTCTAATTTCGTTCAATTAAATCTTAACTAATGAGCCTAAATATGTACAGAGTTCCCTGGGAGACATTTGGGCGTAAGAATTTAAAAAATGGAACAGATATTACTCATTTTATATTCTGTTTTTCATATGCCTTACCACATCAAACCATATTTTCTGTTATTTTCTGATCTTTACCAGCTATACAACTGGTTTACGCCACTTGATTTTTCTGTGAGTAGGAATAAAATAACTGTGCTAAAATAAAATAAACCAGTTCTATTGTGTAGAGCCAGCTGATAACTTACAAACTGTGAAGTTAGAATTCAGGATGTGGAATCACTCTGATGCCTGGTAATATTTATAATGCTTTTAATGTGCTCAGTAAATTAGCTCGCTGTACTGAGTCTGGCTGAGATGGAGTTAACTTTCTTCACAGCAGCCTGTATGACGCTGTCTTTTGGATTTGTGACTAAAGTGGTGTTGATAACACATCAACTTTTGTATATGGCTGAACACTATTTGCAAAGCCTCTCCCTTAAACCACCATGCTCAGCAAAAACTGGGCAGGTGGGAGCTGTTGTCTTCCAGGGTAGCCATTGCTCAGAGACTGAGCTTGAGGACAGTGGAGAGTGATGAGCTTTGCATCACTTGTTTGTTTGTTTGTTTTTTTCTACTCTTTCACTTATTAGACTTTCTTTAGCGTGACCAATATGTTTTCTGAGTGTTCTCACTTTTGCTCTCCATATTCTCTTGCCCATCCTGTTGGGAGTAGAGGCAAATGAGGAACTGGCTGAATGCTTAGTTTCTGCTTGGAGTCAACCACCATGCTAACATGCTAATAGATTAAGAAGTTTGTTTAAATAAAGATGTATCGATTTAACTGAAATCTGTTTCTTAAATGCATTCTTTAAACTAGTAGGATTGGTGTGGATGACTGCTTTTAGAAGTGTAAATGGCAAAATTGATTTAAGTTGTGGGAAGCAAAGCTGCAAGTAAAGAAGTTGCACTACTAAATTTTCATTGAACACCACTAATTTGCTTTAGTTTTAAAGGCAATAGGATGCCATTAATAGTTTGTTTTGTTGTATTTAATTTTCTTCAGTGCTATCTACATTCTGATGCTCAATTGAAATGAAAGGTATAGAAGTCTTTAACCTTTCTTGCTGTGTCTGATCCATCAAGAGGATTTTCAGAGTGTGAAATCGGAATCAGATTCTTAGCAGTCTCATCACAGGCATACATGCCTCCAAGTATAAAACTTTTCTGCTACTGTTACGTGACAGATATGGTACAAAATACTACTGTTTTTATTGACCTCCTGTGATATTTGGTGCTATTTCTAGACTGTTTACAGCTTCCCTCTATAAACCACAACATTTCCAAGTGCCTAATCCTTTTGTAATTGCTTTGCTATCCTTACTTTTAATGGACATCAGGAAAATGCCTTTGAAATATACTCTTGCTTTCTTTAATGGTGTGTGGCTTATCAGATTCACATCAGGGTGAAGTCCACTTGATTTAGTTTGTGCTAGCTGACTAGCGTTGTACTTTCAAAAAAATCTCAGAGTTTATATTGATACATACTCTCTGTGAAGGAAGAAATTTTCTTCTTCTTACAAGGCATATGATTCCTGCAAAGAGAGCCATTAACACAGATAAAGGACTGTGAACTGTGAGTTTCCCGTTGCTCTGAATGTTTATGCCCAGTTGACTTAGTATGGTGCTGACTGTTGCGGATTTAAACAGTATATGCTTGTTGGAAATATCTGGTAGGTGTACAAGTGACAAAGTAAGTTTAAATCTCACACCCTGTTATTTATGTGTAGTATTAAGTATTTATGGATTTACTGTTGCTTGTGGTTTAGATATTTTTGACTCATGATTTCCTCTTTCCTCTTACAGATATTTTTAGCGATTTCTGGGAGAATGTCCTATTTATTTTATAGGTGATCAAGCTAGAAACTTTTTTTTTCAATCTGGGTTACCTCAACCGGTGTTAGCACAGATATGGTGAGTACATGGGAGGAGACGGGAGAATTGCAGTTATATCATAGTGTGGAGTTTATTTGTACAAACTTGGACAGTCACTATATTTCACATTCTGGAGTTTAAAATCACCTATTTAGTTCAGTGTGCTTTCCAAAAGTCTATAAGGCAAATGTGCTTTGTAGTATGTTTTAGCTGAGTTTTTAAGTTACTAATTTAGTGATTGTAAGTAGCCATCTTTCTACAAATGGCATTTTTGAAGTTGACACTTTGCAACCCTAATTTGGAATTACTAAATGCTTTAAATTTTATTTAAACTGTACTAATACAAGCACTAAGCACAGTAATTAGTATTAAAAATCTTCTAATGGGATATCCTATGCAAGACTTGTTGCAGAAAGACTTTGCTACAAATATTAAGACTGGCATAGACTGTTTCCATTGTAGTTGGACATACAGCTTGAAATTTTTACCATTCCTTGGTGAGACCATGACCATGCCAAACTCAGACGTGCTAACTTGCATAGATTATTCATAATTTATATTAATTATATTACTACTAAAACTTTTTTTGTTACTAGACAGAGTGAAGTAGTATTGTTTTTCATTGTAGACTGGAAAAAGCAGCAGAGGGATGGGTAATTTTCAAAAAATATGTTAGCTTTTCGTCTATTAACTGTTTGAAAGAGAGGGTAGTATATTGGAGTTATAAAAACCTTTTTGTTGTATTAAGGCCTTTTAAACGCAGAATCTTGCTCTGACTGGAGAAAGAAGAGAATTATTTTCTTGCAAGAAAAACAATTGCTTTGGAAATATGTATGCCTAAAAGAGGGCCCGAATTTACATGACTTTTAAATAAATAGCTTATGTTCTTTTCAAATTATCTTCATCTTACAAATATCAAATCTGGTCTCTATTTGTTGAAGACTCAGTGGAAGTTTAAATTTCCCTTTGGAACCTCACTTGCCTCTTAATTAAACAAAGAAAGAAGTTTTGTCTTAAACAAGACATCCTTTCTCCAAAAATGTTCCGTAGGCATTAACTTTAAATAGGTGTTAACAAAACTAAACAGTTGTAAATAGTCTGACTAAAAATCTCTTCCTCTCCAAATTATTCAGTTTTTCAGCCTCTTGAGAGGGGGAGAATCATTCCACTAGTTCTGTAGTTGTCATAGAGACAAGACCTGAACTTGTGCATTTTTTTTAAATAAAGCTGAACTAAAACTTATTCATGCTGCCTTTATAAATCATAAAAAAGCACATAGACATCCTTTTCTCGCTGTCTCTTCTTTTTTTCAATCATCTGTGAATTAAGCGAAGTAAATATTAAAGTGAAAATCTAGATCACTAGTATATATTCCCAGTTTGGATTAGAATAATGAAGTGGGAAAATAGTTGCGTAGTGGTAGTAAGACTCCTTAAAAAGAAGAAAAGAAAAAAGGAGAAAAAAAATGAACCCCCCCTTTCTTTTCCCACTACTCGAATGATCTAACTCTTGTTCTGTCAGTGAATGTTTATTTGTAACCCACCACAGATTACTGCTGTCCCACAGAAACAATAGAGGTTAGACTGTTTAGTGGCAAGAAGTCCTTTGCAGCCTCCAAAGGACGTCACAATATCTCCAGACTGCCTTGAAAAATGTGAATCATTGTTTGCCTTAGCTCCCAGGAGTAATATCTCAAAGTGGCGTACTTGCTTTGTGGATTAATAGCAGTGTTCTAATGTTGTCTATCGAAATTTCTATTAACATTGATATAGACCTATGAGTACTTAAATAGAGGGTGGAGTTCTGGGGTAATAAACCCAGAATCTGTGTGAGAGATACAAGCTGCATAAAACCTCTTTTTTACCAGTATTCTTTATTTCCTGAGTAGGTGGATTTTTCTTTTTAGATAGCATTTCATTATTAGAAGTAGTGAAGAGAAGGTACAGCAGTCTTTAAGGAAGGAAAGTTGTTATTCTGAGTTAGGGCAACTCGTGAAACTCCTCAAATTAATTTTCTGATCCTAGAAATATGGAAGTGTATGTATGTTGTGGTTTCGTAGTGTTTTCCTATTCTTAATATTCTACTTATTTTGAATACAATTCGTTATGTTAATCTTTCTGCAAGATAGGAGCCTAGCGTTTGTTTCATAAAGGGTTACCTGCAGCTGTATGTAGACAAGCTCATGCTAATGCAAAGTTTCACCTGTTCTGTTTAACTATGGAAGTTCTTGTATAGGAAAAAAAGAACTGGGAAAGGAACTGCAGGGGGGATTGGCCTAATGAGTAACTGGCCAGACTGTTTTCAGAGTTCCGTGCAGGAAAAACAAGCGCTCTGTTAGTTTCCAAACGCTCTGTTAGTTTCCAAACATATTACGAGTGAGAGAATTTTGATTGCAGAAGTGAGCAGTATAAGGATTTTCACTGTCTTATATTTTAGTTTTAATTAAAGCTGAATTGCTGTTTTTGTATTGTGAAAAAATAGTTTTCACTAGAACATAAAGAAATGCTAGCTAGCTGAAGTACCAGTTAAATGTCTTTTGCCTCAAGAGCTGCTTTGAGAATATTCTGCAGTTAGTGTAATTGTTTTTTAAGATGAAACTCTGAGTATGTCTTATTTTAATTTCTGCTATTAATCAAAACTTCCCTAGAATTAGTTTCCCTTAAAAATAGTAGCTCCATGGTCTTTAGCTTTGAGAATTCCAGTGTCCCTTCTACTCATCATTCCTTTAAGAAAAAAAAAGTCTCTGATACCTCAGTAGAGCAAATTAGTAGAATTATTGTGGTCTGTCATGACAACTTCTTTACTGTTCTGCCCTTTAAAAGCTTTGGAATCTGCCAAACCAGTAATCTATTAAGAAGCCTCTATAAGTAGGGCTTGAATTGAGACTGCAATGGCTCGGAAGATAACTATTTTTAAGTAGGCAATAATCTGGCTTTCTTCTAAAGCCCTCATAAATGGTGGCCTCAAAAAGCATCTTCTATGTAGCCTGTCTCTCTGGAATTAAATGAGAACTAGAATAATCAATGCCATCTGTTTTTCATGCATTTAGAGTTATGTGTTTTTTCAGGACAAAAGCCATTGGTTGACTTACCTAGTTCTGACATATATGCTTCCCTCACAACCTTCTTAATCTTTCACTCCCACACTTGGACACAGTTATGGGTGGCAATTCTGTGGGTTGTAACTGTTACTATACATGCATTAATTAAATGACTGATGCTAAAGACCAAATTTCTGCAATTATGGCTGGGTTTTATAACACAATATGGGATTGTATAATCTAACTACAAGGTTTCCTTGTTTTAACATTCAGTGCTATTTTCATGGGAATAGATGTTTTGCAGGATAATCATAAGCATATTTGGCAGAAAAAACTGTACATGCTTAGTTTCTGTACTTCATAAGTGCAGAAATAATCACGTGGTCTTTGTGTTCTGCAGAAAAGAGCAGAGAAAAGATGAGGAAGAGTCTGTAGGGGAAGAATTGAATTTTGTCAGCACCTGAAACCTAGCATTGTGGTGAAATCCACTGCATTCTCTCCCTGTTATAAACACAGACCTGTTCTATAAAATATAGTAAATATTTAGTCAATGTTTAATCCATTTACTGCTCTGCACTGGTTCCGGTCAGACCTTAAATGAAACAAATTTAAGGACACTGCACTCTTCCAAATTTCATTAGAAGCAGAGCAGTGAAATTAGGTAGTGTTTACTGTCAGCCACTCACTGCATTTAAGCTGATGTTTATTCAAAAGTTGCACTCTAATCTAACAGCATGACACAGTAATTAGAAATGGAAATTTGCCCTATTTTTGCACTGAAGATTTTGTCAGACAAAACCTGATTTTTGTTAACTTGCTTTAAAAACGTGTATAAATTCTTTAGTGTCTATGTAATTTTTCTCACTGAAATTTGTGCTGTTAATTTAAATAACAAAGCCATTGATGTAGAGTAAATGAGTTGAACAGAAGGTCAGATGTTAAATTAAAAGCTACTGCCGATTATGTGACTAGGAGTTCAATTATAAAGCAATGAGACTGCACATCAAAGTTTCTTATTGCTGGACAATTAATATTTTTCTCATGTAGAATGCAAAGACTGTGTGTGTTCTAGCAATACACTCTATATAGTGCCTGGAGAATCAAGGTTACCTACAGTGTGATATTTATTCTTATTGCATTTTTGTGGCCATACAAATGACAGGTTGAGGGACTCTGCCTGTGTTTCAGTACTGGAAAGGCTTGCCTTTTGTAGATCAAAAGTATTTACAGGGGTAGAAGCCACTTAACTTGAACAAGTAAGACTACTATAAACACCATTTGTGTAGTTACTTTCCTTAAATGCAAAGATGTAAGGAACACTGTGACTATTTATTTGGGGTGCTGGTGCCAGTTGGTCACTATGCAGCTGACTGACTTCTCTGTACGGTGGGGAAGGAGTCATCTTTGAGAGGACCACTGACTGCTTGGAGTGCAGTCAAAAATCTGCTAGAATAGGTTTATCCGCACCAATTTCTCTAGCTTTGTTCCTCTGCACATCCTCAGCTTGCTAGCTGTATAAGCTTGATTTTTACTGCTTGTTTCCACTGTGCATGTGACAGAAGAATGCCTAAGCATGTGTTGAACTAAGCTTTCGTTTAAAACCCCACTCATTTTCCCTCTTTACTATTTTTGAATTTTTTTTTTAGTTGCCTTCAGAAAACTGTGGTGTCTGCTTGTAAGCATCAATTAAATGAAGCTAATTATCTCTCCTGGTTTTCATTGTTCTTAATACTCTGTAATTTTCTGATGAGGTTTTCTCACCCTCAGTGTTCATTCACTGTATGTTGACTTACTTATTAGTGCAAAACCCACTGGAGGGAGCACTTCAGGAAATACATTTAGCCATTAAGTTTCTGACATTCTAACACTCCAAATACCTTTTCTCCCTTAAATGTTTTGGGTCAGTAAGACTTGCAGCATGTATTTCTCTCAAGTGAAACTTTTAGAAATCTAACATCACTGTTTGTAGGTGGTGACCAATGATGTTATGTGGACTATTTTGGTTTTACGAAGTAAAAGGTGTATGAAGAAGATGATGAAAATATGCTGACTGGTGCTGTTCCTTGTAGGCCTGAGTGATGGTTTTGGACAGCAAAAATTCTACAGCATGTTGTGGAACACTTCCGTGCTGTTGTTGAAAAGCAGAGTAGATCTTCTTAGGTGTCACAGTTAAATGATGAATTCCTTCAAAATGGATTTGGGCTTTATACAGGAATTTTAAGTTGATATAAACATTTCTGATTTAGAGAAAATTTTAGAGAGTTGCAAACATGTCTTTTTGAGTTTTATACCTGTTTCATTTTGTAAGAGGGAAAGCACTACATACCACATACGTGCAGTCAGTTCGCAGGTTTGCATATAGTGGCTTGTGGCATGTACGTGCCACTGGACAGAAAGCTATGATGGAACGTAATAAACTCTTAGTTTTTTTTATGTCTAGAGAAAGCTATTGCACTTCAGAATAAACAGAACCTGGATAACCTCAATAAAAGGATGTGAGAAGCCTACTCTGTATTTTAAATTGTTTTCTAGAACTAACTATACTTCTCATTTGAAATATACATTTTTCATTAAGAGCCATTGCAGTCTGTCTTTGGTGTTTTTTAACACTCATAGGAGAGAGGCTTTTTTGCCTTCATTGGGGTTCTCCCACTCATCTCTGCAAGTTGTGTGAAGATAAAAACATAACATCTTCCACTTCATCTTAGCCTGCCATTATATCAGGAGAAACCAGTGTGTTACTTGCTGTTCTTGGAAGAATGATCACAAGCTGAGACTCTAGAGCAGTCATGTTCTGCAAAGAAAAGGAGATTCCCATTCCAAATTGGTACGTCTCGGTCTAGGTTTGCCATGCTGGCCTTCCTTGTCCCTTCTGCTCCTGGGACTACCAGATATACAGTCCAACTGCTACAGTAGGATCTTTTTAACTAATTATTTGTCAAATGAACCACATTCTAAGCGATCGTGACTGAAACTTGAATCCAAGTCACATGATGCTCTGTGGATCCCAGAATCAGTTTTGACTAAGTTTAGGCTTCCAAAGCTGGTAGTGGGGTTAGAGGAAGATTTAAAGTTACTGAAAAGAAGGCAGATTTTATCTGTAAATTAAACTTCCTTGGGATACAAAGCTTCAGGAAGCAACACCTAGAAGTTCTCACAGCCAAAACTTGTTCTTCAGGGAAATATATGTGGTAGTTCAACATATTTTGGGGAGTGGTGCAATGCATACTTTTCAACTGTAAGCCTCAGAGTCTACAGTTTCCTCACTAGACTTTCTTCTTTCAATACTTCTGCCATATTTTCAGTAGTATTATTTAGCCTCATCACATCAAAATTAATGGTTTGAGACAGATAACACTGCTGAAAATGCTGTCTTATAAGTATTGGGAAGGGCTGGAGTTGTCTCCATTTTTGAGGTAATACTACTGGTGATCCAAACCAGGAGAAATTGTTATGAGGTATGATTGACCTGTGGTAGCCCTTACTGAGATCTGCTGCTTCATTTAGTTTTCCTAGGGGTTTTTTGTTTGGAGTGGAAGGGTTTTCGTTTTGTGAATGCTTTTCCACTGTATTTACTTGGCTGTCTACTTATTGAAGTTTCAATTATAAATAACTGTCAATTTATTTTGGTACTTTTTTGATAACTATTCACGTACTTGCATGAAATCTTTCCTTGACAGGGATTTGATCAGAAATAAAGCTCTAGTTTAACTAGACTGCCTGGATCCTTTGTGTTGTCATGTCTGTGACATGTAAATGTATGCCTGAACTTAGAACTATATATTATTCCAATACTGAAATGGGTACTTAATTCTTCAAAGGAATGCAAAGAAATAAGCATAATGTTTTAAACAAAGTTTACAACCGATTACATTATTAATATATGTTTGCTCTGTTTTATGGTTTGCAATTGCAGGAACTAACATTCTTCTTCCTGCTTCTCTCCCCCCAACCTCCCAACCCTATTCCCTGCTGAGCATGGTTTTCTTAACCATCAAATGAAGAAACAAAAAGACGACTGTTTAAGTCAGACTACTTTACATGAAAGCCTATTCAGGTCTAGGCTCAATATTTTATCTTGAATACTATTGTTTAACTGAAAACACATTTATACACTTTAGATGTAATGGTGTTTAGTGAGGTGCACAGATTTAAAGAACATTTTATTTTAATTGTAGCTAAAGTACGGATTTGCAGACTAAGTTGCTTGATTCTCTGTGGTGCTGGTTATAGTACCATGTAGTTTCATTTGTGTGATTTTTGAAAAGTTTTTGTAGAACTACATTAATTCTTCTGTAGACTCTTCACTGTAATTCCTCTAAGAGTCGAAAAGTGACTTTAAAAATATTTATTAATCACTCCAAGAAAGAAATCGAGAAGCTCTCTGTTTAAACAGTGTCTTATTTTGTGGCCATATTTAGACTGATGTTATTGAGTGGGGATTAGTCTTGAATATACATGCCTGTGTTTGAATGCTCCTAGGTCAGTTCCTGAAGTTCTTAATTTAAGAATCTAACTGTGAAAATCATGTATTTTGTAGGGCTCTAGCTGACATGAACAATGATGGGAGGATGGATCAGTTGGAGTTTTCAATAGCTATGAAACTTATCAAATTAAAACTACAAGGCTATCAACTCCCATCTGCGCTGCCTCCCGTCATGAAGCAGCCACCTCTTCCTCTGCCTAGTGCACCAGGATTTGGTAAGCTCTTCATTTTCCTCCTAGTTAGCCTGTATTGTAGAAACCTCAGTTGAATTTGATAGTTGTTTTGCAGCTTCCAAAAGAAACTCTTAGGAAAAGGTACTTCTGAAAGTACATGGATAAAACCAAATGCTTCCATGTGCATGAACATGCTCCAGCAAAATAAATCTCACTGAGTTTTTACCACCCAACCGTACTGAATAATGTAATTTGAGGTCCCATTTGCTTCAGGTCTTATACTGCTCCCCATATGTTGCAAACAAAAGCGTTTTCAGGGAAAAAAAAATGGATCAGATAGCAGGGGTAGTGCGTTCCAAACTGATGGAATTTTTATTTAAACCGTTGTTATTTATTACTGTGTTTCATTAAGAGATCTCTAGCTGTGGCAAGATTAGCTATGTTTTTCTTTATTTTTACAAGTTGTGGTAGTAATATGCCCCTTTGCTTTCATTTTATGAACAGTGCTGCACTGGTATTAGCTAGAACAGCTGCTGGTTCAGTTCTCATGGTTAGTACTGCCAAGGTTGTCATCATTTCAAGGAAGATGGTAGGGAAGATGGAATAGTGAGAGGAAAATAAGAGATGAAGCTGAACCCCTCACATTTGACACCTTTATGTTCTGCTGTATTCTGTAGGGAGAGATCCTATATCTTTCTGTTTTAGTCCTTGCTGTGACTCAAGTTGGTCGGTGCTTTAGAATCATGGCTGTCCTTAAGAAAAAGGATCAGTGCATTTGATAAACTGCGTGCAATTGAGTTTGATCAGTTGTTGCTTCTACAAGCTTTACAAACAGTTTTATTTTTGACTGTGAGAAATCAGTGAAATTGAAGAGAACAAATACTGGTTTAAGTGAGAAAAGTCATAATAAAGTCAACCCCCCTAGAAAACCAGCAAATTCTTTTTTTTTTTTTTCCCCCCTCATTCACTGTAGACTTGATCTCAGCTGTTTGCACACAGCCTCATTCTTCCCATTGGCATGACTGGACCTCCTTAACCTCCCTGTTATCCATGCAACTGTGCTTACACCTAAAATACCTCATTGCTGTGCTTCACCCTATTAGCTTTGCACTGTTTCATCTTGACAATAGGCTGCGAGCAGTTATCCTGAAGCTTGCTCTTTTCAGCTGTGGCTAAATGTAGGCTTTGGGTTCATTACTCAGTGGAAGTTGACAGTGCTGCTCTTCATTTAGTTCAAGGCAAACAATTATTTTCTTCAGCAAATGCTAATAGACTTTTTTGGTCAGCATTGCATCCAGTGTGATCTTATACGCATACATTATAAAGTGGTATGTTGTTCTCTCTGCATTGTTTTATGTACCCCTGCCATGCTAATGGTGCAGTGGACTCTAAGAGTTCTTTTATGGGGTGTGTGGAAGTTTCCATTTCAATTTGCTCTTTAATTCTGCATTTACTGCTGGGTTGCAGGCTGCAGTTAAATTGTTACGTCATATTAGGAGTCTCTAAATTAGAAAAAAATATCTCCTTTTCTTGCCCATAGGTATTGGGGGCATTGCCAGCATGCCATCTCTTACAACTGTTGCCCCAGTGCCGATGGCACCTATTCCAGTAGTAGGAATGTCTCCACCATTAGTATCCTCTGTTCCTGCAGCAGCAGTACCTCCCTTGGCCAATGGAGCTCCTGCTGTTATACAGCCTCTGCCTGCTTTTGCTCATCCTGGTATGCTACATACTGAGACGCTTTATTCTCTTGCTATTAATAAAATATTTTGCCATTTTCTTTGGATCCAGAGAACAGTAGACATGGAATTAGTCATTCTAACTTACTTTGGGTAAGGACTGTGCTTTGGTTTAGCCCCATGTAATTGGTAAGCATATTTGTATACAATTGAAAAGAAAAAAACATGGACATACCATACTGTAACAGTCAGTCATATTGAGCAAAATATTAACCCTGTTATAACAGCAGTATGATAAATTTAGCTTGGCAATAAACTGTTGCCTAGAAATTAGTCCTCTCCTATCTATTTATAGCTACTGAAGTGCTGCTATTTGTTAGGATTACTTTAAAATGCTGGAATACATATGATTTCTAACATTAATCACAATATGATATCAACAGTGTTTGCATAAAACTGCAAAAGTAAAAAAGACATGAGAGAAATGCCTTTGTGTTCTCATCTATTTTGTTATACCCTGTTAACTTATCTTAACATTTTTAAAGGGATATAATCAAAAATACCATAATGCTTGTATTTGGCATTAAGAACTAAATGAAAATAATTGAATTTCTAGATTTTAAAATATTAGCACTAATAAATACATGTATTCTCTTATTTACAGCCACATTGCCAAAGAGTTCTTCCTTTAGTAGATCTGGTCCAGGATCGCAGCTAAATGCAAAACTGCAGAAGGCACAATCATTTGATGTGGCTAGGTAAGTTGGTATAGAATGAGTGTAAGTGTGTATCTGGTTCCCCAGAGTTAGAAAAACTACGTCTTTTTCACAAAGTTGTTCTCAGAAATAATATTTACTTGCAGAAATCAGTTCCTGCTGATACACTACTTCAGAATTTCACAGGATGCTGTGGTTTTACAAGGAATGCTCCATGAGAAGTGAATCATTGAAATATAGTAATTAACTATTATAGTATGTGTTGAGACTATTTCAAACTCTTGGAAACTTAATTTTTAGAAAAGCTTTTGCTTCTGTAAACATAATCTGCGTTGTATAATCCTGCACAGGCAGTCCTCCTGTTAATGTGAAAACATAGCAAGTAATATTTTTAAAAATTACAAACTCTAGCATTATTTTTAAAAGCAAAATATTTAATAGTTTTCATATTTTTAATGCTTTCCATATAACTATTTCTTACATATTCTACAAATTCAGCACAAAAAAAAAAATCACCTAAAAGGCTTTTAGATTACTTCAAGACCTAGGAAGATGTATGGTTAGGCAGAGTGTATTTTACTATGGTCTAAAGAAACATATCTAACAAAATAAAACTTTCTGAGAGGAGGTAAGATAATTATTTCACAAGGTCTTTATAAATCGAAAGTTCCTCAGAGGCCTGTACTACAGATTTTTTTGCAAGAAGAAAATGGGTTGGACATGATTTAATTTTCTGGTTTTATTTTAATTTTTCTTCAGCAGGTTTTTCTTGTGCTCTGGTATTAGATCAGTGGCACTACTGAGTATTGGCAAATAGGATTAAAAATCTTTCAAAACAAACAATTCTTTTTCTCTTTGAAATCTGGTACTGTCTGGAACACAGTGGCTGTTCTCTGATAAAATTTCCAGAGGCACAAGGAATTATCTGCTTTGTCTGAGACAACACTTAATACTTGTAATGAATTAAGTTCAAGAAATTTCAGCTGAAGTGGCTTCTAGATGTTCAGTAACAGGGCTGTCATAGTTTTGGGGTTAACTATATCTGGATCTTGCTGGTCACTTTTGTTGCCAACAGAGGCCTGAAACTCAGGTGAGATGACTTCTTTTCTGAGGTGAGATTGCAGGGTTGTCTGAATTTGTTTGATTGCTGGAGCTTCCTTAGCTCAGTCACTGTTACTTCATTAACTCTGAAACATCTACCAGGACTGAAGGGGTGGTCTTCCTTCGAAGACTGCTGCTCATGCTGAGTGATGAACTATAGTGTGTCTTCAAGTTTTATTTTGGAGAAAACAGATAGCAAGGTAATTGATTCCCAGAACTTACGGAAAAGGAGGAAGAAGAGCTGAGTCCATTAAATCGAAATGTAAAGTTTTTAAAATTTTCTTTTTTCCTAGCTCATAATTATCTTGGGAAGGGTGAAATTCAAAATTCCACTTGTGGTGCTATTATCGCTCTGTCTGCCAAGTCACCAGCAGTGAATTCTTGGCATACGTGGTGTTTGGCATACATGAGTCAACTGTTACGTCCTCCGGCATTTTTTCTTCCAAAAATACCATTTAAGTATCCATGAAGGAGAGTTTCATTACATAATAGTATAGCAACCTTACTTCACAGATCAAGGTACCTATGTATGTAAGACAAAAGTAGACTTAATATGTGGAAACACCAAATATAGCAAAACTAGTGAGGGAGGAATGTATATCGATAAAACTAAAATTGTCAGCTTTTTTTTTTCCTTAAAATTTCAATTCTTATTTTCATTATTTAAGATGCAGCTTGTTTTTGCTTTGCTCCCTTGAAGGAGTGTTATTAAAGCACAGTAGTTTGGAAATAGAAAATAGAAATAGAGGTATTAGCTGGTTTGGGTTTTGTTTTGTAAGAATAGAATGTGAGGTCAATTAGTAGAGTACTCATAGGATCCTTTTCTGCTCAACTTCGAGTGATCTTAGCCTGCTATCTGCTCAGTGGACCAGAGAAAAAGTATTTGGTGGTTTTGGTTACTTTTTTTGTACCATGTTTTGGTATCCTCTAATAAATGCTTATTTAATCTGGTTGACTTTTATTTTTTTTCAACCTAAACAAAAAAGGACAACACTTGAATGTGCCTAAGGACTGAAAAACTGTGCTCGTTGTTTTTCAGTATGAAGACTTGTCAGTCTTCAAGCATAGGAAATTATAGCTACAAATAACAGCACTCAGCCTATTATGTGGATGAATTAGAACTTGGAATATTACATTTGTCAGTTGAGTTCAATTACAAGAAACTTTGATTGCTTTTAAGTGTAGCTTTTTCACACTCCTTTCTATGTTTTCAGCATATTTTACATTTGTTTTCCTTAATCAGCTTATGAATTATTTGGCTCAGACAATCGGTTAAAGACAGGGTAAAGTGAGATAGCACTTCTACTGGCTGTGGTAACGCCTCTCCTATTATATGTTTCGTTAAAAGCTTTTGGCTCTTCTAAACTGTTTAGTTTGCTGAATTCGCTGCTAGTAAAGAAAAGAGCAAAAATCTTAGGCCTGTCATGCCGAAAAATGTCTAAGACACTGAATTATGCTAAATATTTTCAAACAAGAAGTCAAAGCTGTTGTGGTTTCAGGAACAGAAGGGAGTATTTATGAAAAGAACCGTTTAAGGCATGAAACTTGATTTCTATGTGATACTTCATCCTGTTGTACGTGTAAGGTTCCTGTGATTAAATTTAAAATTGTATTTCCATCCCTCATTATCCGTTTTCTAATTCTAGTGTGCCTCCAGTGGCAGAGTGGGCTGTACCTCAGTCATCAAGACTGAAGTATAGACAGCTGTTCAATAGCCATGATAAAACAATGAGTGGACACTTAACAGGTATTCAAGCAATTTTCGTTGTCTCCTTTTTTTGAACTGTAAAAGGCCAATTATAATAGCATTTGGAATGCTCTTCAGATAGTTAAGAGACTCTCATTTCTCTCTGTTGTCACTGTCAATAATTTTCTGTTCAAATTGCCCAACTGCTTAATACTCTTATTTAGGAGCTAATATTCATTGTAGCTGGGATCGTTTTATCACCTTCTTTCCTTTATTTTCTGCAAAGTAAATTGGCACTGAGAAATGATTATTGGAAAGTGTACAATGGGAATGTAAAAACTTCTGCAGCCATTTACAGTGTTCAATTCATCTACTGCTGATGGTGCCTGTCCAGTTTCAGAAAGAAACTAGAATAGTACACTGGCATAGATTTACTATTTCTTGAAGCATATCTTAGTCTCTCATAGCTTTTTTTCTCCTTTTTTATTTTTCTTTCTGAGTGTTGTAGAGAAGGGAAGGGTTATGTATTTTATAATATTTTCCTTTGGGAAATATTTGGGGGTGCCTAGGGATATTTTACGTGTAGCCTCTTTGAGCTGATAACACCTCTTTAGTGTCACCATTTCAGAACTAAGCTTTGCTTGTGCAGTAGGTACTTGGTAATGCAAGAAAATGAGAAAGTTGCTTGTTTTTTAATCCTTGTTTCACTTTGTTAGGTCCACAAGCAAGAACTATTCTTATGCAGTCAAGTTTACCCCAGGCACAGCTGGCTACAATATGGTAAAAATCTATCAATTTCTGCCAAACTGGAAACTGTACTTAAACATCTATACTCTATGTTGTGGGTTTTTTCTCCCTGTTAAATCTCCCTCCACTGATAGATTATTATACGTTGCTCTTTATAATGTATAACTTTATAAAGCAAAACCTGCACTGCTATGATTGTATTAATATTACTTCACAAAGGTAAAAAGAGTGTCTTTTATGCTGCATATATAGATGTTTCAATAGCTGGGTTTCAATTAATGGGGTTTTTTGGCAGACCAGATTTTCAGCCTCCTATGTCTTCCACATCCCCAGCCATACATGATAGAGCACCAGTGAAATTTATGTATTTGCACATGTACCTTGCACACAGGTGCTACAAAAGAAAGCTTAATCCAGGACCATACTTTCTTTGGGACTAGTCTGCCTTTTATGTGAGTTTCTAAAGACTTATTTCCAAGGAACTGGAGTTATGTAATTTTAAAATAATAGATTTTAAAAGGATTTGTCTTGGCTTCTCATTTTCCTTTCAACAACTTGTTTGCTGAAGTTTATTATGTTCTCATTGCCTCATGGATTAGCCTCTCTCATCCCTTGTACTTTGGAAGGTCATGCTTTCCTATGTACTGTGTAATGTTTCTACTCTATTGCTTGAGTAGTACTTGGTTATTGTTGATTTATGATTATCTTTGGTGCCTTCTCAAATGGCCTTCATTCTGCCTCTGTGTATTTTAAATTTCCAGTTGCCCTCTACAAGTTATTTCTAATTAACTTGTAAACTTTAAGTCTTTACTTGGAAACCATTGTCAGCTCACTAACCCATCTGACTTCTGCATGAGGATGTCAGCTGTGGTGTAACTCTAACCTAGTGGTTCGATTGTGCTTGCTTTCTCTGCCAAGCACTGATGTTTTTGTTATATTTTAAAAAGCACTCTCTCTGTTTCCTAACAAAGCTACTATAAGGAAAAAATATCAACCCAATCATCCAGCAGATGATTAGTCAAAAAATACCCTGCTTGTTGCCGGCACTTATGTAGGTTGTGTGGGCAGGGGAATGACGTCAGCCTACACCAGCAGTTCCAAACATAACTCTTTTAATTTTTGACATTTAAAACTGCCAACTCTGTTGAGATAAGGAGTGGATTTTACAGCTTTCGTTGTCCTAAGTATTGCTCCCTTTCCTGATGCTTGCTCTCTGGCAGTGGAACTGCTGTCGCTGTTCTCTGGGGCAAGATTTGTCAGTCTGTATGGGGGGTAGATTCACTGACTCGTAGACACACTTGTGTGCAGCCTGCCAGCTCTTCTGTAGCAGCTGGTTTGGTATTGCCATTAACAAAGATGCAGACCCAGACTGTTAGGATGAGCTTATCGATTGTATCCTTGCCTGCTAGTTTTTCCTTCGACTGGCTTGTTCTTGTGCCCCAGCCTGAGTTCAGTAGCACAAGCATAGATCAAATGGGGCTATAATTGTCTTCCAAATTTGAGTTATATAAGCAAAGTCCTGTATTTGTTGTTTACCTTTGAATTTCACAACATCATGGGGGATTTTCTTGCGTGGTTAGAGTGCAGCATGCTAGAGAAACAAAGCTGATGTTTAGGCTCTTAAATTTTGCCCATTACCGTCTTGCTATGAGTAAGTACTGTGAGTTACTTGTGTATCTGTTGCAACACTGGTTTTAAGCCATCCGGAGATGTTACTCCATAATTTTTAATATGTGCGTAATGCTAAAATGTTTTTGTGCTTCTCAGGACTAGAATGATAATGGCTTTGATTTTAATGCAAATGTGTGCTCTGGAATGTAAGATAGGAGCTTCCAGGGAAGAAAGAGACCAAATAAAAAAGTTCTACTGAGCATCTGAGCAGATTCCTTTCCAAATGATTTTGTGTAATGGATGTTCACAAGGTGTTCAAGAAAACTCGATGTTGCTTATGTAGCATATGGTACAGGCAGCACTCAAAGAGCAAGTGAAGTGGAAGCTGTGGCTGTAAGGATAGTTTCAAGGCAGACAGGTGTGAGAAATGTGGGAAATAGTGAAGCTTTTGGTTTTTGCTTTTTATTTGTTTTAAAGAAACGAAGTAGTGTGAAAACAAAATAGTGAAAAATTGAATTAATTTGGAACTAAATATGTTGAAACTATGTTTTCTTAAGAGTGATTTTTTTATCTTTAAGAAATTGCTTACTTTGTGCCTTCCCTTTAAAAAGGAATCTTTCAGATATCGATCAAGATGGAAAACTTACAGCTGAGGAGTTTATTCTGGCAATGCACTTAATTGATGTAGCTATGTCTGGTCAGCCGCTGCCACCTGTACTGCCTCCAGAGTTTATTCCACCTTCATTTAGGTAACTGATTATAATTCTGGAATCTCACTCCTAAATTTTTATTTCATTTAGGAAAGCTGTCCTGTGAGTGTAAAGGACAAGAGATTGGAAAGTACGCCCCCTCCTTTTTGTGCTACATGTGTGGCTTCAGAGTGCCTTCTCAATGGGAAATGCTTGTATAGCTTTTCAGTTTTATTTCAAGTACGAGATGCTTGAAGTAGCAAGAATTCCTTGTAAGAATACAGTTTTGTCAATGTTTTATGCTAGCATATCTTTCAAAACTTATTCCATCCCGCCATATGGATTTAAAGTGCTTTAGTTCAAACTTATGCTTTTGTACAGCAAATAGTTTGTAGTGGAATGCAAAACATGCCATGAATTGACACTGTAGCAAATTCAGACCTGTTTTGATACAGTTGTATCTGTGAACAGTAGAGTTGAGTCATTACTTCTGTTTCTCTGTTTCACTTTTCTGTGCAGAAATGAGTGGGAAGACAGTAACAGTAGTAGAATGAAAAGTTTGCATAAAGTCATAGCTTCATCGTTTTTAAGGACCTTCTTGAAGATTACAGTTGTTTTAATTTATTCTGTGTGGGGTCTTGTTTTTAGCTTGACTCTAGTGAGCTCTTCCTCTGTCTTTGTAACTTTTGCTGTCATCTGAGTCAGCACTTCCCCAACTTTAGACTGATCACAGAGGACAGGGCTGAATGTAAGTTCCATGGAGCTGTGAACTTTGAACTAGGTTTCTCAGGTCACCAGTGTGTGATGTTGGGACTTGGGAGGATACTGTTATCTTAATGGCAATGGCTAAGTAAAATCCTCTGGGCAACACTGAGGGAACATTAAATGTCATTAAACATTACATCACTGCATTTAATTTATGATTTATTGATGAAATCATAAATAAATTTGGTATGCGTAGGTTCTTTTAAACAACTTGGAATTATTGTTTTATTGACAGAAGAGTACGCTCTGGTAGTGGCATATCTGCTGTAAGTTCAGTATCTGTAGACCAAAGGTTACCGGAAGAACCAGCATTAGAAGAAGAACAGCAGCAACTGGAAAAGAAATTACCAGGTGAGCAAGCAAAACTAGAGATGTATTGTGTGCTGTTATCAAAGAAGTGTTATCATCAGATTACATGCTGTGGAATTAAAAAGGTTTACTAAGAAATGTTTTCTTTGCAGGTAAAGTTAAGACATGCCAGAGGCATAACCGTGACATTACTTGGTGCAGCTAATTCCTGACTGTTGCATGATCCTTTGTGTTGCTGACAATGTGGATATGAACAACATTCAGGCTGCTTGTCTTATGTATTCTCAACAGAGGCAGCACTTTGCAGCCCTATTATAGGATTGCAATGAAAACTTTTCACTGTCTTCATCTTCTATACTTAGGTAGAGTGTAGTTTGTCTTATGTACTCTTTAAAAGATCACAATATACGTATGGAGGCCTCTTTCATTGCAGTCAGTCTAACAATATGCTTTTTAAAAACAAGCTTTAGCAGCTCTGTCTTCGGGGAAAATAAATTATGTATTAAAAAAAAGAAAAAGGTAGAAAGCATCCTAGAGGCTGAGTGTTAGGAAATATTTTAACACTTCTGATCATCCCCTCACTCTTCTTTGTGCGTCCTTTACTTTTGCTCTGTTTTATTCTAAGATGGCCAGAATATCACACAGTTGCAGATGTAGCAACATGACACGTTTATACAGTGCCACGATTATGCTTTTCTGGTTTGTTCTAAATTATTTTTCAATTATTTAAATTGATTCCTGGCACTGTATTGCATCTTTGATCATAGCTTAGCTCTGAGTTGATATTTTAGAAGACTTTGCACAGTAATGCCAACATATTCCACAAATTTATTAACCATTTTAGAGCTCATGACTGTCTGTGTTTAGTTGGGAATATTTTTATTTCCCATGTGCACTACTACGTATTCATTAACATTTGAATTTTCTGTGTTTCTTCATTGCCAGATCACTCAGTTTTGTGAGATTCTTCTAAAGCTCTTCACAGTCAGGTTTTTATTTTAGTGCCGTGACTGTCTGGCATCATCTCCAGAAGCTCTTGTTACTTTTCAATCTCTTCCAGATCACTGTTGCACACTGAACAACACAATTGCTGGTAGAGATCTTTGAAGGAGGCTACTGAGAATCTTTCTGTCATCGTGAAAGTTGGTAGTTTATTTCACCCTTGAATTCTAGTCTTGTAACTGTTTTTTAGTTCCCAAGGACCTTCTGTCTCTTTCCGTACCAGGTTAATTTGGGGATCTGCATGTAGGCAGTTCAGATACAACTCTTGTCTTTGCTTTGTATTATAAAATCCAAGCTGCTGCTGGCAATCTGCTGGATAATTCCTGACTGTAGGAAGATGAAGAGAGTTAGCAGGGACTGCTGCAGCAGACCTCACTGAGGCCTCACAATGAAACACTTGGTCACAGGTGAGATTTCACTCTCCCTTATTGGCTCTTTGAGGCTTAAGTCTTGTGTCTCTGGAGTCAGAGGACTTTGGTATTTGGTTCGTACAGTCAGGAAGGTGAACCACTGCCTTGGATTAGTTTCTTTATTAGGCTTCAAAATCACACAGTATTCTTCTGTTGACCTGATCTTTTTCAGCTTGCTTATTGATGCAATTGGGTCTATTAGATGTGAGAGGCAGCTTTCTCCTGTATTCTTTCTTCCACGGTATCATGTTTAGTCATGTATAGTAATTAATTCACTTTCTGTTGTAGCCCCTACTACTTTGCCCGTCGTGGGAGTAGTCTGACTTGTTTGTAGCTTTCAGGATCATTATACTGTCTTGTCTTAAAGACTGGTGTTTCACTTGTCATCTTCTAGTCTTACAGCACTGATGTTGATTAAAGGATGGATTGCACACCACAGCTAGTAGTTCATGAATTTTGTATTTGAGCTATGGATTAGCATTGTCTGGGTTTGGCAACCTGTTACTCTTCATTTTCTGGTTTTATTTTTCTTCTAAAGTTTCAGTTCAAGAGGAACTAGAATATAAGCCTTTTACTGTATTTGATGTACAGATTTTCCATTTTAAAGATCACTTATAGTAGTGAATGTCATCTTGCTTCTTCACTGGCTTTGCTAAATCTGGCTAGGTGGTGATTTTTCTTTTGAGACATTTGTTCTTGTTGGCCTTTATAACCTTTTAGAAACTTTCCCTTAAGCAAAGTAACAGAAGATAGCTACGTATTTAATTTGCTAGAAGTTGCTCTCTTCTGTTTTCATACTTTCAATATGTTTTGTTTTGCTGTCTCTGGTAGCTACCTTGGTTTTGCTGAATAACCATACTAGCCTATTACATCTTAGAACCTGGTGTTTCTTCTTAGTGGTGTGTGTTTTCTGGGCCATGGTTTTTCAATGGCCATGCTACTTGCAAGCGTTTTGCCCTTCTACCTACTGCTTTTAACTGATTTTCTTGACATATTTTTTTTTCTTTTTGCTTGGCTTCCTAACTCATTCTCTATCAGTCTGTACCTCAATATTCTTTGAACCCAGTTGCTAATTTTGAAAAAACTTGACAGAGTCAAAGACATCAAAGTGGTAAATTTTTTTCAGGTTTTAGAAGGTTGATGGTTAGCAATAGGAAAGGGGGCCAAACTTAGAAAAAAGACAAAAATTCAACTGATTCAGCAGTTGTTGGACCAACGTGTCAAAGAGTTGGTGCATGCACACTTTGAAGTAAATACGTGCTATTTCTTGATTTGCATGCTAAAATGTGTGTGTTGGGGATGTGGGGAGAGCAATATAGAATATGGGTTATGGGATTGGGATACACAGCATATGAAAAGAAACAGAAGGTTAATTGGAAAGAGTTGCTTGGAGGAACTGCGAGGGAGGGACTAGGAACGTGGAAGAGGGGAAGGACAATTTCTGGTGTTGTGGAAAAGTGTCAGGGAACCTGTGCTGGAACCGAGGTCATTCTTTTAGGACACTGAGTGATGAGGATGTGAATCTGCAGGAATCCAGTGTTCCTGAGTTCAGCTGCTCAAAGACTTAAGCAAGATGTTTCTTTTCCTAACAGTAATGACTAATCTTATGAGAATATAAAGTTTAAATACATTCTGGTCATTTGCATAATGGCTTTTTGATAATATCGTCAACTGAATTCTTTGCCTTACTTGCAGTAATTGAGGTGTTGGTTCTTGTGCTGCTTCTATTATCAAATATATAGAGGAGCTCCAGATCCTGTGTTCACACAGAAGATTAGATGATGTAGGGGTTGTCTATATTACGCATACTTTCTGGAGAAATCTAGAAGCCTGAGGAATGGGAACTGAAATTCACACCTTGGTTTCCTAAGGGTGTGGATTTAAAGGACATCTGCAACATTGGTGGTAATGATAAAACCTAGAATTACCTGTAGAGTTGTATTATTAGTAGTTGAGAGCTGCATCTAGTACCATTGAAGGTTGTTTCACTTTGATTCAGCATACATTGTTTTGTATGTTTGTGTGTGTTTTTTTTCTTTTCAAGTCAGTAGCGAAGTTTAATTCTCATTTTTCCCATGTTTCCACACATTAAAGTTACATTTGAAGATAAAAAACGTGAGAACTTTGAACGTGGCAATTTAGAACTTGAAAAACGGAGGCAGGCTCTCCTGGAACAGCAACGCAAGGAACAAGAGCGTCTGGCACAACTGGAACGGGCAGAGCAGGAAAGGAAAGAACGTGAGCGGCAGGAGCAAGAACGTAAAAGACAACTGGAGCTAGAGAAACAGTTGGAAAAACAGCGGGAATTGGAACGGCAGAGAGAAGAGGAAAGGAGGAAAGAAATAGAAAGAAGAGAGGTAACCAACTGGATTAAAAGGAAGATGTTTATGTCACTGGCAGCTGTGTTTGATTAGAACAAAACATAATATATACACTAGATATTTTGCCGTCGTTCTTAATAGGCAAGTATTTAAAGAATTAACTTAAATTTCTGGGTTTTTGAAGGTAAGGCAAGAGTTGGCTATCTTTATTTTTCATGTGAAATGAGTGGATGAGACATTTAGGTGTAGGACAAAGTGTTCCTAACCTCTGGCTTCTCTAAGAAATAATAATTATTATTTTCTTTTACATAAATAGATGCTAGAATGAACAAAGAAAAACTTGTGGGTATGGGTGGCATTTGTGGTTTTCCTCTGATTAGTTAATTTGTTAAAGAAACACATCCTGGTTAACTTGAAAAAACTGTTGTTTTTTCACATTACCAATTAATGATGTATTCAGTGCTGCAGCATTTGATTATTCTTTGCAAAGCTGCAGAATGTCTAATGTTGGAGGTCAGAGGGAGATTTGATGCTATCCTGGAGAGTTCTTGAAGTCTTAATGTGGAACAACTTGTTAGATAGTTTCTGACTGGATCTTGGGAAACTGATTAAAATGGAGAGATATTGTTAAAGCACCTGTCTGCTATACAGTGAAAACCCATTGTACCAGTGCTTTCAAGTGATTTGTGTGCTTAAACAGAGGCACATATTTAGTCCACAGTTTAGCAGTGTATTTATATTAATGTTTCAAATGTGCTTCAGCATAGGAATATCAGCAATTAGAATAATTTCTCAAAATAGATCTCTCATGTATTCTTTATTTTAATACTACAGGCTGCAAAACGGGAACTTGAGAGGCAACGGCAACTTGAATGGGAGCGTAATCGTCGGCAGGAACTACTAAATCAAAGAAACAAAGAACAAGAGGACATAGTTGTTCTGAAGGCAAAGAAGAAGACCTTAGAATTTGAGCTGGAAGCTCTAGTAAGTGGTCGCGTTGCAGGTAAAACACACAAGCACAGTAGTGACTGTGACATGGCTGTGTTTGTTTTGTGTAATTTTGACTTTTAAATATGGATTAAAAGTACTTTTTAAATCTTGACTTGCGTAACAAACCATTCTAGAAAAGAAAAAAAGACGTATTTCTCTTTCTTTTCTAAAGAATGATAAAAAAAATCAGTTGGAGGGAAAGCTTCAGGATATCAGAAGTCGTCTGTCTACCCAAAGACAAGATATTGAAAGTACAAATAAATCTAGAGAACTGAGAATTGCAGAAATTACCCATTTGCAACAGCAGCTACAGGTGAGAAAACATTCTCTAATTTTGTTCTTTGCCCTGCATTTTGACATGCTCAGCTGCATCAATATCCCAAGGAAACTCACCTCAATGTATGTGTTGTTCCTTGTACATGAGGAATTACTGTGGATGATTTGTCATTCATTTCAATGAATGTTCCTCAGGAATTGCTTTGTATAGTTAAAGATGTGTTATATGATGATCACTTCATCCTCGTGGAATCCTGTTGTGGAGAATAGTAAATAAATTGTTTGGTTGAAGATGTTAAAAGTTTTGAGGGAATTAAGAGAATGAAGTTTCACAGCATGTGTTTTTGTTGGCAGTGATTGCTGTTTGTGTGCTGAAAGAATGAATTGACTTCAGTGAAGTGGCTTGTTGTTTATGCTCTTCTTTTTTAATTATGAAGTAAGTAGGAAGGACAAATGCCAGGGTTAGACCAAGAACTAGCCATTTTAACCACTAACTTCACTTTTGAAAGTTATCTGTCTAAAATTCTCTGTCAAACTAAAGATGGGATTGAATAAGTATCTGCTTTGAGTGAAAGAACATTCTTTGCAATTTATTAAGGTTTCTAGATGAGTTGTAGTATTTGATTTAGGGATTATCTTTATTAAGTATTTTGTATTGCTTGAAATTATTCTTGGCCAGTAATGGGGGCTCTCAGTGCTTTTCTACCACTACAAAGTGGATCTCTCATTTATATTATGAGGACTTAGGTGTAAAACATATCTTAAAACCTAATCCTACTTTTCCATTTTGACTTTCTAAGCATAATTAAGATAGTACATTCATTTGAAGAAAACCAGAACTTGAAAGTTTAGGCTTTTTGTTTTATGCATGGGTATTTCTTTGAATTTGTTTTTTCCTTTTTTCTTAAAATATCTTACATTTCTGTTGAAGTTTTGTGTACACCATTGCATCTCTCACGAGACATCTTCCTTTTAGCAGCAGCTCGCTGTAAAGAGTATAATTTAAGGGTCATATTCTTGCACAGTGTTTGTGTCCACTTGGTGCAAACAAGAAATGCTACTAAGAGAAGTTTGTGATGTAAAGAACTGCCATAGCTTGGCTTGAAAACTCTTTCTCTTTAATGAAATGCTCCTATATTGGCAGCTGAAAATGATGTCAAACAGAGTTGAATCAAGTGTAGTAAAATGTTAAACTTAGCAGTACTGGCCCAAAAAGACCAAAAGCTGACTATGCTTGATAAAATGCATGCAAAAGCCCCATTTACCTGAATAAGTTAAAGACCGCTGATCTAATAAGCGCAGCCAACGTCCATGTAGAAGTAACAACCACTTCCCTCTAAGCCTTGTATTCCAAAAGCTTTCCATAGAAATGATCTAAGGTCCTGTAACTCAGTGTAGAAGAAGCTGGGCAGCTACATAGCCGTTGATAGAGAAATGCTATTTCAACAAATGGAATGGAATTCATATCCTATTTTCAGATGTCATTTCTGTTAACTTGGTAATTTTTGTTCAGTTAGCTTCTGTAGTCAGAAAAGATAAAGTATCTCTTTTGTTTTGTCGTAATATAAAAATCAGGAAGAAAAAAATGATATGTTATGATAGAAACCTATAAGTTATTTATTTTATAGTAGAGACCAATTGGGACAGGGTCCCATTATAACAGACACAGTAAAAAAATATGAGAAAATATCATTATTGTCAAGAACTTGGAGTGAGCTTCCACAGCTGGATATAATAAATGGAAGGTGCAGAGGGAAGAAAAAAAACGTGAAACGAACACTGTTGGGAAACAAGTAATGAGAAAGATAATCTATTCACAACTACATGTAGTTAAGTAGCTTATTAAAAGTACCAGATAAAAAAGGAGCATTGTTCTCTGTAGACTCATTAACAATATTTTGAATTATTAATGATACCTTTGGCTGATCACAGATGCACTTCCCTTACCTCCAGCTTTTATGCATCGGTTTTAACTACGTCACCGTGAGAGGTTAAGGAGGGCAGAGCAATTCTTCAACTGCCTGACATTTAGTTTGTGCCACTTGTTATCCAATTGTAATGGTCAAAAAGCAGATTGTTTTTCTTTTTTGTCTTCAGCATTTTGACACCACTCTGAAATTTTTTATTGAAGCATCCTGGTCAAACAGAATGAATTTTGCACATCTGTTTACATTTTCCTTTTTTTTTTTAATCACTACTATATTTGTAGTGATCTTTAACTATCTCTGGTCATTGTAATTGGTACTAGATGGTATGTGCCCAGCACCTTAGTTAATGCCTATTTGCTTCTAAATTACTTTGTTCACAAAGACTGTAAGAGCACTCCTGTAATAAAAATCACATTTTTCTTTCTTGGTGGTTGTTTTGTTGGATTTTTGGTTTTGAGGTGGTGGGGTTTGGTTTGGTTTGGTTTTCAATTGATGGCAATAGCTTTGGCTTTGTGGTATTATTGTCTCTCAGGTGATCATTGATCTCTACCACTAATATTTCATTTAGAGTCACTTGAGGAGTTTGTCATAGTTGTGATCCCAGAAAGAAGTGTCACTAGTTAGCAGAAAAGGGGAAATTTTATTTAGGGAGAACCTGGAAGAGTAGATAGCTTTTTCCGTAAAAAAGATGAGTTTCTCAAATATCCTATAAATTTTACTATCTAATTTGTAGAGGGAAGACTAAAGCAGTAAGTGATGCTTTAAAGGGAGATTTTGATCCTCTAAACTCTCAAATAGTTTAAAAAGTCAATATTGTTGGTTATGTATCTTCATCTGGAAATATTGTAGTTGATAACACATCTGATAATTGCTGTGGAAAGATAAGTTAATTCAAAGGAGTAATTATTCGTCAGCCTATTAATTAGTTTCAAGATAGATTGTGATTAAACCTGTGAAAGAAATTGTATAACAATCCTGGGTGATGAAAATTTGTGCTAGTTAGATGAATGTGGCATTTAGTAGGAGTGCTATTTCCAGGGTATTTCCAGATATTTCCATACACCTTAACTGTGTATGTTTGAATAATTTCTGTGCTGTCTGCAAGCCTTCTGCTAGTTACCTGCAGGGCTTGTTTGCCTCAGAATCACAGAGAATGGTTGGGGTTGGAAGGGACCTCTGGAGATCATCTAGTCCGACCTACCTGCTAAAGTGGGTTCACCAAGAACAGATCGCACAGGAAGCTGTCCAGCTGGGTCTTGAATGTCTCCAAAGAAGGAGACTCTACAACCTCGATGGACACTTTGGCTCCCAAGTAATACGGTTTTTCTCTGAGGCACCAAAAGCAGAGAATGTGGCAGAGATTTAAGATGTATAGTGGTGTCTCAGTTTCTTATATGCCCTCTTGCTCAGGGTGTAGGATCAGAAGAGAACTTTCATTAGATTGACAGGAACTGTTTCTTCATTGTTTTGTTTGCCTTCTGCTGCTATATGGGACATTATGCAATTCTTGGAGATTTCTTCTTGCATGAAACTTCAGTGTTAGTGTGATGCCTTAATTTCTTTCATCTGTTTCTTCAGTACAACTGAACTGAAGGTTGTGGAAAAGCATGTTCTGGACGCTTTTGGAATAGATGCTTATTACATGATTGCCTGTGATTTCAGGAAACTGAACATGACCCTCATGGTCCCTTGGCATTCTCTCTTCTTAAGTACTCTCAAACTATTCTGTGTATTAAGGTTCAGTAGTCTGGAGTTCAGAAGTAATCTGCCCTTTAAAAAGAAACAAATTGGGGTAGAATTATATTCCACCCTTAAGTATCGTCCTGTGTTACTTTTTGTACTTGAAGAATGATAATTTTTCTGTAAATCCTGTCTCATTTTGACATCCATTCTGTTTGGCTTATCTAAATGGTTCTTGAATTGTAATGAGGTTTATCTGTCAAGATATTAAGTGTACTAGATGCCACCTTTCTTGGATTTTACTACTTGAAAATGTCATTTCCATGAAGCCTGTGTGCTGTACTAATTTAATAATGTTGTTTAAATTTTTCATCCCAAACTATGGCATCGGGCATGCAGCTATTTGTATGGGAGGGTTTGGTTGAAAGGAAAGTTTGAGCACAAAGGACAGTGTTTTGTATGTATTTTAAGAACATGGTAATGGTGGTTGTTGGGAAAGAGGGACATCCCCACAGGCAGATGGTTTGGAAAATACTGCGTTATATATTGCTGTTTCTCATTTGGTTCTAGGTAGGGCATAATAGTCCCGTTACAGGAGTATCTGGCCTTCATGGTATCCTTTAAGGGCTGAGAAAGATCTGCTGATGCTATAGGCAATGCAGCTGAACAGTGAGGGATGTCTGTTAACCCCTAATAGTCAAATGCATAGTTTATCTTAATTGTTATACTTTGTGAATTGATGAAGTCTTTGACTGTGCTGTGCTATCTAAGTATATTTTCTGGAATAGAAAGAGATTACAGTAGTCTGTGGTCATCACCTAATCGTAACATCGGAGCTGTACACTGCAGAGGCCTGATCACAGACTGCCATGAGTATAGTGGGACAACCATGAAGTCATGGCAGTACAGTCAACCTTGTGTTTTTGTAACAAAAACTAAAACTTTTTGTGGCACTCGCCCTGGTATTGAGCGATCAGGTGACATTTATTCTTAGGATTGTGTTATGTCATTTGCAGTCCTTCGTGACAAACTGGAATTGTCACATGGCTGATTCCTCAAAAGCCTGCAATTCAGGACAACTGCTGAAATAAATTACTTAGTTTGTCTGAAAGATGGGATGTTGATACTCAAGCAGCTTTTATAAAATAAGCTGTTTCACACCATGCTTCTATAATATGTTTTGACAGCTTGAAGCTGGAGGTCAAGGCTTCTGAAAGGTGTATGAAGCAGCACTTATTCCTTCAGAAAGAGCAAGGATTATATAGGAGATATCTGTGATCCACTGAAGGAGGAATTTCTCATCTGCAGGGTTTCTTGTAATATATTGGTGTACAATCTTAAAACCGTGTGTTGAAATTGAGAGAGATCATAATCTTCTTTCAAGAGAGTTAAATCAAGAGATCTAGGACTCAAATATTCTCATCTGACAGAGCTTTTGTTGTATAGCTTTTGCCCATAATACATTCCTTTAAAGTGAAAGCCTTTATTTTCTCTTCTTGAAATAGGCTGTAAATATTTGTCTTTCTATTCCCGATCGAAGTTAATATTAATGTATTAAAACAAAAAATTAGATGTTAGTAAGTCCTTGTTTTAACATTTCCTGAAACCTATCCTTGTCTTTTTGCCCTGAAATTCAAGTAATTCCAAGCCAAGTTATGTATTCAATGAGAATACATTCTGAAGTAATATGCTTCAAATTAATACATTCACTTTTTTGTATTGGCTGACAATTATGTCTGAGTGGTAGTACCACAGAGATCATGCTTGGATAATAGCGATAATATGTAATTTAATGAAAGAAGTGAAGTCATTTCAGAAGTAATGAAAATGAGAGGTCTTATGGCTAAGGTCATCCTTCACTCACCTTTTCGTCTGTTTCTCTTCTTGTTTTCTCTCTCTTCGTTGTCCTCTATCCAGGAATCTCAGCAGATGCTTGGAAGGTTGATACCAGAGAAGCAATTGCTAAATGACCAGCTAAAGCAAGTTCAACAGAATAGTTTGCACAGTAAGTATCTATTAATATTTGTATGTGTCTAAGTTCGTACAGGATGTGATGCTGCATTGCACAGTGTACTCTAATTTCTTTTTTGTTGTTGTTGCAAGATAAGTGTTGAAAAATGTTGCTTTCTATGACCTAAATTTCTCCATATAAGAAAATACTTATTTTGACGATATGTTTAAAAACAGGAGACTCTCTTCTTACTATCAAAAGAGCCTTAGAAGCCAAGGAACTAGCACGTCAACAGCTTCGAGACCAACTAGATGAAGTAGAAAAAGAAACCAGATCTAAACTTCAGGAAATCGATATTTTCAATAATCAACTGAAGGTAATCTTAAACTTTTTAACCCTTTCTTCTAAATGTTTGGTTAATTATTTTCTAACTTGATTATGGAAAAAATATGGAACTAGAGTGACTGGTTTAGAGTGTCAGTTTTGGGAACATTCTCAAATCTATCTTTTTATATATGTATTTTTTTAAAGAAAATACTACTTGGCATCCGAACTGAGAGTTTGAATCAACTTAATCTGCAGAATCTATTTAAGAATAAATTTGAGCTCTGATTCCAGATCTGTGATTGCAAATAGGAAATTGCCAGTTTCTGTTATTTTGCATAAAAGAAGTGCCAGACTGTAGCAGGTCAGCAAATCTGCTGGAATCAGTACTTCAAATTGAAATCTGTAATAAAGAGACCTGTTTTTCTACTGACATGCAGAATTTTTATCTGCTGTTTGTAAGCTCATACTTGTTCCTGAGTGTAGTTGTATGTTGTTTGTGGCTTCATGCTTTATTGATCAGTCTTTTGTTAAAACTGTGTGATTTTTGTTTATTTCTGCACAAGAAAACTACAGAAATGGTGATAGTCAGTAGAGAAAGTGTTCTTCGAGGGGAAGTTATGAATCAGCCTTTAGTTACAAACTTTTAATAATGTTCATTTTTTCATAAAATATTCTAATGTTAAAGTACTTGATCAGCTTATTCAACTGATGGTTTCTCCTGAAATCTGACTAGAAAAATACTCAGTTTCCCGCAAGATACAATAAATTGTGCAACAACTATTTAGAAGGAATGGCACTATGATAAATACATTAAACTTTCTGTAGTTGTTTTGAAATTAGATCAACTGTGATTACATTGTGTGCTTTAGGATGGAAGATGTGTTTGAAGTTAAGTGACAAATAGATTATTTTAATATTGAAGTTATTCATTGTTACAGGAAAAATTAAAAGCAGTAGACCACACTGCTACCTATTTCAATATCAATTCAAAGACAACTCTCACAGTCTTAGGCAAGGAAGTAGGAAAGGGGGAATCTCTGCAGTCATAAGACACACAAGACAAACAAAATATTCACAGTTCATTTTAAAATAAAGCAGAATGGTTTGTACACCTTTTATATGTATACATATGCTTTTTGGACATAACGTAACCTGTGCTTTTTGGGTGTTTTTTTTCTTTTTAAATGGAGTTCTTTTGAAGTGTTTTACAGATAAATATGATTAAAGGATATCAATTCTAAAATTAGTCTCAGCATTCAGTTTGATGATAAATGACATAAACAGCTTATAAATGGACAGGTGAATAATTTTAGTACTGTGACAGTAGCAAAAAAACCCTCCAAAACAAACAAACAAAATTCAATATTTTAAATCATGGAAGGCTCAACAAGTAACAAGCTTATAATAACTAGAAGTTGAAAATGCACATTAAATAAAGACACTGATTTATCAGAATGTCTGCTGTATGTCCAATAATACCTTGTCTAATTGTAAACTATTTTGTAGTTTAATAGGAAAATTGATTTCTGTGTTCAGATCTTAGTATTTAGAGTTATCACTTTACATGCTGAGAATTAGTTATGTAAACAGTTATTTGGAAGACTTCAGCAAACTTCCTCTGGCTTCAGGCTGTTTTGTTCTTCATTTCATAATGTGTAGAAGCAATGCTTCATAGGAAGACTACTTTTTGATGCTGTGTGTTGGTATTTTTGCCTTCCGACAGCTTTCTTTGCTTTCTTGGAAGAGAGGAGTTTGAGGCGAAAACAAGGCAGTGAGGCAGTTGTACTACTGAAACTGAGAGGCAGGAGCTTAATTCAGAGAGGGTTGTTGTCTTCTCCCTTCTGTAGTTTCACTAGATGTGTAAGATGTATTTTGGGGATTCTTGGTGATTTTATTGTTATACTAGATGTAAAAATTTACAAAGGCATATATACCTTTTCCTGGACTCAGCATGGAATGGTTGTAGTATTCCCATTGCCAGAGAAACTACTTAGAGCAAGTGTGTCAAACTCATTTTCACTGGGGCCCATGGCAGCCTCGTGGCTGCATAGATGTAGGAGTAGTTACATTGATACAGTCTTAAAATTACGTTTGGCCCTTTGAAAGCAACTATAAGGCTGATGTGACCCCGGGGAAAATGAGTTTGACACCCCTGGCTTAGAGGATGCTGTGTGTGGAGCAGTGATTTAATGGCTGTTGCTCTTGTGGAAAGAGCACTCAAAACGCCTCACCTGTGAGACTTCATGCACAAAGCAAGTTCAAGCTTTCCTGAGACTTCTAGTTTTATTAGGGTTTGTGTGAAGTGGGAATTCTGCTCTTAAACCAAGGCAGAACACGCCTATCTCTTGGGTAATAGATAGTATTGCTCAAAACAGAGTAGTCTGTACAACTTGCATAATTCTCAGATACTTCTACCTAATTGATCAAAAATCCGTGACAACTTGTAGGAACTGCCATTGGAAAGATGACTGTTACATTTGAATTTGGTAGAAAATTGCTTATAAATAATCACCAAATTATTATTTTCTCCAATTATAAGAGAACTTTTTGTTTACGTATTGTATTAGTAACTGGGTGCAAAAATACAGCAAGCTCGTTTGCTGCTAAAATACCTAGGAGTTTGTATAATTTTCGGTCAAATAGATAATGCTTACGTTTAAATATAAACCTTTTCAAATAATGTATCAAAAACTCTACCACAGCTGACCTCTAGATGCAATAAAGGCTTCTTATCTTGTAAATTAAGGGAAAATATGTGAAGATGTGAAATACAGAAATATTTATTTTTAAAATGTATTTTCATTAGGAAAACTTAAACTCCATTTTTAATAAAGGCATTTTTTAATCAAGGTTGTTCCTAAATTGTTTTATCTTATGTCTTTACTTAGTCAAAATGCTTAATTTAATATAAAAGGTATATGCCAAACTAGTTTTGATGAAATGCCTAAGATACAGTGAAGTTGACAGCAACATTAAATTAGAACCTCTTTTCATAATTGTAGAGACTTATTCCTTATGGTATTGGCTATGAATATCAATTACATTACCTCTTCTGTGAATATATTCTTAAATTTTGCAAAACTTCATTTCTAATTGATTCTCTTGAAGAAGGCTACACTTAATAATACCCGTGATAATACAAGATAAAGTGAACAATTTAACTAGTATCTAGTGTGCCTTTTCATTCATCAGACCGTAAAGTTCATTTGGTGTTCCAGTATATTTTAGGTTAAAGGTAAACTTGTTAACATCATAATAGTACACAGTTGATTGCACTGCATTTGCCGCTGCATTGTAGTTTTTATGTTCTGCGGTAAATGAATACTTTGAACTGATCTTAAATTACTTTATCTTTGTGTCTTAGTATTGGATATGAGATAGGGAGATAAATGAATTATTTTTTGTTGTTGTTGTTTAGATCTTTTTTCATCCCTCCAAAACAACAGATGTAGATTTCTTCTGATCATCCTTTGGAGCCCAATACTTTTGTTTCAAGTTAACATTTCAGCAGTTGGAAATGTTGACAGAATTTGTTTCTTTTCAAAAACCTCCTGGAGTGGAAAATATTATTAATATTCCAAAACAGGTAGTTTCAAGTGTCTTATTTAGGTAGAACTGCATGGTTTAAAAAAACTGTTGGTACTTAGAATTACTTCACTTCTAGGGCATCATTTTAGCCTGAAGCCACAACGTTGGAAAAGTGTATTTGTATGGCCAAGCAAGAGATACCTAAGCCTGTAGCTGGTCAGGTGTCCTTTTAAATCAGATTTGGGGCATTTTAGCAGACAAGATAATATTTTTGTGGATTGTGCTGTATGTGGCTTAGAGAGTGACTGAGTTTGTAACAAGGTTCAAAGTCAGGTCACTTACTTGTATACTTAATTGTGGTTCGAGGAGTCTAACTTCTGTTACTTGTTAAAAATCTTAGCCTAGAAATCCAATAATCAAAATTGATACAAATATTAACAAAATGTAACTAGGCACTTGTTTATTTTCTTTTCTTTATAAAATAATTTTCTAGAGTAGAAGGCTTTATATTAGATTTCCTGTTTGTATATATATAGTTCTACTACAATTTACCTTTACAAATTCTTTCTACCTTCATCGTGAAATTACATTTAAATTTTACAAAGGTCAGTCATTACACACTGTCAAACAAAGCAATTAAAATGGTTCTTAATGCAGTTCCTGTCTCCAAAGGCTAAGTAAACATTTCATATAGCATAGAGGAATCAAGTATTTAGAACTTATCTGTGTTATTGCACAGGAGAAGACAACCAAATTAGTGCTTCTGAAATACGTTAGTCTTGCTGAGAAACTGTTGTCAGTGCCTGGAGAAAGTGGTGAACAGGTAGAACAGAGTTCTTAAAAATGTTTTACATTTTGTGTCATGTTCCAGTTGTTGTCAGTCCCTGTCTAGTTGGTGTGCACTGGACAAGTCGTGCCTATGAATGCCTGTTTACATTTGAGCATTTCTTTCTTCCAGTCAATGGCAATGGAAGACGCAATGCTGCAGTGCCTGGCAGTTCTCCTGGGCTGCGTCAACTACTTAGACTCCTTTCTAAAGGTCTCCATGCCATACTCAGGCAGTACACAACTATCTCAATCTGAGGGATGAACCTCCTCCAGTTATGTGCTTCACTTTACCATAAACAGATGAGTGTGCAGTGTTTAACTAAGTCAGTATTTAATAAGAGGTGCTAGCACTAAAACATAACCAAAGAGAAGAATTTATAATTTGATTCTTTATCTAATCCTTACTGCCTAGATGAGGAGTGTGCCTTGAATTGCGACCTGGGCAAGGTACTAGTTAGTTAATTTTGTCTTGCGCTTGTCTGAAATTTCATGATTCTAAGTTAATTGCTGATTTTGGTCATGATGTTCAGAATTTTTTTTAAAAAGAAAACACTTTTATGGGAAGTATTCCTACGCAGGACTGTAATTTGTGATTCCAGGTATGAGAGAGATGGCAATACATTCCCTTTATCAGATACTCCGTAGGTGTAATACGGGGTGAAAGGAGGAACTGTCTCTGTCAAGGACAAATCAGGCAGTTTGGGAGCTGGGGAACGGGGTGGAAGAGTACTGCTGTGGGAAAGGCTCAGTGAGCACAGAACTGCAGGGTTCTTTCCTCTGGGATCAAATGCTCTGGTTTGTCTCAAGGGGAGAAGATTTGATGGAAACCTTGTATTGTAATCCCTGAAGTATCCTAAGTTCTGTTGTCTTTCTGTCAAAAGGCAAAATTTGGGTTTAAACAAATACATTTCTAACGTTAAGGTTTTCATAGCAATATGACTTGTCTGTATATAGTGAATATTACTTTGCTGTATTAAATTCATATTTTAATACGCATTTTATACTATGTGGGTACCTAAATGTGGCTATTGTAACATCTCAAAATTATACTTGTTAGTCTGTTTGTCAGTTAAGTGCAAAGGTAACAATTTCTCTCTGCATATGAGGTAAGACGTGCTTTGTCCTGCACACCAGAAACAAGCAAAGCATTGTTATGTCTTTGGAGTTAAAATATACGATTAATGTGCAGCTTTTAAGTTGCTTGTGTTTGTAAAAGATGAGTGGAGGACTGTGCTGAACATTCGGTTGGCAAATGTTTCATTCTGTTGACTGTTGAAGTGTTACTATAATTTTGTTCAACTGGTGTCCTGTAGCACTGCGGGAGATGTTGATTCTTTCTCCCTTATCTTCCCACTGGTACTTGGCAAAGCAACAGAGCATTTCTCTCTTGCATGAGACACCAATCAAATCTTTCCTTCCTCCTAGCTAACGCAAAGAAGGAGATATATTGCATTTTTTTTTAATCTCCAAAAATATTCCATCCAGTGCTGGGAGTATAAGCTAGGTTAGCTTGCCTTAACTGCTACAGGTATGTCACAGAGAAATCTCTTTGCAAAATAGCAAACCAACACATTGGCTTAGCTGGGTGGCAATAATGTGTTCATATGTCTGTGGAAAACTTATATGATTATAAAAATGTCCATTGAGATCCTAATGTAGCTGAGCATATAGGTAAAATGACAAAGTATGTGGAACTACTTGCTTTGGACAGACATGGAGGCACGGCTCATAGCTACAAGTTCTCAGTTTTCTATTTGGCAGTAGAAGTGGTGTAAGGTAAACTTACATGTCTAAACTGTAATTAAAATATAAAGTTTGGGCTAGCCTTACAGTTGGACGTCTAGTGGAAGTAAATAATGTTTGGTGCACAGATGTCTTGCAAATTGTGACTAGTTTTTGTGTATTTCTGAATTGAGGATTTTTTTCTGAAGGGGAAAAATACCAATACTCTGAATGAGAGGTAGATCCCTCCTGATTCTGCAGATATAGATGAACTGAATCATTCTTTCTAGTTTACAAATTTCTTGTTAAAAGAAGTGAACTAAACTCAGATACTTGCATCTGGGTTGTCTCACTTAAAGGTTTTGAGGTTATGGGGTGGGCTTTCTTTGCCTAGAGATTATCCCTATTTTACCTCTCAAACACCAGATTTTGGGATAAAGATGAAAAGAAGCAGGGGACATCAAACCTAGAAAGCACTGTTGTCTAAATGGTTTAAAATTTTGCAAGTAACAAAAGGTTGTCTTCAGTGTTGCTTTATTAGAAATGTGTGGCTCCGATGATGCTCTCTGTTGAATAGCAAGAGGAGTTCTCATCAGCAAGAACTCAGAATCTTGAGCTTCTTGGCATACAAAGTTAAGTGATGGGAAGGGACATGAATGTGAAGGAAAGCCAAAGCAAGTAGAGCAACAAAGGATTTCTAAATGGAAACCTGGGCTACAGCCTAACTAAACATAAGACTCAGAAACTTGTGCTTTGGATAGAAGTCTTTTTACCCAGAAAAGAGAAACAGCTTGTTAAAAATCATGAGTACTAATCAAGATATTTGATGCTTCACAGTAGCAACATTTTAAGCTACAAGTGCTTTGTAGATACTTAATTTTATGGATTTCTGCAATCTACAAAAATTTGTAATACTGTTGGCCAGGTGGAAACCTGCTTTCAAATGTGCCATTTTCTGATCTATGTCCTTTCAGATTAATGCTTGTAAATCACTCTCTTGCTGGTGTTCTTATGGTTGTGTATTTGTCCTTTGCACTTGTACATATTTTTTTAATACAAATAAGGGTTCAGGTTATCATGTAGAGAAGACAGAGACTATCTTTCCCCCAGATAAGTTAATCTGAAGCAAGGGTCAAATGATTTGTACCTCAATATATTACAAGTGTAGCAACATGAAAGAAGCTGAACTAATAAAATACAGTTATTGGAAATGGCTGTTCACTCTAGTTAGCACTTCAGAAATGTGTAGTCAGGTCAGAATCCACGTCTAGTTCCAGGTGCAGTTGACCAAACATGTGTTCCCTGCAATCTCCTGATCCTTTTGTTTTCTCATTGTTCTTTATGGGCTAACTACTAAAAAAAATCATTATGTTCAATATTGCTGATGTATTTCCTTTTTAGTAGCCCTTTTCCTTAGTCTAAAATAAAGCTATGCATGAATGTTTATAACCATGGGCATTCAGAGTTTAAAAATTTTCCCAAAGGCAATATCCTACCTCAATAATTCTGGTGATTTTGCAAGAGAAGTTTAGTTTTACATACTGTAATGTCCATTCTAGATCCTAACTGTCTACTAAGCTTTAATGTGAAATGATGATGATCATAAAATATAGTATTGCCCAAATTATCCTCTCTATATTTCAGTGAGTTTCATGGCCTTAGCGGAGTTTTAATTAAAACTTGTGTAAGAACTTATTATCTCTTTAATGATGTTGAATTCTGTTTCCATTGAATTTAAAACTAAGGATCCATTTATGAAATGAGGCGGAGAGGCAGGACATGAGGTTCATCTTATGTTTTTTTTTTCTAATTTCCATCTATATATCAGAACTGTACTTAATACCTTGCAAAGGTCATGTGCTACACCTCTTCGTAATGTTGCACAGTGCGCAGTTGTGCAGCACTAATGCATGTATTACTTTCACTAACTGAAGTTTTTAGACACGGTGCAAGTATAGTCTGTAAATAAAACAGTATTAACTTTCAGCTTTTATGAAACTATAGCTAAGAAGTTACTAATAATGTGGTGAAATTCACTTACTGAAGCTTTTCTTATTTTGGCCCTTTTAATCACCTGATTTAAAAAAATATTTTTTTTTCCTCCTCTTATGCAATGTTCTACATTTTGGTCAATGCATGAGGATAGTTATACAAAGTCTTCATCTGGCTAATTTGTAGATTGTGAATTTCTGAAAAATTATCCAAATACTTTCAAGGCTAACTCTTTCAGTCCCTGAATGAATTCAGATAATCGTTTTAAGGATGTAAGAACTAAACAAACCTGCATGATGTGAGTCGTATTTTAATAAAAGTAGACATTATTGAGATACAGATTTAGAAACAATTTTGTGTTACAAACCTTTTCTGCATATTTTTGTCTGTACTATATGTTCATTAAAACACCTTTTTTTTTAAAGTGAACTATTTTTGATGACATTTCAGTTGTCATATTTTCAGTTGTCAGTTTTTCCTTCTAATTCTGAGGAGTTCAGATGCAAAATCCTAGGTTGTGCAAAGAGATTCATGATAAAATTTGTATTTGTGTTAATAGATGTTAATGCAGAAAACAAATATGGAGGAAAATATGATATTTTTATTATTATTTATATTCTAAATGTTTCACGCAATGTCTTTCCAGTTAAGTAGAAGAAAACTGACTTGTATATGGATGAATACTCTCTGTGCCACAGTTCATTGCAGAGTAATTGCTTAAGGAATTTCATCTAGGTATAAAAACAATCCTGAAGATTATTTAGTAAATCACCATTAATTGAAAAATAAAACCAATTGACTGAAACAGTTGCCATTGTGAGTAGCTTTTTGTATGGAATTTAAGAAGTTAATTCAACAAACCAGCAAACAAAACGTAAGTGACTTTTTAGATTAAGCTTTGTCAAACTTTTGTCAACTTTTTAGAGTCTCGTTTAGAAAAGGCTTTCTTGTTTCCTAACCCTTTGACATCTCAGGTAATATGGATAAAAATAGAAACCACTTACTGTTTTCCTGTACCTTTAAAATCTGCCTTAAATATCTGCCGATGCATTTGGCAGTACTGTAAGTTTGAACAGAGAGATCCAACCATTTGCAAGTTTTATTGGTTCTCAATGAAATCAATGGGACCATTAGTTATGATTCACATAGTATATGTTTACACATATTGGTCTTTTTTCTCTAGGAGCTGAGAGAAATACATAACAAACAGCAACTACAGAAGCAAAAGAACTTGGAAGCTGAGAGGCTGAAGCAGAAGGAACAGGAAAGGAAGACAGTAGAACTGGAAAAGCAGAAAGAAGCTCAAAGGTAAAACACTGCTCTAAATGAAGCCCTTCCTGTAGAGGTGTTAAAGTGCAAAGCATTTTGCGAAGAAGTATAATAAACTTCTCATTTTCAGGAGCATAATCTGGACTCAAATAATATATCACTAAATGGCGAGAATACCCAAGACCTAGACCAAGTTTCATTTCAGTGTAGATGATCCCTTTTGAAGTAAAGGGAATCTTTTTATTTATTCTTGAATGAGAAGTGAGTTGTGGAGTGGGAGCTGGTCGATGCCCCAAGCCTGTCAGTGTTTGAGAGGCATTTGGACAGTGCCCTTAACAACACGCTTTATCTTTTGGTCAGCCCTGAATTGGTCAGGCAGTTGGACTAGATGAGCTTTGTGAGTCCCTTCCAACTGAAATATTCTATTCTTTTCTGGTTTATTCTATTCTACATATGTCTGTGACTCTTAACTGTCAGTGATACATACACAGATTTCAACAGTGTTACTTAAATGTGTAGTGTACTTCTACACCTAGAGTGGTTCTTGAACAGTGTAACCAACTAGCTCTGTCTTTTGTACTAACTTACAATACGGAGTGAGTGTTATTTTTGCTATACGCTTGCAAAGTTGTTTTTCTACATGTGTTTATACTATATTTATGTAAAATGAATGGCATATGGGCTAGCAACCAATTGTGACATCATTTATCAGTAGCTGTTTGAGTTAATTTTTAGCGTTTGTGGGGCTTTAATACTCTAAATGTAGAAAGATGTTGGTCAAGAGATGAAAACAAAGTCCTGGTAACAAGGAGTCTTAAATTATTGGTTATAGTATTATTTGGACTATGACCTAAAGGAAATTGATAACCTGTGTTACTACTTGCTAAGTTAATTTTTACATTTCAGGGGGTAAAAAAGCAAAAAACCAACCAACCAAACAAATAAACCCAAACCAAACAAACGAAAAACAACCCCAAGCTCTCAGTGAAAAATCTATCTTCAAACAGAAATCTTATACATAGAAGCAGTTAAGTTTAGCTAACTCTTAAATCATTTGCATAAAACCTATGCCTTTAAAAATCTTAAAGATCAACTTCTGAAACAGCAAACTTTCTGAGAAAAGAGCTTTCTCTCATGAAGAAATAACTGCTACTATAATGGTAAGTATGTTGGAACTTTCCTCAAAAACAAGATGGCTGCTGAGGTACTGGGAGTATAGTACCACTAAAAATATACTGTTTCAGAATATTAATAAAATACTTCATTTCCTACCAGAAAAATGGAAATTTAAAAAACAGATTTAAAAAGGAAAACATTCTGCTATGGAAAACTTCGTTCTGACTTCTCATGCTAGTTGAGCATTGAGACATTGGTAATTCAAGACTTCATACTGCCCAAATATTCCAGCTTCTAAATAGTCATAATTGGTACACTTGATAATTGGCAGTCTGCCAGTCTTACTGATTTCCAACAGACACTAAACTGAAAAAGGTGAGTGATTAATACTTATAATCTGGATGGTGTTCCATAATGGCCTTTTAATCCTTCTGTAAAAGCAAAGAAAGAAACAATAATCTAAGGTAATAATTTTGTGCATTTCAACCTTTGGCCTAATAGATAACCACAATCACTTTATACTGAGAACCCTCTCAACAATTTTTGTTGGTAATTATGCACTGAATTGTGCACATAACTTATTTGAGGAGACAGAGATACATATATACATATTTGGGGATTGTAGAGGTCTTTCTGAAGACCTCTTGAGGCTGATTAGTCTTGATTATCTTAAGGCTAATTCCATGCAGACTTGCGTGATTATGGGGATAATATATAGTTGAGAGGGGGAAAAAATCCCACATTTGAGTAAAAAGAATAGAGCTTACTTTTGGTGTTCGGTATAAGAACTGCCTGAGTGGTGTAATGCAGCTGGTGAGAGAAAAAAGGAAATTAAAGGAATAAAAGCAAGTATAGGTAAATCCCAGGTTACAGGTCATATTCCACAATAATTAGCACATCAGGAGTCATGAAGTAAGGAGAAAAGCAGAATTTCAAGTTTTTTGTTCTTAGCTCCAAGCTGTGGAGCTCACACCTGGGCTTGTGTTTCTTCAGCTTCTTTCTCTTCTTACTCCCTTCCTTGTCTTCAACACACGGTATTAGCTTCAGAAGCAAACAAAGAAGAAAATCCTGCAGCTTCTATGGAAGGAAAAAAGAAATAACACATACCCCACACTCCCTCAAGATATGTTTTTGTCTGCTTTTCTTGCTCCAGCAGTTAGAGCAAACTTAGTTTGTAAGTATGAGCAGACTTAATCCCTTTACTAGAAACATAATGAAAAACTCAATTTCCCACTTAAACCCATCTGACTAAACTCACCAGGTAAGACACCACTCCAGTCAAAAGAAAATTGAGCTCTTTGTGTCTGTGTGGTGCAGCTTCAGCGTTACAACAAAACTACTGCGTAGTTGGCTCTGAATGCATTGCGAAAGAACATCCGAGGGACAAATTCAGTGATGAAAACAGGAGGTTATCACAACAGTGAATTCATTAACTTGTTAGATCACTTAACACTGAAGATTTTTTTGAGCTCGTAAGTTAGTAATATCTTAAATAGATACTGGGTACCTTGACGTCTCTCAGAAAATATTCTTGTCGACTTGAAACTTGCATTGACAGAGATGAGGTTTTTGCCCTCTGGTGCCAACCTGCTGTCTGGAAAGTGGATTTTTCCTCAAGGATTTTTTTTTTCACATACAGTTTTTGGCCAGGAATTCACGTTGCTCTTGGACAAAATCTGTTCTATGTAGTAGGCCAAGTTTTTAATGACCAGCTTGCTGTCATGTGTTTGTCACTAATTTTGTAGGCACGAAGAAACTATAGAAGTGGGATAGGTCATGGAACAAAATAAAGTGCACTGTGCATCTGTTATAGCTTTTTAAAGTTATCTTTACTAATGTAAATTGTTTCTAGCAGAGAATATTTATTATTCTGTTGTCTTGTCCTCTGTTGGGGGGGAGGACTTGTTGGCTTTAGCAGTGGGGAATGTGAAACTTTCTTAATAATTCTCCAAGAATGCTGTCTGAAGTTTGCAGGTATTTTTATTCCTTGCCCCTCAACAAGATCATCAGGACTGTCATATCTTCTGATTACTCTGATTACTGCCTTTTTTTTTTCCCTCTGATTTGGTTATTTTGAGTCTTACCTAGATATGTTTGGCTTTGAGATAATGAGCAGAACCAATTTGTTTGATCAGTATTCCTGACTACTTCCTACATTTTAGAGCTGAACTGAGTGCTGAGCAGATAAAAACTGAAGTGTATAATTTGCTGCTTATTGGGTTTTGGGGAAAACTTTATGGTAATAATTCATTATTGAAAATGTCTGGTGATAGCTGTAGCCAACATCTACAGGCCTAGATTAAATAAAAGGAATTGTGGGGCAGATGAAAATGGGAACTTGCAGTGCTGATATAATGGGATGCTCAGATTGTTTGAATTAGGCTGCTTGGGAAGAGATTTTGAAAAGCAGCCTTACAGTTACATGGAACTGAAGGGCTTATGTTTGGGTTCTTGGATGCCAAGGAGTTTTGTTTCTTCAGCCATGGGAGATTATTTTTTTTTTTTAATTTTCTTCCTTCTTTCTCCCTGTGGTTCATCACTTAAAATATCTGCATAGGATTTATGAATCCCATGGAAAACTATGAAAAGAGAATACACAAATACTGTTAAGACTCAGTTGTTGTTGAGTTGAAGTGGTGGGACTGAAAGTGTAAGATACTGGAAAATTATAATTTTCAGAGCATTGTGATCCGAAGACTGTTTTAAGATACTCGTGTAAAGTTTAATCCAATAATTAGAAAACCACAGGTAAATATGTTTATTTTCATGTCATTGTAGAGAAGAAATCACAGCCTCAATAAAGAAGGTAATGTTTACAATCTGCAAATCTCTGTAGAACTCTGTCAAGAAAAAATAGTGTTAAATGTTTTTCCTGTCTTGCATTCAGCTCCGAAACATAACTAGTTTATAATGTCTGGATGCTCAGGTTGCTCTGTATCTCCCTTAGAGTTCTATGGAATCACATTTTAAAGAAACAGTATTGATACTTTAAAAAATTGTGTTAGAGGTAGTTTTTTAAATGCTAAGGCAAAGCAACTCTGGGTAATGGAGGCCTGCAGTGAGTAGTGGGTTACATGAAATAATGTTCTCTCACTTGCCTAAGAGTCACAGCTCTTCCACTGTGAATACATACGCACTCATAACAAATCTTTCTGAATATTTCTCCTTTGCCCTCTAGGAGACATTCTGTAAAACGATGCTGTGGAGTGGTTGATAACTCACTAAAATAAAATTAACAGCTCTTACAGCGTACACAAAAGCCGTAAGGAGTACACTTTATACGATAGATCATGCACAAGGACAACTAACTTTTATGGTCTTTTGTTTGACTGGCTTAAGAAAACACCTTAATTGGTCCAACAGGCGAATCCAAGAACGGGATAAACAGCGGCTTGATCGAGTGCAACCAGAAGAACCACTTCAGTGGCCAAAAAACATTCAGGAAGATGAAAAGCAAAAAAGGGAAGAAATAACCAAGAAGAATGAAAGTGAGGAGAAGGGGAAACAGGAAATGCAAGAGAAACTGAGCAAGCTTTTCCAACCACATCAAGAGCCAATCAAGCCAGCTGTCCAGGCTCCTTGGTCAAATGCAGGTAGAGGAAAAAAATGGAGAAATGCTGTTGCACATGCCTCTTGAACAATTATTTTCTGTTTTGTCTTTCCATTTAATACAGAAGAATAATACGTTTCAAGATTGGATTGCTAGTCTTATTAAAGTAAGTCATGTGGATTGAGCTCTAGACTTCAGAAAGTTGTTCTTTTAGGTGTTGCTATTCTTCCTAGAAGTATCGTGTTTAGCAGAGTGTAAAGCACAGTTGATGAGACTCACAGTGCCAGCTGCAGAGAGAATGTTAACTGTAAGTTGTTGGAAGATCTTGATGCAAGATGTCAAAAATTATTCCTGTACTTTTCTTTATAGTTCTTACTTCAGTGTGGAATATATGCCTTGGGATTTTGTAGAGTTGTAGCAATGTGTCATTTAGTTATCCTTTTTCCTCTTCCTCCTTCCCCATGCTTGTTGTTTACTGACCTAAAGTCTCATATTTAATCCCCCTTTTTTCTGCTACACACAATTACTTTCAGTCGGGAGCTTTTTCTCTGTATTATAACCTGGTGTTTGCTCATATTGGCAATCACAGTTCCACCTTAAGTGGCTTTGATACATACGTAAGAGAACTGATTGGTAATGTAATATTTGTTCAAATATCTGATAAAAGGATTACATAAAGGATACATTACCTTCTATTTTTTAGCCCAAATCTAGAACTTAGTCTAGTATGTCCTCTTGCTAGGTTTTATTTGTGTAGAGTAGCAGAGGGCACTTTTATGACCAAATAGGCAAAAAAGCAAGTGCATTATACAAAAGCAATTTAGCTTCTATCTTTGGGGCTTTTCTTCTTTTTCTAATAATACATCTTTAGCGTGTAATTTTAAAAAACCCAGGTCTGTAAGTGACCTCTTTTCAACCAATCTGTACGTACTTAGGACATTTTGAAACATGTTTTTTGGAAGCACGGTCAGGCTGCAAATGAAGGTGCTACACAACAGGCTCTAAAAGTATTTAGGATACCAGTGATGTATGCAAGAACATCCCTGTTTGAATTGAACCTGTGGCTATTGAGATTTAACCTACAAAATCATTCAAGTGTTTGAGAAGTCAAATATGTTGCTTCAGAAATACATGATTCTTTCTATGAAAATAGTTGTATATATTATCAAAGTTAAAATATAGTCATATTTTACCTGATATTTAGAAAATAGTAAGAATTAATTTTCTTATTTCCCCTTGTGTAAAAGGAAGATAATATACTTCCTACAGGTAATGTAAGGTTTGTTAATTTTTGTCTCCACTTTCACCTCAGTTTTCAAATATTTAAAAATAGTGTTTCAATTTTTTAAAAAATTTCTATTTGTGTGTTTCTTTCCTTTGCTCAGAAAAAGCTCCTCTAACCATTTCTGCTCAAGAGGATGTAAAAATAGTTTATTATAGAGCACTGTATCCTTTTGAATCAAGAAGCCACGATGAAATCACTATTCAGCCTGGCGACATAGTCATGGTAAGAAGGAATTGTGATATTACTTGAAAAACTTACTTAAACTTTTGCACTTGTGTGATTGAAATTATTTATGGCAAGATTTTTTTTTATAGACTTTAGAAAAATATTTCAGTGAATAGCAATATGATGTGATAAGACGTATTAACCTTATTATAATAATGGATAGCTTCTTACAGCTCATTGTAAGTGAAACGTTTAAACATATAATCTATGAGTAGATTGTATCACTTTTAGTATGCTGAGCTGTATGTGTCTGTCAATGTGTTTGAAAAGGTTCCTATACGGAAGTTATTTCAGTGAGAGGTTTATTGTCCTCCAAGGGACATGGGGAACAGAGTTACTGGTATTTTCTATTGCAAGAGTGACTGTTATGTCTGGAATGAAAACTGGGTTTGATAAATGAAGTATGTTTCTAATAAGAAATTTACCTTTTACAGGAATAGTACAAGAGCAGTGTAGAATTTTTAATTTGGAAAATTGCCTTTATTAAGAGAATGTGATGTCTGGTGTAATACTATGTGAAACAATTACGCTAAGCTGCAAGATGGCTACACTTCTGTCATGATCACATAAACATTAATATAGTCTTTGTATGGTCGTGATACTTCTTTAGTAATACTGGAAATTTTTTATACAACTCTTTTGGTGACAGTTTTTGATGTAATGATCTAATGCAATTGTAACTTGGAAGTGTTTGTATGATTATTTACTTTTTTTTTTTTAATCTACTTAACTCTTTTGTGAGATACTTTTACATTTACTTTTAAAAGGATATACAGTAGGTAAAATGTCATTTCTAGAAACCGGAAACTTCGAAACCTAAAAATTTGATTGCAGGTGTGTTGATACAGAACATAATTTCCTTTTTTTTTTTTTTTAGTAGATGATGAGATATAGAAATATTATCAGCCTATAACTGTTAAACTCTAAAGTGATATTCTGCTTTTGTCTCTGTCTCTAAAATTATAGTTCTGTTAATAACTCCAGTGATTAAATGTGTATATTAGTATTAATAAATTGCAAGTATGATCTTAACATGCACGTCTATTCATAATGAAAATGCCCAGGTTAACTATTAAATGATACCTCGTTCACTGTAGGAAAGTATAGTAATTATAGTGTTCCACCAAAAAAAAGGACTTTTAAAAGCTGTTGTGTTTTGGCACAGTTTAGTAAGATTGTATTTTGGAAAAAATAGACTTAGTTACCATTACAACTTATGAGTCTACTATTTTTTTTAAAAGCATGTATTCTAGGGAGATGAGCCGTCATCTCTCAGCATTTTTTGAATTGGTTCAGCTGTGTCACACTGAAGTCTGTGTGACATTAGTCTGCTTTTGGAAAATAAAAGGTGAATCCTGGATTAGTAGCACAACTGAATGACTCAGGAAGATGCCCAATGCCATTCTAAATAACAATAAATTTGTTGATATTCTGGAGCAAGAAATAGTATTGGTCAGTCAGCTGTTAAATGAGAGAGCATACAGGTACATGGGTCTCCTTAGGCTATTGAAAAATGCTGTGTCTTGCATTTGTGGGAAATAGATCAAAGCCTGAGCATGTAAGTACACTGTTTTTTTTTTTCTTGAGGGAGAGAGATCACTATTAGGTAGACTTGCAGGCAAATAACATTTTTGCCAAAAATATGTGATTTAAACAAGCACTTCACACGTTTTAAATGGAGGCATTGAAGTAATCAGTCTTTTGTGTATGTTACTTTTGAACTTATGCTACTGTACAAAAGTAGAGTAACTGCTCTCAATTTTCTTTATTTAACTTACTTTTGACAATAATTAAACTTGATGACTGATTCTTCTGGGATTTATCTCCTTCTCTGTAGTAACTGCTTAAATGGGCTACTCTCAGAAAAGTTAATGTAAGACACTTTTGTGAAATATGTTATAATTCTGCCTTGCTTTAAATCATTGCTTTCCTGATGGAGGTTAAAAGGGAATGGGTAAGTGTGCTATATGAGTGTTAGGAAGTCTATGCAGTCTGTTGATTTTTTTTTTATTTTTTTTTTTTTTATTTTTTTTTAAGTACAGATTTTGTTACCATGTAGTTTACTTGTTTTTGAATTCACCTTGGGTAAAATTAACAAACTTGTTCACATTGTCAAAAGTAATTTAAGTGCAATGGACAAGAACTTACTTTTGATAATGGACGTTGGGGTTTTTAGATTCTTCTCTGTCCTTAAGTGTTTGTCCTGTCCTGTGGTTCTAAAAGGTTCAAGTCAGTTACGTTTTTTTGGAAAGTAATAATTTACAAGCTTACATGTTAAAGTGTGTCTAATTGGTGACATAAATGGAACTCTGTAGTTAAGCAAACTACTAACTAACTACTACTAGTTAGGTGTTTACTGTGTGCAACAAAATAAGTATTGCTTAGAATAACTGTGTTGTAACATAGGTAAATTTAGCACTTCACCATTTTAACACTGTAAATGGTTTTGTGTGTGCGGGCTTGTGCAATCATGTCCTGTATTCATCTGGCTGTACAGAAGATCCCACCCAAACTGTAACTGCTGTGAGCAAAGAATCCAGCTGAAGCCCAAATCCACTGACTGCGCACATGGGAACCAGGCCTAAATCCTGGCTGCAAATAGGACTGCAGAATTCATTATGTCAGAATGACTTGTGGCTTTAATAGATGTATGGCTTGTAAATAGTTTTTACAACAGTGTAATGCACTTTTACACTGGGCATGAATCTTGAGACCTGTCTTGGTGGATGTGAGGGAGAAGGATGAGGGTTTATTCTGAAATATATTTCCAAATTTGCTTGCTTCTGCCTGACTTTCTAGTACACATGTTAGTTACCTGTAGCACTGATGTGTCTTGTGTAATGGTTTAGAGAATGTGTGGGGTGTGGGCTGCATTTTTTTTAACTTTTCTACTTTTTAGTTACAGGATTTTTATATTTTCTCTTAACTCCGATTTCTGCTTTCTCTGCTTCTTACCTTTCTATGTACTTTCAATTTCTTTCACTGTAAACTAGGTCGATTTATAATCCTAACTGTAATTTAACTAGGCTTTTTTCTGGGAACAGATGTTCTGAGCCAAGAAAGCCATGCCTCTTTCAGGGCTCTGTCAGTTCAAGAAGTGAAGTTTCTATTATGTCTGTGAATATATGTATACAATGTATGGAAGCATTTTATTTTGGACAGCTCTCCTACAAACCAAGTCCCGGTGGCATTTGCTGCTGTTGGGCTCCAGCTTGATGTAAATAAATGGATTCTGTTATTGCTGATAATACATGAAATAATACAGCTTATTTAAATAAACAAGCGTAATTCAAGGAAATACAGGTGAATTATTGAATTGCTGAACTGTATTAGCTCTGATAGGAGGAAAACAAAAGTTAAATGGGAAGTTCATAAAGAAGCTTCCATGGAAGTCTAAGTGAATTTCATTATGATAGTTTGTCACCAGTTTTGTTAGTAATTGATTGTGAGAGTTAGAATGAATGTTCTTTGTATCAGACACATAGACAGCCTCGTTGTGTTAGATCCTGTGTAGGCGTAATCAGCATATGGCCTCTGGCCTGCAGAGCTTGTGGTCAACATTATAACAAGAATTCCAGTAGTCTGAAAATATCTAGATCAAAGACCTAGAAGTTGAATAGAATTTAAATGGTTATTTATTGGAGAGATGGTCGAACAAAACAGACGATGGTACTCTGTTTTGCTTTGATGAAATACTTTTTGTGGGATTATTAGCATTCGGCTTTTATGTAGAGTGAATGTCTACTACAAAACAGGGTGTCTCTTTTTCATAGAATCATAGAACTGTTTTTGTTGGAAGAAACCCTTAAGATCATCAAGTCCAACCATAACGAAACTCTGGCACTAAACCATGTCCCTAAGAACCTCATCTATAAGTCTTTTAAACACCTCCAGGGGTGGTGACTCCACCACTTCCCTGGGCAGCCTGTTCCAATGCCTGGCAACCCTTTCCATGAAGAAATGTTTCCTAATATCCAACTTAAACCTCCCCAGCATAACTTGAGGCAATTTCCTCTCATCCTCTCACTTGCTACCTGGGAGAAGAGACCAGCTTCCTCCACGCTCCAGCCTCCTTTCAGGCAGTTGTAGAGAGCGATCAGGTCTCCCCTCAGCCTCCTTTTCTCCAGGCTGAACAGCCCCAGTTCCCTCAGCTGCTCCTCATCAGACTTGTGCTCCAGACCCCTCACCAGCTTCATTGCCCTTCTCTGAACTCTCTCCAGCACCTCAGTGTCTTTCCTGTAGTGAGGTGTGTGTGTGCACTGCTGGTGATACACAAGCCAGGCCAAAGTGGAGCAGGGCACTGCAGAGCCAGCCCTCCTGTTGACATAGGCACTAACTGCACCTATTGCTTTTGCTGCTAAGAGTTGTGCTGCTGTTACTCCTGCCACTTGTGTTCAGTTGCTGGAAAGAAGTAGTTGTAAGCCATGGATTTAAAGTACAGTTGAATAAATAAAAAACAAAACCACACACACTGTAATTCACTATTCAGGTGTACATTCGAAGTCTAGGTGTATTTTGGAAGAAAATAATCTGGGATAGGGTGTTGTAGGGACTTGTGGATGGTGGGTGTAAAAATGTAAGGAAACTAGAACAAATGAACTTTAAAAAAGGTTCAAATGAATTTATTTTAAGTTCCACTGCTGTACTACAAAACCAGATGCAAATTGTTTTATATGAATAACTGAGAAACCAGATTTATTGTGAATTATAGAGTTAAAATTATCCTTCGAAGTACCTTTTTGTGAGTATGCATAAACTTGATTGGATTGAATGAGGATAAATTTGACTATTCTAATAGGCTTGTTTGTGAAATACTTTAACTAAAACTGTCTTCTAAAGAGACATCAAATCTGTTGGTTTTAAAACCCTTTGGTAGTTTATTTTTTTTTCTTGTCTAAAACATTTCTGTGTGAAAAATCACAGTGTTTTCTGCATGACTGTGATTTATTTCAAAGATGCTCATTTTTAGAACATCACTGTGAAAGATTTTTGGCTTTGCAGTCCCAGTTCTTTTGTATGGTAGTGATTCTGGTTCATACCTGATCAACTGAATGAGAACAGAAACTATGTGACTGTTATTACTGTTTAGATTATTCAGCTTGGCATCAGGTGCTGATAATCCATTTTTCCTTCTCTCTCCAAGATTTACCCTCTGCTGTGACCTTCCATCACTCATACTGCTGCTTTAACAATCCTATTCAGTGCTGCAGTGGAAATTTTGCTCTGCACTGCAGTAAAACCACATTGAACCGGTCAAGCATGTAGGCCATTTATTTCTGGGTTTGCTTTGAGTTAATAGGGACTGAGACAGAAGATGGACCCAACAAAAAGCATAAATAATGGATTGTTTTGCACCGAAAGAGGGGTGTGGGATACAAATTACAATAGGAGGCAGTCAAAGAGTCGATAACTGGCCGAAGATAATGCAATCCATCAGCAGCTCAAATGAGTAGTCCAGGGACGATCAGAGGCAGAAGTTTTGCTTGGGTTTGTCACTTCTATGCAAAAGAATAGTCCTACCTCTAGTCCAGAGCAACTAGTTTGCACCGTTGCCACAAACAGATTTCTTTGGCCTCTAATGGTTGTGGTGTTTGTGTTTTGGTGGTGGTGTGGGGTGTTATTTTGGGTTTGGTTTTTTGTTTGGAGGGGGGTTGTTTTGTGGTTTGGGTTTTTTTTGGGGGGAGGGGGGTGTTTATTTATTTATTTGGGGCTTTGTTTATTTGTTTTTGTTTGTTTGTGTTGGGGTTGTGTGTGTGTGTGTGTGTGTGTGTGTATGTTTTTTTTTCTCCAAATGAGCAGCTGATTGGATTATGTTTTGTTAAAATTGGTAAAGTGAATTCCTAGATGTGTTTCCAACTGTAGAAGCATCTAGCTGAAGACACTACTATATGCTTTTTTTGTATCATGTCATATACTGAAAAGTCCTTTGACTGAACAGGATGCTATTTTTTATTCCTTAGCTCATGAAGCGTTCTGTTATCAACAAATCCATCGCATTGATAATGAATTTTTAGGAAATCATGTCAGGTGATTTAGAAGTACAAGTATAAGCATCTCTGACTACTGTGATGTTATCTGCCACAGTCAACTCTCGAGTTACGCTGTTGTTTGAAACTGTTATGTATTTTGAAAAACCGATTGCTACTGGCGTAAACAGATGAGAGAAAATCTTGCCAAAAAACAGCAGTGTGTAGGGTTGGCCGTCTGACTTTTGATTACTGGCCTGGTTTTACTGCTGACTTGACCATTGCTGGGGGATCTGTAGCTACGCACAGCAGATCCTTTTACGAAGTAGGTGTTTATTTACATGTCAAAGGTGCAAACCCTATTCATATGTAAGAGTTTGCTTGAAAACTGAGATTCTTTTGACTATCAAAGAGATTCGATAGCGAGAACACCCAATTTAACAAGATCATTGCCAAATGCAATTATTGTCTTTTTTTCTTCTAAAAAGTTCCCGCAAATTGACATTGCCTTGGAGGTATTGAGCCACCATAGCAATTCACCAGGGGTAGCAACAGTGAGTTGCTTTTCTTCTGCAGTTCTTGCTGAATGTTGTTAGTTGCAGCTCACAGAATTTGAACTGAGCACTTTTGTTGCAATAGCAGACCAAAAGGGTAGTCTGTCAGCAGAGCTTGGAGAGCAAATGTGCGAAATGTTTAAGAAAAGTTAACAGAAAAGCATGAAATTTGCAAAATCATAGCTTAACGTGATTATGATAATCAATAAGTAAGAATTAAAATACAGCTGCAAATAGCCCTGTTTCGTCCGGTCCTTTATGGCTTGGCAAAGATACCAGAGTGAGGGGAAAGAACAGAGGCCTGCGAACTTATGTATGAAAATTTACCATGAAATTGTTTTGTATAAATACATTAGCAAATCTGTGGATTTGTCTTGAATTGTTCGGTGGATGTTGTTTTCAATATGATGTGATTTTTTTTTTGTTGTGTTTTCTGCAAGAGAAAATCTAGGAAAACTTGTTAAAAACTGCACTTGGTATTAGTTAAACCAGAAATATCAATATTTAAGGGATTTCTCTAGAACTGACTTCTCCTAAGTGTGCTGTATTATGAGAGACTTGCAAGCAACTGCTTAAAACCCAATGCCTGGCTTATGCACTAGGAATGAAACAAAACTTTTTTACCTCATCACCAAGAAATCCTTTTGGTTTTGGCTTGGGGTAAGGGAGGGGGCGAAACAAAACACCAAGAATTGCAAAGCAGTATTGCCTTGCAAAATGTTCCTTTATCTATTAATACACCGTAGAAGGAATAGCTGTGAACACAATCCTGCAAAGGTGAATTAACTAACAGCAACAAAATTCTGCAAAGGTGGAAATTGTCTTTGTAATGAAGGTTTCATGTCTCTCTAACTCAAGAAAGTTTGTTACTGTGGATGAGATGGATTGTTTTAAGTAAAAATTCAATTTGTATGTTATGTTTCTTAACTTTCTAACTTAATGCATCTACAGGTGGATGAAAGCCAGACTGGAGAACCAGGGTGGCTTGGTGGAGAATTGAAGGGGAAAACTGGATGGTTCCCTGCAAACTATGCGGAGAAAATACCTGAAAATGAAGTTCCAGCTTCTGTAAAGCCAACAGTTGAGGCGACTGCTGCACCTAAAGTTTCTGTGCATGAAACCACTACATCGCTAGGAACTTCTGCTTCTACAGAGTGCACTACAACTGCCAATAACTGGGCAGACTTCAGTTCAACGTATGTTTGGGTAGTGATTATCACCTTAAATGTGGTGGAGTCCTTTTCAATCGATTTGACTGTGGTGGCAGTTAACACAGAATATCAGGACTGCAAAATAAAAATAGCTTGTTTGAAGTAAAATATTTTTTCCGTAGTAAACAGTTAAAATTGCAGCACTGTGGAACTTTAACCGTGTTCCCATTATATCTGCCTGAGCAATGTAGAAAGAGGCATCACAAAAAGGAGACATTCCCAAGTGAGGATAGTGGCATGGTGGAAATCCCAAATCCTTCTCTTAAATTAGTTGACAACAAACCTCACTGAAGGTTTCCAACTTGGATTATGCAAAATATGGTAATATGGCAGAGTTAACAGGAAAATATGATTTATTGTTTCCTTACCACAACATTAATAAGGCAGATAAAAGTAGAACATGTGCCCTTCCTTAGATATCTCGTTAGATCAACTCAGTGCTCTGTGCAGTATTATCAGCCCTATGTAAATGGGCTTCGGTAAGCAATTGTCTTATCTTTTGATCATGTAACATGTTTCTATAAATTAAAATCTAAAATCTTAGTACAATATTACAGTATGTAAGATGTTCTCCTTCAGAATTTTCATCAAATAGGTCACGATAGCTTTTCCAGTTATTTAAACTCTTTCTGTTTTATTACAGTCATTTTTCTTAGAGGGGAGGGTAAGACTAAATCTTGAGCTTCCTGGAGATGTCTGGCATATACTGGATTTTACTGTTTTGAATAAATCATACTTTTGACAAGGCTGCTTCTATTATACTCCAGCTGGATAGTGCATGCTTTCATGCTTTTCATAAAATTCAATATTTGATTTCAATACAAAGCGAGTACCAGAGCATTTACACTATAATACTGTCCTTGCCATGATGTAGGGCTTAGGGATGGTTGTGGCCTTTGGATACTATTACAATCTATAATAAGTGGACAACAGTTGATTACTCCAACTAATAGCACAAGTAACAGGCAAAGGAAACTTAAGTTTAAGAGATGCGCTTTGTTTACACTCCTAGAATTCAGGGGATTTTGTTCATTTAAGTGGGTAGTTGGAGGCAGAGATGTGGATTATGAGATTTAGGAGGCATTTTAAAGGACAAGATATAACATAAAAAAGGTAGGATGTTGCCCAAAACTCTAAAGAGCTGAAAGAAGTCAGTAGGAAATAATTTTAAGTAAAAGGAAAAAGGTAAGGATTTGAATGAGTAGCAGCAAAATTATGTATAAGGAAAAGGGATGTGAGAGGTCAGTGACATGCAGGTGTGAAGATTTCAAACCAGTTTTGAAGAGAATGATTGGGTTTTTTGTTTTGTTTGTTTGTTTGTTGTTTTTGTTGGGTTTTTTTTAAAGTTACCTCTTTCCACTGTGTATAATATAGACTTCACTACTTGAACTTCTGTTGTATTAGGGCACAGCTAAGAAGATGAAACTGAATTACAGGAATAGCTGGCCTTAAGTAACCAGGGCAATCAACTGTATTTAGAGATTGCATTTTTAAGATAAATTTATTGTTAGCCTTTATTTGATTGTAGTACTTCCACCTGAGAGTTATGATGCTCATGGAATAGTCAATTGAAGGAAGTTAACCTAGAATGTAGAAATTTTTTTCTTCATGATCTTCCTGCGTTGATTTTTTTTTCGGTTGAAAACAGTAGGAATTATGTTATTCTTTTTCTTTTTTTTTTTTTTTTTTTTTTTTTCAGATGGCCAGCAAATAGTAGTGAGAAACCGGAGACCGATAACTGGGATGCCTGGGCAGCTCAGCCGTCTTTGACTGTTCCTAGCGCAGGGCAGCTGCGGCAGCGATCAGCTTTCACTCCTGCCGCCGTTACAGGGTCATCTCCCTCTCCTGTCTTGGGTCAGGTGAGCACCTATATTTGTTAAAAGTGTTCTGACCCAGCACAAATGTTTGGAAGGCAAAGTATGAACACTGACCATCCATTAAAACAGTCCCCTGAGACAGGTAAACTATTTCAGTTCTGAGTGAACATCCATTTGCAGAATGCGTAGCAGAATTTAACGTGAAGCAGTTTCGGTTCTGCTATTCTGTGCTGGCTTTTTTCAGACTTTGGTGGTCCAGTCTTAATGTTTTGGCAGGATGCCAGTTTGGGGTCACTTCCGTGGGGCTTTCCTGAATCATATGGTGATAACCTTCACTCCAAAGTGGATTATGTAGTTAAGTGGAATAGCAACGTCAAAGCTTCACATCAGATGAATTCCGTCCATCTGTTAAGGCATTTGCTTTTCCTCAACTGAACAACATACTGTTCTTGTAAGCTAATGTGTTCTGAAAAATGCTAAATATCTTCCAGGAAAAAAAAAAAAAGGAATGTACAGGGAATGATTTGCAGCAGCGCATCATCTTCCCGAAAGTTTAAGTCCTGCCAAAATAGCTTCATGAAGGTTTATTATATGTATGTCTTAATTGTAAAACTTTAACTTGTTAAGCAAAACCCCTGATAATCTGGCATTGTATTGATTATGTGTTAACAGAGAGAAATTTAGGAGGGCTGTAAATGTTTCTGGTATTACTTTGTAAGTTTAATTGATTTATTTTGCTTTATACAGTTGAGGGAGAGTCTGTGTATTTTGATGCTATAAGAATATAATTCCTTAAGCAGCTTTCTTTATGAAGGTGGTGCATGACTGACTTCTCTCTCTTTTCAAATTGCATTAGGGTGAAAAAGTGGAGGGGCTTCAAGCACAGGCTTTGTATCCTTGGAGAGCAAAAAAAGACAACCACCTTAATTTCAACAAAAACGATATCATCACAGTTTTGGAGCAGCAAGATATGTGGTGGTTTGGAGAGGTTCAAGGACAAAAGGGGTGGTTTCCTAAATCATATGTGAAGCTTATTTCAGGCCCCATTAGGAAGTCAACGAGGTATTTTATTTGCTTTTACTGTACTTTACTTCTATACTGTAGTAGTTAAATATGAAGAGTTGCACACTTGAATTGTAAAGTTTAGGATCTACTCTATAAAAATGCCTTTTTTATATTACTCTCTTGTGGGGGGTTGACTTCCAACCTTTGTAATTTGTGTGAGGAATAAGAAAAGTGACCTCAGTTCTACTTGGGTCATGCATCACCAAAAAAAGACCTAATACTTAATGAACAGTCTTAGTTTTATGTGACTCGCATCTAAAAAATGAGTGTATTGAATTTTATGAATAACACCTATGTAATTTGTAGCTTACCTTTCTGCAAAATGAAAAGGTCTACCTCAAAATTTAATCACTTGGAGAATAAAACAATCAAAATCTGGTTCTGTGTAATATGAAGGTAACATTAACATTAGTAATACAAATGGGAATGATTTTAGGTTTGGGGTTTTTTTCTGATGTAGAAAAGGAGGTGCAGAAGCTTTTGTATTTAAGGTAGTTAACTAAATGTAACCATGACTGGCCATTGTACTTAAAAGCTTTAATTTGCACATTTACTGTCATTTCTTTTAAAATGCAGGGAATTGTTTATGGATACATATATACTGGTTTTGTTTTTAAAAATAACAATATTTTTTCTGAACAGATTTAATTTCTTAAATAACCGTTATTTTCTTCTAAAGCATGGATTCTGGTTCCTCAGAAAGTCCTGCTAGTCTGAAAAGAGTAGCATCACCAGCAACAAAAGCAACTATGTCAGGTGAAGGTAAGCATTTAAAACTGAATGGCATTAATAGTATTTAACTATGTAATTAAATAGAATAAGTTTCCTTATTACCCGAAACAAGCTTAGAATCAGATCTTAGTGTTTTAAGATAGGCCCTGTTAAAATTGAAGTGCAAATCTATTTACCTCTAGAATGATTTAAAATTACTGTAGTAAGAATTTATATACATTGTGTATATAGAAGAAATAATTTCACATGCCATTAAAACATGTTCTGTAGTTTGTGCTGTTTCTTGTGTAAATGTTTTGGTAACAATTCTTGAACTGGAATGGATTTTTGCAGAGGGCCAAAAAACCACATCTGTACATGTACTTTGTGATGTCAGAAATTATTAATAAATGTCTCAATGTCACCGAAAGTTCATTTCCAATGTTTCATCAAAACTCTTCATTAAAGAAATTACAGTCAGTTGTAGAATGTTGTGATCATTATAGTCAAGGCTACCCCTCATTTTTAAAGATGGAGCCTGGGGCACAGGTAGTTGTCAGGCCTCTGAAGGATTTCAAAACACTTGTGTTCCTGGCGGCTACCACCCGTCAGCTGGAAGTTCACCGACTGTATGGGTGCTCTTAATCCACTTCAGTGCAGCGTAAGCTGGGTTAATTTAAATCCCAGTCAAAGTAAATCAATGAATCTAAATACAGGTTACAAATGATCATTTGTATATAATCTCCACAGCACACCTTAAGTTTTTTAACTATGGTTCTACATACAATTTTAGTGAAAGAGTCTCTTTGGTTACTGATGTATTTAATTTGCCAATGACATGAGCACTATAGAAATTAAAAGGACAGAATGGTAAAGATCCCTGTAACAAGGGAAGTGAGACAATCAGTTATTTCAAAATACAACTAGTCCTGCTCACTATATATTTGAGGAAAAGCAGTTGTATGAATGCTAAGGGGTTTTTTGTCAAGTATGAGATATCTCAGGTTATATGGTTGTATTAAAAAGGAACGCAACTTTTTAATAAAACATTTCCAAAAGGCTGTATCTTTAAGAAATAATAGAGCATGGATTTAGTATCTTATGTTACATTTAAAGGATTAAAGAAAAGTTCTGTGTGCATAGCGTGCATTATGGAATTCAATTTGTGTGTTTGTGCGTACATACATGCAAATAGGTGTTTATATTCTTCATCTGCAGTTGTCAGACAAACCATATCCTAGCTTTCATTAAGGATAGTAATTGTGGTTTGAATTCTTGCTAAACTTCCCTGAGCTAAGCTTTTTGGTCAGTTTTGGTGTTCAAGCAAATAGAACAATTGCCAGATGCAGTAGAATACTTGAACATTTTTGTTACATATGCATGAAATTCTTCCTGAAATATTGTCAGCTGTTCTTAGGTCCAGAGCCGGTCCTAGAAGCAGAGGATATAATCTTCAGAAATCTGTTTTGTGCCCATATAAAGTGTGATAATGCTCAGTTAAATAAGAATGTATCAAGTTGTTTAGAAAATGTTACTGAATTGTCTGAAATTCTTCTTTGTAATCAGTTATGTAAAATTTTTTCTGTAGTTCTGTGATTGAATTATGCATTACATTTCTCAATATCAGTGTACTTTGGTGTTTTTGCACTTGAATACGAAGCAGTTGGCTGTGTTTTAACAAAACAAAACACATTCAGGCTTTGTCTTAACATTTCCCAGCCATCTGTTGCGTAAGATGCGATGAGATGTGCGCCCTTCATGCAAAGCTTCGAGTAATGAAAGAATTCATTGTAAAGGAGAGCCGAACAGCATATGTAAAATAAAGCCTGTATCTACAGATATTTGGATACTAAGACTTTCCATCCCAAGACTGAAAATTCTAGTCATCAGCACAAAACAGAAACCATTGGGAAATATGTTTTCAGAGTATTTTCTGATATAAATTAGTAATTTTAATTATACTAGCAAATTATTTTACAAAAAAAATCCCCCAGAAGCAGCATTTTGATAGATTGTATTTAGTTCTGATAGATATCACTTTATGCATTAAATATTGAATTTTCTATTAATAGCAATTAAAAAAATTGTTTTTTATCTAACCCATGGATAGACTACATTACATTAGTTAGGTTTTGCAGAATATAATTGAGCAGTTTTTCCAGTCTTTTCCCATGTTCTGTATTTATTTCCCTCTTACAGAGTATATCGCTATGTATACTTACGAGAGTTCTGAACAAGGAGACCTAACTTTTCAACAAGGTGATATGATTCTTGTGACAAAAAAAGACGGCGACTGGTGGACAGGAACACTGGGTGATAAATCAGGAGTTTTCCCATCTAATTATGTGAGACTCAAAGATTCCGAGGTAGAGACATATTGAAATGTTGTAAAGTTGAGCTCGGGGAGGTATATTTTATTTGCTGTTGTAGTGATCGTTGCAACTCAGTGGTTCATAAGGGAATAAAAAAACATGTTTCGCAATTCTACTGAATGTGAGATTGGAAAGGGAAAACAATAGTTGCATTTTACAACATAATGTCATAAATAGCTTAGTGGAACATATATTAAAATGAATCTTGCATATGTTAATAGTTAACTTATCAGTTTTGTAGAGACAAATCAGAATAATTATGACTACTTTGTTCCCCAGGTAAGTTTTTAATTACTGACTTGTATCTTACTGCTATTATTTTAAACAAAGATATAGAGAGTAATATTTCAGTCTATTATCTTTTTTCCCCATTATAATTTTCTTACAACCAGGGAGAACGAGTTTTGTAACAAAACAGCTGACTACTATACTTATTTGAAAGTTCTTGACTGAATAATAGAGGTTCTGTTTCATCTGATTTTTATCTTGGAATAATCTGTTATAGCGTGTCTGTATTACATTTTTTTTTTTTCTTCCATTTTAGGCATTCTAAAGAAAGGTGTTTTCTCATTTACATTCCTCATCTGTTTGAGAGCATAATTCAGCTACTAGTAGGAATTAGCTTACAGTCATAGTGGAATACAATACTAATCTTTTGATGAGGAGGAGTTCTTGTTTTTGTCTCTAAGAGTAATAGGGGTTTTAAAAGTAAATAAATAAGTAAAAATTACTGGATTTTTTAGAAATCCGGGTGATAAGGCTTCCTCCAAAAATCTTGAATTTTGTGTGTGACACAACTCGATGAAGGAGTGTGTCTACAATGCAGAGCTTGAGCAAAATCACTTCTTAAAATTATTTCCATTGGTTAAGAAGAATACAGAAGAATAAAACCTGCAGTGAAGTATGTAGCTGTCGAAAGCCTTTATATAATAATTTTCTGGACAGTAGAGAAATTTAAATAATATCATCTGGGACAGGATTAAAAAAAATGTAATTGATATTTAGTATTGCAGTCCTGGGAAGACATAGTTCTGTGATATTGCTTTCAGAAACTTTTCTCATCTGTATCTTGCGTGATGTAACCATTTTCCTTGCACTACTAGTTTGAAAACTTGTCAGCCTTTTGTTGGAGAAGTCCTGTCCCAGATTTGATTAGCTGTTCTATTGTGAGGTACGCTTTTCTGTGCGCATTAAGAATGTAGTTTCATAGAACAGAATAATAGAATCCTTTAGGTTGGAAGAGACCCTTCAGATCATCGAGTCCAACCATAAATCTAACACCTCCAGGGATGGTGACTCCACCACTTCCCTGGGCAGCCTGTTCTAGTGCCTGACAACCTTTTCCATGAAGAAATTTTTCCTGATATCCAATCTAAACTGATCTATCCTGGCACAACTTGTGGCCATTTCCTCTTGTCCTAACACTTGTTACCTGGAGGCCAACCCCCTCCACACTACAACCTCCTTTCAGGTAGTTGTAGACAGTGATCAGGTCTCCCTTCAGCCTCCTTTTCTCCAGGCTGAACAGCCCCAGTTCCCTCAGCCACTCCTCATCAGACTTGTGCTCCAGACCCCTCAACAGCTTCGTTGCCCTCCTCTGAACTCTCTCCAGCACCTCAATTTCTTTCTTGTAGTGAGGGACCCAGAACTGAACACAGGATTCAAGGTGGGGCCTCACCAGTGCCCAGTACAGGGGGACAATCACTTCTCTAGTCCTGCTGGCCACGCTATTCGTGGTACAAAATGATCATACGTAACTCAAAGTGAGCACAAATATGGTCCTACCTGCTGCACTTTTGCTACACTGTCTTTCATCTACCCTGTTAATAAGTCATTACAGGACACTAAGGAGAGCAGAAAGGTAGTCTAGCAGAAGTAAGTACATACTTCTAAGGTGCTACTCTAAATCAGCTCAGCAAGGGTTAGAAAAATGGCAGTACCAGAATTGGTATGGGAGGAGAATAGTGAAGGAGGCAAGATTGCCTCAACATGGGGTTAGGTTAGCTTGAGCTGGTTTTGAACTGCATTCTTAGCTGGCTTTTGTGTTAAATGCTTCATTTTAGATCCAAAACATACCTTATGATTAGTATATTGTTTTAGATATGCCTGTGCTCATTCCTACCTTTCCATTGTGTCAAATCTAGTGACTATGGAGCAGCAGATACAGCTAGATCAGGTCCCAGACTAGAAGAGAAGTACTTAATGGTTTAGTTGGTAGAAGCATTGTAGCTGTAGCACTTGCCCTGTCAGCCTCCTAAAACCTTGTGAGGCCTGTTTCATAGGCAGATAGTAATAGTTGCTCATTAGTTAATCTTAGCTACATTATTGTTAATGTTAAGTTTCCTTTGAACTTTTGTGAAGGAGCTGGTTTTGTTTTCTCTTAAGATATTCTCAACAGAGCTTAGTCTCAAAGCCTGGGAATTTGTATTTGGATGTGCAGAGCTGCCTTTTGTGTGCCTTTAAGGACTGGATGCTTATCCTGCCTAATGAGATATAGGCACACATATTGGCAGTTGTTCTTTGTAGGGAACTCAGACATTGAAAACTACTTTTATTAGAAATAGGTCAATTGGATGTTTCTCTGATCTCAACTTTCTGGGGTTGAAACAGCTAAGTGCTCAAAAAAAGAAAAAGTGCTCCAACTGCCCTTTTTGCTGGTGAAAATCACATATTCAGATAAAATCTTGATGAGAGAGGGACAAAAAAGCACAGAGCTCGTGGAGATCTTGATATCCGGGATACTTATTTTCATAAAGTGATTCATAAGCCCTGCAGGACATATTTCTTCTTCCAAGTGGATAATTGCCATTACACATACAGTGTTTTGCTATTCAGCTTGTTCACAGAGCCAATTTTTACAAAGGGTTTCGCAATAGTGGCTGGCTGTTAACTTTCAAATGTGCCGCTGTGCTTGGACAGCTGGCTTATTGTGGAAAACGTTACTAAAAGAGTAAATTAATTTAATGCGTTCTACACTATTGACATAGGCCCAAAGAAAATATAAGGCAGTGCTGATCTTTCAACAGCAGGCACAGAGTTTTAAGAAGTGGTTGAAAGCCTTAAGATGTCAATGGTTTATGTATCAGAAGACATTTTTTTGGATCTGTCCTTCTTTACCGAGTCCCAGTATACCCATTCATCTAGAGTTGCTAAATTAAACTATCTCCTATTCCTTGAAGTTTTGACTTATTAACAGGGTGAAAGTCTTTGTTCTTCAAATAAACAATGACACAGATTCATAGTCCATTCTCAGAGTTTTCGTTAGATTGAGGTAGATGGATACAGATCTGTAGCAGGTTTTTATTCTACCCTGGCTTTCTTGAGACTAGTGATAATTCCCTCTGCATAAGGTATGGAACTCATACGGTGGACTTGGAAACAAAAATTGAGATGCCTCTAGTTACGAAACTTTGCATAAGTGTTCTGAAAATAACAACAATCTGAATGTATTTAATCTGGATTCTAAGGATCTTACTGTACAACACAATTGGCAAGTCTACTGCTGTGTCTTATTGAATTAACAAAGCAAGTTCTGCCTTACTGTTTCAAGACACTTTATCACTTGTCACAAAATGTTCTCAAATGCAGTTTGTGTCTGAGGTGTACAAAAGGGTTACAGAAGGGGGCAAAGATACAATGGCACAGCTTGTTTTATCTGTGCCTATGCTCCTAATCTGGCAACATGGATGTTGACTGAGTGATATTTTGAAGGAATGTGTTCTCTGAAGGTCCAAACAGTTGTTCTTTATAGAGGAGGGGGAGAGTCTTTCTGTGTCAGGAACACTTTCTATAAGCAGAATTAATTCCTGATATTACCATATCAGTGTAAGTTGTTGCCTTTTTAATCTTCCCTACTTTGGANGTTACCATATCAGTGCAAGTTGTTGCCTTTGGTTCCACACTTTTTAATCTTCCCTACTTTGGACTGTTGATGGATTCACAGTCACTTTGTGTGGACCATCTTTTTGTCCCCAGACCTGAGCTTAGTCTTTGTATCTCATCTCAGCATGATGCTTTCCTGTTTCACGTTTTTTGTTAATATAGGTCATAGTGGTTGTAGAGAAATGTGCAGGACTGCAGAGAAAGAAAGGAACATAGGGAAGAAAGGAAGATTTCCCGGCCTTGTGGATAGTAACTATAATAAGTCTTTTACAATGACAAGAAAGTAGGACTGCGACAGCGGTATCCAAATATTTAGCTTAAAGCATTCACTTTCCACAGTCCTTCCCAAAATTTAAGTTGCAAAATGTAAAGGAGGAGCATGTTATACTAGATGTGTGTAAGGTGCTGTAGTGCCAAATTAAAAAACAAAACGAATTCTTCCCATCCCCACTCTTACGTTCCCATGCCAGTTAGAGCTGGTGAGGTGGGCAATGCCAACTCTGCTGGGTTTTCTGTTGTTATTAGATGGGGTTGGCTTGACTAATACAGCGTTGTGAGGTGCTGTAGTTCAGTCTGAAGATCAGGCTTCTTTAGTAGCTTTTCTGAAAGATGTTCAGGACATGGATGTCTTACAGCAGCTGTGTAATCTTCAAGATAGGTTGAAGATCTATCTAATAATCTGTTTCATAGAGGCATTCGAAACCAATACACATTTTTAAATGGCCCTTTTCTCTCGTTATTTAACTTTTTTTTTCAGTTACTCCTTATATTAGTTTCTGCCAGAATCTCCAGGTCTTCAAAGCATCAAGTTAAATGGAGAACATTGAGGATGAAACACAGAGGAATTAGGATTCTGTGGAAACCTTCAGGTCATTTGGCGTAGGCTTCAGGTTTTGTAAGGAGGATCCTAAAGGAGAAGTTGAGGGGACTTGAGAGGAAGTGTTGTGACCCTTGCTTGAAGGCAAGAGGCTACGTATGGTCATTTAACATTTCTGACCAAAATACAGTTTAGGTTTGTTACGTTGCTCTTATCCATATCAAACCTTTTTATTGCAGAAGACAAGACTGGCAACATACTGGAAGAAACTAAAGTAATTATTTAGTGGACAGGGGTAACCTGTCCTAGACAGGGATGGTGAATTAAAGGGTTGGAAGATGACTGAGGAAGGGGGCATGCAAGAGGCAGAGTTGAGACCATACACTGTTTTGAATATATATTAGCAGACCTGTCAGTGCGTTAAAATACATAAATAAAGATAACTCTTTCCCGAATTACCAATGGCCTCAAGGGAAAACAGTTGGGTTTTTTTTTTCCCCCCAGGAAGACAACTTTGAATTTGTAAATTATGAAAGCTTTTTATGTTAAATTTCATCTTTCAGTATCACTGTTTTCCTGTACATAACTGAACTAATTTCACTGCTTGCTGGATTTCCTGTGGCTGTTCAAAGGCTTTTCTTGCAAATCTCTTGGCCTGGGTGATGATGATGATGATGTTCATCCCTTATCTCACCCCATCTAGGTTCAGAGGAAATAGCTACAGATAGATATCACCTTGCTAACCAGTATCCTGTGCTCTCACTTGGACATAAAAATGGTGGTGGGACTTTTAATACTGCAACACACACCACCTACAAAGTTCAGATGACTCATCTTAAAGATGCAGAGACTACACTCATTATGCTAATCTGTCATATGAGAAATTTTAGAACCCTAATATGGACAGTATTGAAATAATTATGTCCAGTTAGTTTTGGGGCATATTTGTAATCCAGCTTTGTAGAGTTGAAAACTACTACTGTTGTTTTAACTTGACAGAATTCACATTCTGTAGATGTGCAGATTTACAATTCAAAAGTTATGTAATTTGGAATTACATTGGTATTTGCTGTCTGTGAAAGGAAGAAAAGTTCAGGAAAGAAGTCTACACGTTTACATAGCTAGTCACCCACTTCCATACACTGCTTGGTATGTATTCCTATATATTAATTGTCATCTAAAATATTAAGGGTTTCTGCAGGAATAGAATCTGTCTGTGAGAGTTTTTTTACTTGCACCCTTGTTCGGTGTGTTAAGCTGAAGCATAGTAAATAATTTTCATATATTGGAGAAATAAATATGAATGCTAAACTTCATCTTACTTTCTGTTTCAAGGCTCCTGGAGCGGCTGGAAAAACAGGAAGCTTAGGGAAGAAACCTGGTGAGTCATATATTATGGCAGCACCTTATATCAGTTCTTAAGTACTGAAGTTCAGTGGCAGCGACATCTTCTCTGCGAAAATAAATTGGTCCTTTTGCAGTAATTTGCACTGATGAAAACTGTTGTCTATAAGAAAACAATGCATAATCTGTCAATCATTCTATCTAGCATGTATCAATCACTAAATAGCATGGAGCTAGAGAATAAAAATATGCTTGCTCGAAAGTGTATGTAAACTTTGTGATAGTTTGCTGAACAGAACAGCGATAGCCTACAAAAAGCCCAAGTTTGTCATTGCCTCTGAAAATGAAAATGCACATTCTCACCCTGTGGTTTTATAGCATTTTACCCAGAATGCCACACAGTATGGTGTACATGGGCTCTGTGAGCTCCTGTGCCTGCTTCTCGTTTTCAAGAGCACATACCTTGTATCCATCTGATGTCTTAGTAGATTATGGCGTGTCAAGCCTGGCCATAGTGCAGATCATGGTGCAGATTACTTTTTGCCTAGAAAGAAGTCCCCTGGCTCTTGAAGTGGAGGCGGTTGTATTTCCAAACAGTCGTTTTATTTCCAAAGATCATTAGAAAAGTGTATTCTCTGCTACTATCAGGCATTTGTGAACTTCACAGAAGATACCTCTTCTTTCCTTCAGTGTATTTGTTTGTTTTTATGACAGAGATGACTTTGCATTCAGTTGAACCAAATGAATAGGGGGTGCTCCAGGCTTCTGTTCTGTCCCTTTCTCTGAGATTTGTTCACTGCACAGTGAGGTGATTCAGGGATGTGATTTACTAAATCTTGCCTTATTTCTATACACATACGTATGCATGTGCGTATTTTGTTTTGTGGGGAGGACGTTTAGCTTGGTCTCCCTGAACTGGTTCACTGTGCGTGTAAAAGGAAAGGGAGAGAGGAGATTGCAGTACCCCTGTTTTCATTTGTCTTATTTTACTTTGACACACGAGTAATGGGCTCTTCTTGTCAAATCTTACTGATCCATATATGGAGAGAAGGGCTTAGAAGTAAACTACTCCTGCCTTTTCTAACTTTCATTTGCATGATTAAAAATAGTTGTGTTAACAGATACAAAGCTGGAGAGAGGCAGACAAGGATAGAGTTCTGGAAGTGATACCTGGTAGGAATAGTGTGAAGATACTGGTAGGTCTGGCTGCTTTTTCCATGCATGGGACAACAGTGGATGGCGAGACTTGAGCCTGCAGTACCAGCCTTTAATCACCCCTCTCCTTTATTTGAACTTTCAGCGGACACTGGGGGGATGTTGACAAAAGGTGTGTTCAGAATCTTCTGGAGTTTAAGAACAGTTTGGGAACAATCCTGCCTGGTTTTCAGCAAGGAGGTTCATCGATATTTGTTCTATAAATGAGCTGCAAGTGGTCAGCCAATATAAGTGAAGTGCTAATGAATGAGGTGAAATATTCCTGTTTATTCTAAAAGCAGCAGGAGGGGTTGGTAACTGTGTGTTGAAGGGCAAGGGAAAAGAAACTGCTCTCTACAAATTTAAGCAGCTATATGACAGCCATTATATCTGTGAGAAGGCATTTTTTTCTTTTTCTAAATGTACCTGTTTTAGTAGAAGCCACATTTTTTGGCCTGGACTGTAATTGAGTTGGATCTCGTCTCAGTAATTCAATACTTAAATCAAAACTAAAAAGTTTTTCCTGGAAGGAAAGCTATTACGGTTTTTCTAATATTTTTGCTTAGTTGTTTTCTCTAACTTTTTGCTTCTCTGTGACATGCAAGAGCTGAATTTGTTTGCTTGTGTTCATTTTGCCTCCTGGGTGGCTCCAGGATGGAGGAATTAATGTAATTCTGTGGAAAAACCTGCAAATGCAGAGAGCTTGCAGACTTTCTAGCAGTATAACTGTGTTTCCTGCCAAATACCTTTATTGCTTTGCCTTTGTACGGGACAGCCTGTGCTGCTGCTGGCTTTTGTCTTCGTGAACCTTGCTGCTCTCCTGTTGTCACCTAGCGTATTTTACTTAGAAATTCTTTCTTCTGTCTTCTGCTTTCACACTTTTTGTGTTAAGTTCCAGATCCAGGTTTAAAGCATCTCTCTAACTCTCAGCTACTGGCTTTTTTATCACCTGTTTGATTCTACCCTTTCCTGCCTGTGCACCTCTTTGTGCCTCTGTCTTCCCTCTCTGAGTTCTCTTGAGAGGGGTTCTGCTGTCATTAATCCTGCGTGTGTCATCATTTGCAGTGACTTCACATTGCTTGGCATCTCACTGCTTCTTTGTCGTCTTTATGTTGTTCATTTACATCTTGAATGTTTCTCTGACCATTTTTCATTTTCCTAATCATCCTTTTCTTGTAAATTTTAAGTAAACCATCTAATGATTTTCCTGGCAGTCTTCACATCACTTTGTTGTTTCTTCCCTGCAACAAAACCTCCCTCTGTTTCAAGGGAGTTGGCTTTGTGGTTTCCTCTGCCTACCACTGCCTTTGCAATGATTGCTCCCTTTCTCTGCCTTACCAGCAGATCCCCCCTCCTTTCCCAGCCCGTGGGTGATGTGTTGTCACTGAGCGCCTTTGCTGTTTCTCTTGGCCAGAGGAAGCATAAAATCATAGAATAGTTTGGGTTGGAAGGGACCTTCAAAGCTCATCTAGTGCAACCCCCCTGCAATGAGCAGGGACATCTTCAACTAGATCAGGTTGCTCAGAGCCCCGTCCAGCCTGGCCTGGAATGTCTCCAGGGATGGGGCATCTACCACCTCTCTGGGCAACCTGGGCCACCCTCATTGTAAAAATTTCTTCCTCATGTTTGGCCTGAATCTCTCCTCCTTTAGTTTAAAACCATTACCCCTTGTCCTGTCGTAACACACCCTTCTAAAAAGTCTGTCCTTATCCTTGTTATAGGCCCTTTTTAAGTACTGAAAGGCCACGATAAGGTCTCCCTGGAGCCTTCTCCAGGCTGAACAACCCCAGCTGTCTCAGCCTTTCCTCACAGCAGAGCTGTTCCAGCCCTCTGATCACCTTGGTGGCCTCCTCTGGCCCCTCTCTAACAGGTCCACGTCTCTTCTGTACTGAGGGCTCCAGAGCTGGACACAGGACTCCAGGTGGGGTCTCATCAGACCAGAGCACAGGGGCAGAATCACCTCCCTCATCCTGCTGGCCACGTTCCTTTTGATGCAACCCAAGATACAATTGGCCTCTGGGCTACAAGTGCACATTGCCAGCTCATGTCCAGTCTTTCATCCACCAGTACCCCTAAGTCCTTCTCCGCAGGGCTGCTCTCAGTCCCTTCATCCCCTGCCTGTATTGAAACTGGGGATTGCTTCAGCCCAGGTACAGGACCTTTCACTTGGCGTTGTTGAACCTCATGAGATTTGCATGGGCCTGCTTCTTGAGCTTACTCAGGTCCCTCTGGATGGCATCCTGTCCCTCAGGCATGTCAGATGCACCACTCAGCGTGGTGTCATCGGTGAACTTGCTGAAGGTGCGCTTAATTCCCACTGTCTATGTCATTGATGAGATATTAAACAGTACTGAGTACGGGTCCCAGTACAGACCCCTGAGGAGAGATGTTTGGTGCTTGTGGCCAGAGCAGGGCAAGTAAAGCCATGCCCAGCACTGTGTTACTCACTCAGTATGGCTGCCCCTGAGAAAGCTGGAGGCCATTTATGTGTACTTTCTCCCTTCAGCCTCCCTCAGTCCCTTTTGCTGTTGCTGTGTTGGCTGCTAGTTTACCCAACACTCTCTGTTGTGTTGCTTTCTGATGCTTTGTCAAGGGACAAACTGATGGCAGGAGTGACATTTTGCTGCTTAGTCTTCCAGTGCCAAGTTTTTAGGATAGACTATATTGAAAATAATGAGTGAAAATAACTGATACACATAACTTTTTAATCAAGATTTTCAAGTGAAAGCTGAAATCTCAAGCAGTATACCAATCTGTGATCAGGTAATTGCTGAGATGTTAAATTAAGCTGGCTGTCCTTGCCCTGAAGCAGTTGAGACACATTTCTGTGACCTCGTGCTACTGGCTCTACTGCGGGCTTTTTGTAGGATGGTCTTAGACCACAACCATAACTAGTCAAAGTCAATGCCCACATCAACTGTTTGATGGTCCCAAATTTTATTTGATTCATTGCCAAATAAAAACCTCATTTGTCTTAAACACAGGACCAGAATTTACTATTCCAGGAAAGATTTTCTCATTAATTTTTTTTTTTTTAAATATTCCCTATCCCTCTTCAAAAAACAATCCTTAGATCATTTAGGTAGCTTAGTCTAAACTGCGGCTACAAAAATGTATTTTTTGCAAAATAGTATTAACGACACTTTGTTTTAAGAGCTATATAGCTCTAATGATGGTCATGATTCTTCTTCTCTCTTCCAAATGTTTTTATGTACTAGCCTTAGACCTGCTGCACCTCTGTTTTATTCCTGTAGTACTGGGAACTTCTGATCTGTTTTATAATCAGCATGATTTCATGGAACTACCTAAATAGATAAAAATTTTATAGAAAGAAATTCAAATTAGTTATGCTATGGCAGTGATAATAGCAGAGACTATGTTGTATAGAATGTGTTCAGGTGTTTCCAAATTAACCCTTTTATTTTTTCCCCCCTTCAACAGAAATTGCGCAAGTTATTGCCTCTTACACAGCAACGGGTCCAGAACAGCTTACTCTTGCTCCTGGTCAGTTGATTCTTATCAGAAAGAAGAATCCAGGTGGCTGGTGGGAAGGAGAGCTCCAAGTTAGTTACTGTTTTTTTGAAATAAAATGTCACTTTTTTAAAAAAAAAGTAATTTTTTAATAGTTCAAAATTATTAATTCATCCATGATAAATAATTTGGAAAATGTTCTGCAGTTAAGCATTTATGAATGAAATGCCTTTACAAAAATACACATACATTCCAGTTCTCTGAAACTGAAATAACTTTGGAGAACAGCGGGAGGAAGCCGTTTTGCCTCATTGTAAGTAAAGGACACCTGTCTCACAGACCAGACTCAGCCTGCTGTCCACTCCCTTGTACCTTCTGGAGAGGCCCTTCACGTATAAGAAAGGAGTGGATTTCAGGGTGTATTGTTTTGGCTGCTTTTGAATCCTCCCAGCCTCGTGTCCAGTAGTCGTCTTCACGTGAGCACCAAAGCAGTTGGCGGGTGCTGGGAAGGGCAGCCCTGCCACAGGAGCGCACGGGGCTGCTGGGTTGAACGGCTGCGTCTGCTCCTGTGTCCCATTCCAACCGCGACCGTGCGTATCATGCACACTTAGATCATCTGGTACAGGTGTGCACTGTCACGGTGGGAGAAATACTGGGGTGCGCGGTCCCGAATATCTTCCTAAGAAGCTTTCTGAATTGCTTCAGCCAAAGGTTTGGCTGTCCCTTTTGTTGAAAGATTGAGAAGTATTTTACAGGAGTGGTTTTTGTAAGGTGGCGGCTGCTTTTTTCAGGTTGCTTAATGAATGTGACAGTGTAGAATACCAGTCTGATGGCCCCATCTCTGCAATAGCTGAATTTAATGTAGAAGAGTGAAAAGACTGGTGTCTGTTGCAGGCTTTGAATAGGAGAGAACTTTAATGTTGTTTTGGAAGATGATGGATAATAAAATATTTTAACCATTTTTTTTTTTAAAGAGTAGAACTTGACAATTCAGAAGCTTTGATTCTCAATGCCATTCAGTGGCAAAGCTTCTTTTCTGTCTTTTTTTGTTTGTTTTTCTGGTCATGCTCTCTACCATTGAATGAGGTTTGTTTTTTTGTTTTTTTGGGTTTTTTTTTGACAGGGTACATTACATAAAAGAATGTAATTGATTTGGTTTTTTGCTATGCAGATGCTTGAACTAACTCAAATGATTTTCCCACATAACTACCTACCCTTTTTGCCTTTCCTGGTGATGATTTTTCATGTCTTCTGTTGAGAAATCATCTTCCAGGAAGGATTGCTTTGATTTTTCACTCTCACCAACCTTTATGTTGTTGGTAACTTGTAGCTTTAAAGAGTGTCATATTAAATGTATTTCAAAATAGAAAATAAGCTTTGCTGGGCAAGAGCTGTCACCATTACCACTTAGCAGCTAATGTGAGGTTTTTAAAAAATTAATTTTTGGTTGTGTAAATACTCATTGTAGCTTTGAATATCTTATTGTGTATGGTTTTACAAGTTGGTTTTTTTCTTCATTAGCAGTCCCCTACTTATTCTTTTAGTTCTTTTGTTAATACTAGTTCTTGCTCCTTTGTTGTGGGAGCTCAAAGGCTAATGCAGCAGTATGGTGAAATGGATGGAGGAATTGATTAAAAATAAAACCAGCAATGCCCAACCCCATCCCCTCCCCACCGGCCTCCCCTCCCAAAAAAAGAAACACCACACAAACAAAGTAGTGAAATTATGACAAGATTTGGAGAAGGGCACTAATATTAACTTTTCTTTATACATTTAATTTCAAAGTGGTAGATTTTTTTAAAGTATATGTACAGTTCAGTTTCAACCTTAAGTCAATTTTGATCATACTTGTCTTAGGGATCAGAGTGGAGACAGATGTGTTAAGCATTACACATTTATAATGTTTAATGCAGTCTTCCAAAATATCTTAAAATGAATGATCTAGATACACTTTAGATCAAATGCTTTAATTTTCAGCAAAGAAAAAGAGAGAGAAGAAAGAGTAGTTAAATAATAGTATATATGTTAGATGTCCTCTTTTTCACTAAAATGAACATCTGGTTTGTTTTTAAAGGCAAGATTCTACATACCCAAAATTCCAACCTTATTCTAGCATCGCAAGAAGAGAATAAGTAATTGTCAACGTAGATTTACTAGATTTAGAAGCTCAGATTTGATTCAAAGTTTTAGAATAACCTTTCTTACAGTATGAATTTTTCTTCTGCTTCTGTTTGCAATGATCAATGCAGTTGGCGAAATAACAGGATGCAGTTTCTGTCAAATTCCTGCCCCGCTTGGGTGACAGAAGCTTTGTCCCACTGGATGGGACCTGCATTTCCAAAATCCTGTCTCTGACCGTGACTAATTGCAGCTGCGTTACAAAGCGCAGCACTCGCAGGTGTACGGTGACCGCCTGCTCTCCCAGCACATCCACATGGACCACACGCACACTGAGACATGTGCGCACCACCTTTTCGTACTGCTGTTCTCCGGTTAGATAGGCATGAGAACATCCTAGTGTATTTTCTAAAACTTTAACATCTGTTAATTAGGATCATTTGGACGGTGTCTATCCACATGGATTTGTAGTTGCCAAAGCTTAATTTTTGTTTGATTGGAATTTGGCTTTGGCATTTTGTATTCGAATCCAAACCTTGCCATTTTATTTTCTTGCCATAGTGTTTTGCTGTTCTTCTAGCGCTTGGTTGGTATGACATATGTTTATACTTTGTTTGAGCAGGAGAGACTATAAAAAAAATTAGATACTGTTTCTTTAAAAGAAAAGAGGTGATTTGGATTCTTAATCTCTACTTAAACTATCACAAGCAAGGTACCTATTTAAATGTAATTCTTTGCATAATGAAAATGCATTAAAATGCTGCCACTCAATGCAATAGCTAGCTTAATATTCTAGAGTTAGGTTTTAAATAGAATCAGGAGAAATCTTTCAGAAGGATTAGGGTTGTAGTATTAATGATAAACCACACGAAGTAGGAACAATATTAACTGAAAAATCACTCAAACTAGTAGTAGAATAACTAGTGTTTAGATATATGAAGCTACTATGAAAGCTTACTTCATGTAACAGAAGTATCGTAGTATTAACATATTGCCAGAAAAAAGCTGGCTTTTTCCTTATGAAATGCATTTTTCTTATTCTAAAATAGTGTGACTGCGAGTAGTTAAAATATTCGCAGATTTAGCTTGTCTTAGGATCTATTGATGTGCTTAATCCTCTTAAAAGAATTGTTTTTTTACCAGGCACGAGGGAAAAAGCGGCAGATAGGATGGTTTCCTGCCAATTATGTAAAACTTTTGAGCCCTGGTACCAGTAAAACTACACCAACTGACCTCCCTAAGTCCACAGCATTACTTTCAGGTAAGTGATGTAGATGCATTAATGAAGTTGCTTTTGTAATGCCTGTTATACTAGTCACTTTTGTTAAACTCTTTGCTTGGGGGGGGGTGGGGCGGAGCTTAAGAAGATAAAACGTATATATCAACTATATATTTATGGTGGCGGTCCCTCAGGTATGAACTGTTGAATGCTAAAAAGCCATCTGTGACATTACACCTTACAGAGTAAAATACTCAAATTATCAGTCCTATTTGTTTCCACTAACTACAATAAAGGAGTTTGTAAAGGTTCAGGATGGTCCATGAGCTTAGCAGTTGATGCACTTCTCACTCAGAACTTTTTATTTTTCCTAAGGTTAAGTGTGAGAAAACCACTCAAATGAAGATGTAGCTTTTTCTCCTGTATAGCTACTTATTTTAAGGTTTATGAAAGAATACAAGAGCAATAGACCAATATATTTTTAAAGCTATTTGTTACAGCTCTACCACAGGCAATATCAAACAGTCCTGTCAAGGCATAAAGCCAGACAGAAGACTGAGAACAAAAATTTTGTTCCTTGCGACTTTTTCAGTCTTAAACCGTTTGGGGCTTGTGAGTTGATATAGTACTAAGTAGAGAGGATTCTTGTCAATCAAAACCATGTAGAATGGGTGTATTTTATTCCATAAGCCACACAAAGACTTGGTGTCGTTGTCTGTCGTCTGTTTGCATTTAGTTGGGGGTGGCAGGGAGCAAAAGCCTGATGCTTCCCTGGGCCATTTTTTTGACTATCATTAAAATGAAATAAATGTTTCTAAATGAAAAAAAATGTCAATGGGCATAGTTTTCTCTTTTAAATATGTATGAAGCATTGTCATGCGGTTTATGGAACTGGAATAAAATATTGAGGTATTAGTTTCATGTGTCATTGGTATAAATATAATGAAAGTACCAAATCAGAGAACACAAATGTTAAAAATGGTACTGACTCCTTTGGTAGTCTTAAAGATGCAGAAAATCAGACTTCTATAAAGACTCATCAGTTTGGGTCCTGCAGTTAAAATGGTATCTCAGCATTGAGACGCACATTTACAAGGCAATATGATGGGATTTTTTAAAAATCATTTCAGGTTTGACAGTCTGAGACTTTTTGCACATGCTAATAAAACTGTTACAGAATACACTTTTAAGAACTTTTTTCATTGTCTAGAGAGCATCAAAATCTTAATGGCATTCGTTTTTATCAAATTTGACTTTGTTATAGACCTTTCGTTTTGGAGGGGGAGAAGAGGAGTCTTGTCTTTCCATTATGATAGACGGCCTCACTAACCACGTGTTTAACGTAAAAGGTTAAGAGGTTAATGCTTGAACAGTGTCTTTATGGCAGAAGTATGTTAGTGGGGGGCTTACTATAGCAAAAAACCTGGAAAGCCTGAAGAAAACCATCTACAAGGGTTGAGTAATGCCCAGGGTGGTGCATTAAAAAGGGTCTGAGAGTGAGCCATTACTGTTTGGGTTTTGAAGGTAGGGGATCCATCAGAAACCGGGATCGTCAACACCTCTGTTTCTTTTGTCATTTTGTTTTGATGCATATGCTCTCCATCTGCTATACTGTAATGCAGACTGCATGACTTTAGCAACTTTTAAGTTCTGCTGCATGGACACTTTTGCTTTATACTTTGAGGTTTTCTTAATTTCTGACTGCTTTGTGTGTGTTCCCTTCTAAACTTATGTCATGAACATGTCCTTACTGGTGTTGAGAAATGGAAAAAACTGTTGCCACTACTTGGAGCTAGTCAGGCATAAGGAACTTCACAATATAGGAATAGTGGGAAACATGTTTCAACCGTTCTGCTTGTTTAAAGGAGGATGACGTTATAGATTGTACGGTGTTGGGTGTTGTATGAGACACTGAATTCCCTCTGCTGTTGCAGTAAGACTAATATATATCAATAGACAATCTTTCTAAAAGAAAACAAACAGCTGAAAAGCACTGGAGCTGAGGGAAGGTAGGGTACAGCTTGCTTCTGTAGTTAGCTATGGCTTTTGGAAATTAAAATAAGTGAATACTTTCTTGCTGGGACTATTCTGTAAGAGCTTCTTGTATAGGACTAAGGTGTATTGTAAGCTTTGTGACCAAGTGTAAATAAGATAAAGATGAGAGCATCGGTTCGGGTTCAGTTGAGGAGTCCCGTCTCTTGCAGAAATCTCTTAAATTACCTCCTCAAGTTTAAGATGATTCTTGCGATCCCACAGGATTATTTAGATATTCTGATGATACTACTGGGCAGCACCAAATTTCATAAAAGTCTTTGAAGTAGGAGAGAAAGATCCAAATGAAAAAATCTTGAAAGCAATTAGAATGGGTTACAAATCTGTTAATGTATGTATTCAGGTATGGTCTAGCTTAAACGTTTTATCATTCTGAATGTTAGTAATAACCTATAAAAAGAATGCTGCAAAACAGATTTGCAGGTCTTTAAAGTGAAATGTGAAGCATCAGTGGTGTTCACACATTTGAACTTATGTTAGCACGAAACTACCTAAAACAGGAATACGCCATAATACACATCCCTTTAGAAATACTGGTTTATCTCCAGTATGCCAGGGAAATATTCGCTTTGGTTAGATAATGTGTTAGGTGCGACAAAAGACAGTGAATGCCCCTTTTTAAAATTCCTTTTTGTTTGTGGGTTTGGTTTTTTTTCACCCTTTTTCAAGTAACAAAGCTAAATATTGAGAAATATGCAGAGTCCTGTTAAATGTGGAGTTTATTTGATTATGATCTTTATGAACAGGCACAATGTATTAACTAAAAGGAGCTGAATAATTTCTGAAGTACAAAAAACAGAGGAGCTATTTGACAAATTTAAATAAGTTGCTGGCTGAGTTCAAGCATGAAAATAAAAGAAATTTTAGGATTAATATAATGGAGAGAACCTGACAGCAAGGCTAATTAGGCAAAAGTCTTGTGCCTAAAGGCATAATACCAGAAGCCCTGTGGCTTGGCATAGACAAAACATCAGAAAAATAGCATAAATTATGTATTTTAATAAACAGTCCTGCTGCTTTAGAGAATTAAGGAAGCTGCCCTATTATAGTTGAACAGAAATGGCTGTATTCTGAGAACCAGTCAGACTTGATGAGTTTCACAGTAAGGAAATAGAAAATAGGCTGCTGGAAGCAGTGCTGTGGTGCCAGAAGGGCAGCCTAAGTGGCCTAGGATGCTTTTTATTTTTTTCCCATCCTCTCCAAGATCTTTGTGTTCCTACTGTCTCAGTGGCAGTACAAGGATATCACCGCTGCCTTTCTCTTGAATTATAGAGGTGTGTTGAGCCTGCCCCGTGCTGGAAGTATATTTTTCAAGCTTCAGGTAGTGGAACTTAAAGTTCCCCAGACTTCTCTGTCCATTGCCCAGTTCTGTTGGAAAGGATACTATTCAGAACAGGTTGGTGAGGATGCAGAATCCTATTTTTACAAATGTACAACAAATCTGATGCTTTTCTTGGCAAAAAAAAAAAAGTGAAAGAGAAGCATCGCTAGAAAGCGAATATCCTTGAAGTGTTTGACTTTTTGCTAGAATTTCAAATTTTTCCAGTCTTCTCCTACTCTCGAGCACTTCCAAACAAAAATACCTTGAGTACAGTTCCAGGCAGGTCACACTGTTCTCGGTTTGCGCCACTGTGCTCTGTCCTCCCGAGGGTGATCCTGACCCCTCGCTAAGCTGACTGAGAGAGCAGTGCTGCTAGGAAAACTCTGTGGGGTTTTTTTGTTTTGTTTTTTTTAAATCACCTTGAGCCAATTTGTTGAGGGCTCAGCTGAGTACCGGCAAGGGACACCAGAGGAAGGGGCAGTGTCTCAGAACTATGCTGTGCCATCTGTAGGGTTCGTAGTTGGTTTATGCGCAGCTTCTGTTTTGCTGAAACGTGCCCAGCGCGACAGACCTCTCCCTTTATCTTACAGTGTGCCAGGTCATTGGCATGTATGACTACACTGCACAGAATGACGATGAGCTGGCCTTCAATAAAGGCCAGATTATAAACGTCCTTAACAAGGAAGACCCAGACTGGTGGAAAGGGGAGGTGAATGGACAAGTGGGTCTCTTTCCGTCCAACTATGTGAAGCTGACAACAGACATGGACCCAAGCCAGCAATGTAAGTGACCCTCTCTGCTGCCGTGCTGTGACTCTGTGTGTAGCACTTTAAGACGCAACATGCAGCATTGCTGTGATTCTGCTGCGGTTTGCAGAACTCAAAGCCTCGCCACTGCTGCACTTGTCAAAGTCTCTTTGAAGACCTTCTGTAATGCAAACCTTATTTTACGTTTGTTTTATTTTTAGTTCCCATCCCCTTTGTAGCATGTTACCCTTTTATCATTTTTGCACCATGCTGTTTACATGCCTGACTCATTTTCCTAGCTTGAATTTGCTCATTGTTTTGTTTTGCTTATGTGTTGTTTTCCTCCTTTTTCTAGGAATCATATGTTGTCCATCCCCCACTCAGGCTTGAAAGTCCTCAAAGAGACCCACTATCCCATATCACTGCCCAGAGGGATGATGGGAGATGCAGCCTTGATCATGTGGCTTCCAGCATGATCATCTACTGCCTTCTGAGTAGAAGAACACACTGCAGAGCAGTTTACCTCATTTTACATTAGTTGCATGTAATCGCAATGTTTGAGTTAATTACCTACAGATATAGACGCAAAATTAAAATGAAACAAACAAAAAAAAACACACAAAAAAATCAGAGGATAGTGGGTCCTTTTGTGGCTTTCATAGTTACCAAACTAATTTTTTCACCTTTGCACAGGTGCTTTCAGTAGTTTAAAAATTATTTTTAAATATGTATTTTAGCCTTTTAAAGGAAAAGTGTAAGTTAAATTTCTTCATTGCAATTTTGTTTGTGCAAAAAGACCCACTATCAAGGAATGCTGCATGTGCTATTAAAATTGTTCCAAATGTCCATAAATTTGAGACTTTATGTATCTTTCTTTTTTGTTGTTCACTTGTCCAGTGTTGTCAATATGTCTTCTTTTTTTATTTTTATTTTTTTTTTAATTACAAAAGAACAGAAGGAGTTAAATCAGTGTAAGGAACTTTAAATGTGCCCAATTACAGATAAGGTATTTTGTTGTAGTTATTGTACTGTATGTATCAGGTGTTCCTCATTGAGTGTGTAACACATTGTGAAGAGAAGAAATTAACTTCCTTCCAATGCAAGAGATATTAACCTTGCATAATGTTGTCCCAGTTACGTTAATTTTATTTTGCACATTTCTTGTAGCTGCATACAGTTAGAAAACACTCTGGTTTGTGTTTGCCACGGATGTTTCTTTTTTTTTGCATTTTCGTATCAGAAATCAATAGAATGCTACATTCATGTGGAATTTGAGCATTAACTTCTTTATTTTCATCTTGGTTACATGAAGTTTGGTTTCTCATTTTTACTTTCTTATGACTATGGAACAACACATTTTTGAACAAGTAATTTTCCTGACAAGAAAGAATGTATAGAAATATCTCCCTGCAATTAATTTCCAATGTTTACATTTTTTTAAACTAGACTGTGGAATTTATACAAATTCATATTAAATGGAGCTTACAGTCAAGTTTATGTAGTAGGTGTGCTGTAGCTAAGCCATGTTTGTCTTTCCAGCGTTAGTTACAAGCTCTTGATGAAATGCCTGGTGCTGTCAGTGCAGAAACCCTCCCTTCCCAATGCCTCAAGCACAATGTAGCTGTTCTACTAATTACTTTACATTTAGTTATGTTCTGGTTTATGTATTTCATATATTTCTAAATTTCATGCTGGCAGTGTTGTAGCATTTCTAATCCTACCCCCATCTCCCTCCTTCTGACCCGTCATGCGGTGCAAAGAACAAGTGAAGCTCCTTATTCAATTGCACTTCAGTATTTCATCAATATGAATGTAAATTATATAAATATATAAAAACCTGCAGCTTTAACAACTGTAATACAGCCTTTAAAATTAGTTACATGTATAGATAATTAAATTCTTCATATAAAAGATAGACTAAAATGTGTGTGTTTGTCTTGTTGCTGTGTACACACAGATTTCACCAGGTGGCATTAGTGCATGTAATGAATTTGCCACCAGAACAGCCTGGCGCCCACCTGTTTTGTTTCAGAATGACAATTGTCATGTTTTTTTGGATATTATTTCAATATAATTACTCAGCTTGATCGTGATTATCTGCAACCTTTTCCACCTTTCTTTATTCAGTACTTTCTACATATTAGAAATCAGTTGATATTTTTTGACACTATACTGGTAGAGGAATTAAGAATTTACTATGGGTTTACATTGACTTAAGCTCTGTGTTTTATGCCAGAAGCGTGCACAGTTGCACAGATTTTCTTTCTTTTTAGTATAGTAGTTAACACAAATTTTTCATTTACCTCTGTGCCATTAAAAAAAACCAAACTTCTCCACCATAGCCACTTGCTGAAAAACATGCTGCCTGGTATGACAGAAATTGGACAGAATGTAATAGTTGTAATTTTCAGTGCCCGTTGTTTTGCTTGCTGAGAATGATGTAGCTAGATTTTTCTCCACTACTTCGTGCATCAGAATGTTATTTTAATGAAAGGGTATGTCTAATTTCCCATAATGAACTGTTGTGTTGAAAGATTTCTAACTTAACTAGAAGCATTTGTCCTAAGGGACATTTTGGTTTTTATGACTTCAAGCCAGAAACATACTTTCTCTACATATTGAAATACTGGCAGTACTTTGGATACAGGGGATTCAGATGCTGCTTTTTTTTTTTTCATTACTTCAAATGAGAAGAAAAATAAAGCTATTATAATAATCTGCAGGCTACATGTTTCCTACCATGCTTTTTAAAAATGCTGGGAGTGGTGTCTCACAGAAGGTTTTCCAAGTCACAGCGTTCTAAAAGTTTTCGGGGTGTTTTCCACTGAAAGGAAAAGAACAGCCTGAAGTTGTGCCTCTGTAGATACACACGTACAGCCAGCCACAAATGCACAGTGGTGTCTGTTGTTCCAGGACTCTTCAGACAGACAAGTACTGTATGTTACTCAACAGAGCGACAGCTTTGTCTCTGTCTATTGTTGAGAAGAATTAACTCACAAAAACCTCAACACATTTTTAAACTGTCCTAGGCAAAGATACTCAAAGCATTGGGGCTTATAAAGGCTTGCATTGTTGAAATACTTGTAGTGTTTATTTACTCAATAATTAAGTTCTTAAGTGTATTACTGTAGCTTGGCGTGGTAGCGTTTAATTTTCCTCATAATCAGTTATTTCCCTTGAGTATCTGGGAACAAGATATTGCACTTATCCTTTCTTACCTGTCTGGATTTTTGTTTATATATACATATACATACACATATATATATGAGAAAGAGGAGTATGAAAGCAGTTCTTTAATAAAGAAAATGAATTAGTTCCATCAAAACAGTAGTTTTTCAAGGTTGTGTCTCAATCCAGATTTGACCCTCTCTCCTCCTTCCTCGTTCATCTGAAAAGATGTTAACATGGTCCCCTCTCAAAGCTGCAGATCTGGACTGCAACAGGCAAACCTATATCAAAAAAAAAAAATGCACCCTGTGATGGAAACGTGCCCGCATTCTTCCTCCTTCAGTCCTTGTATTTGTGGCTGCAAAGCCAGCAAGCACTAACCACAGTCAAGGCTGAAACAAGATTTTCACAGGCAAACCTGAGAAGCCGTTCAGATGACTTTCGATTTTGTCTTCTAAGTCAACACCAAGAAAAAGAGCAGTCTCACAGCTGCCTAGTCAGTCAAACACGTTCTTAATTTTCATTTGTGAGGTGCCTTTTCGCTTTGCACAGAAGCTCAGGAAAAGCTGTCACTTGAGGGATATAGAAGAGACTGGATTTAAAGACCACTCCGAGTGGTCATTTTTTTTTTTTCCACAGTTTTTCTGTTTACCTTGAGAGGAATTTCCTCTGTATTCAGCTGCTGAGGAAGAATTCCCATGGCTGTTCTTTCCAGGAATTTGTTAATTCCAATACCTTAAATGCGTCCAAGACGACTCAGTCTGAAATGCAGGTTTATAAAAAACACTTGGCTTTATATTCAGAATCAGTTTTATTTAACTCTGAATTCTTCTGGAGCTTTGGTAGCATCTCTTTCACTCCCTGTGAGCTCACTGAACACATTTTAAAATGACCTATTACCATAACCTTCCTGCATGGCAACAGAACTGCATGTTCTGGTTTTAAAGCAGTTCTTTTTAGTTCTTTGTGATTATTGATTCCAGCTATTTATCTTCTTATTAAATAGCTCCTTATATGGAATCCTCTTCTGATTACAATAAATGGCTTATTTTAACTTTTCTTTAAACAACTTCAGTAAGTCAAGGAACAACCAATCTCAATATTATTTGATCACTTGAATTGTAAGCTAAGTGCATGCACACAGACGACTGAATAACAAGCTGCTACTTAGCTAAATGAGAGAGTTAGGTGACCTTTTGATTCCAAATCGTGAGAGGATGTTTACGGAAGGTTGCCCTGGATACAGTTAAAAATGTAAATTATTTTCACAAATACTTAATTTCCTGCATGTAGACCTTATGGGCTTTTGTACTTGTTGTTTGATGACTTGCAAAGGAGTACTTTGCCATGAATAAGGATTCATTTTGAATTATTGTCCACGTGAGGAGAAATTGTGAGTTATCTTAACTATCTGGTGTAACCTAGTAACGCTAATAGTATCCACAAACATAATTCTGATATGCACAACAAATTTCTATAACTTGTTACAACAAGTTTTGTAGCTGTTTCATTTCCCTCCCTTTTCCACACATCTTAATTTGGGAACTTCTTTTTAAAAAAACAAAGCCCAAGAAATAACCCTGTAGCCCTGCAGTGCTCCTCCTCAGCATAAAAATTCAGAGTGCAATGTCTGTGTAGCGCCAGAAACTAATTTGGATCAAACCGGTAACTCTTCTTCTGTAACTTTTATTAATCCTATGGAGCAATGCAGAGTAAGAAGTCAGATTTTAGAGCAAGTTTAATCCTGTAGAATACTTATAATTAAGCATTTAATGGAAAAGGTAGCTGTTAGTGCCTATGGGTGGAAATATGTTTATACTCGAGGTAGCTGTCCTACAGCAAGTGGGCGTTGAGCTTTTAGAAAGTTTTGGATCCCCTGTGGCCTTATGGTGCTCCTTGATCAGAGGATTTGGCTGCACTTTCCAACCTCCTTTGTTTCTTTGTGCCTTGCCTACTTTTTTAAGCCGGACCCCTCAGCTGCAGCAGGCCCTGGCCGCAGGAGGGGAGCTCCAGGCCTATGTGTGCCATTCAGTTCCTCACTTGTGTGTTTGGTCTGTCACGGTACGGGCTTGTACCCGCTGAGTGATGAGCTGGTGCTGCCAGCCCAGCTGGTACTCACCAGAGCTGGGAAGTGGTTCCAGTGCCAGCAAAGTGCTGGTCTGAACCCGACTCAGATCAGGGCCACAGATGATCAGAGGGCTGGAGCACCTCTGCTGTGAGGACAGGCCGAGAGAGTTGGGGTTGTTCAGCCTGGAGAAGAGAAGGCTCCGGGGAGACCTTATTGTGGCCTTCCAGTACTTAAAAGGGGGCCTACTGGAAAGCTGGAGAGGGACTTTTTAGCAGGGCCTGTTATAGGATAAGGGGTAATGCTTTTAAACTAGAAGAGGGGAGATTCAGGCCAGACATGATGTAGAAATTTTTTCCGATGAGGGTGGTAAAACACTGGCAGTTTGCCCAGAGAGGTGGTGGATGCCCCATCCCTGCAGACATTCCAGGCCAGGCTGGACGGGGCTCTGAGCAACCTCATCTGGTTGCAGATGTCCCTGCTCACTGCAGGGGGTTGGACTGGATGACCTTTGCAGGTCTTTTCCAACCCAAATTATTCTATGATTCTGTAATAATGGTTTTCTGTGCCCTGGCCTAGATGGCTGAAACCAGATTAGTGTTTTTTCCATCACACTCATCACTGCCAAGTGCAGTTTTCTCTGCTGAATTGTTTCATATGTTGGAGTAATTCTGGATCCAGATGAGGGTCAAAATCAATCTGGTTTGATTTCTTCACTTTAATTCTTTTCTTTTTTTTGGGCAAAGCTTGAAGTCAGGAAATATGATGGCTGGAGGTCTGGTCAATAGAGTGAAAAAATTAATGAAGTATTGTATTTTAACTTTTATAATACTACATTTAGTTACCACATTTCTGACTCCAAGTGAAGTACCTCTGTAGCATCTTTAGTTTTATGGAAGACAATGTAAAATTGGACTGTGCAGTTACTTCTGCTTGGATCTATGGCCAATGCTCTTGACTGATTTGCTATTACTGTAGAGTGAGTGGTCAGGGGCTCAAGATAGGTCCTGGGTCATAATTCAGAGGTGAGATTTAAAGTTACCTGATGTGAGATAAACCAGACCAGGAATCGGTTAACTCTGACAACTTTTATTTTCAGATGAAGCCATGCCCTCACATGTAGAATTTTACCCTCCCCGTGCAGATTCTGGAAAGGGAGTCATAGACATGTTCTGTTTTTTTCTGAAAGGATTTATTAGGTTTCCATCTCAACTGTCTCACCTGTTGTCTTCCCCTTCTTCCCTTGCTTGAATACTAAAATATTTTTTTTCATAGAAAATAAGGTATTAACCTAAAACATTGAAGAAAGATTTTGCTAGTGCAAAATGAGGTTGCAGGTAGTGTATCACAAGTCTGTGTTGTTGAGGACTGCAAAGCTTGCCTTTAACGATCAGGCATATTCTAGAATGAAAAAGAAAAAATGGAAAGTTGAAATTATTACCCAAGGTCCTTAAGTCTCTTGCTTGTCCTGTGTGGACTGGCAATGGCAATCACTCCATCTGATGATAGCTGACTGCTGTGAGCAGGGGGAGGAGGCACATATATTGGTGGCAACTGGTCTTGGCAAAAAAAACCAAAATAATGCTTAATGTTTTACAAGTGGGACTTTTCAGACTTGTTTCTAGATCCTACTTCCATCTGTCCCAGAGGGAAACACTCTGCTCTCATGAAAAAATGGACGTACTAGTCCAGCTGAGAAATTCTAAACATGCTGAAATCGTTGAAAACGGCTGTGAAATGGAATTCCACATCGCAGGAGCTTGAGATGGAGAGATCTGTTTGATCAGACTCTGTGCTGTCCTCAGCAAAAGCCTGAAGTAGTCTCTCAGTATAGAGTCCGGCCCACAAGACGTTTATGGGAAATTGGTGGTTGCATTTGAAGCTCGTTGATAAGGAGACTGAATGGTGAAATGCTGTAATTTGAGTGAAGGAATGCTATCATAGTGCCAGAAGTGCTATTTCTCCCCACTTAAGGTTTTGGAGGAAAAGTTGACATAAATTTTTACTGTTTCTGGTTCCATATTAAAGAACGGACTTCTGTCTACTCTGATCATGTCATTAAGGACTAGGCCAGCGTGAGGTTTACAGTGAAATCTGGCAGTTACATTGTTAAGAAAATCTCCCTGAATTAGAAGAAATCAGAAGTTGCGCCCATGTACATAGAACAATGAGTTCCACAGCAAAATCTTCCTTCTGAAAAAGCAGCATTCCTCCCACATTGCTTTCAAGCTTAGAGGTGAGCTTGTAAGACCCATATTTTCAGGGCTGACTTTGGAAGGAAAAGGAACACCAAGTTTTCACCTTAAATGATATTTGAATTATTTTTTTTTTTTTTTTTTTTACATTTCTACAATCCCTTAGCCCTACTGGTCCTGTGGTGACAGGAGGTCAAGGCACGGATTCCTAGTTACAGCTTTGGTATGTTGGTTCTGTAAGTCCAGACAGAGTAACCAATCTGGTGAGCGTGTGCAAATGCTGCTGCTGCTTGGGGTCATACTGGTTATTCAGTTGAAGGGCAGAAATTAGCATATTCACAGTAATATAAACATATATGCATACTATATATATATATATGTAACATATAAACATATGTACAGTAATATAACATATGAAGTTTGCTGTTGCGATTTCCCCATTCTTTTCTGAGTTTACTGGGTTGTCCGTAGCTTGGGATTCAAATTTGGCACCTTCCAGATGGAATCCAACACTCTACTTTCTCAGAGCAGGAGAGAAAACATGAAAGGATGGGGCACTCAGTAACTGAAAAGACCAGCTCCAGTGCTTTATTTTAAGTATCCGAATCCCTGTATGCACAAGGGACTATCCGTGTGCTTTAAGTTAGAAATATTAACCAATTCTGTGCTGAGGTAAGGTCCCATGCTTTACCCACGGCAGAGCTTTTCCATCTGTTGGTGGAAATGTCTGATATCAAAGGCGGTTTCCAGCCCTTAGCAGGAGTCCCTTAGTGAAATGAATTAATGAATGATGTTATTACAGCTGCGAGTGGAATTTAGGTGTTCATGAAAGTACTTTGCACAGTACTTTGACGTCCATGAAAAACTAGCTAGAACCCCATGGCCTGACATTTCCACTTGGAAAGGAACCCAGTTCTTTTTTGGTGTTTTTAATACAAAGACAAGAAAGATCTTTGTACTTGTGCACCTCATGAAGAAAATCCCTTATCAGAAAAGTGCCCCATGCGTGTTCTGCTCAGATTGAAGCAGGCCATTTTCCCAAATATTTAGTGTTCAAAGGTAGACTGTTTGTTGAAGTTCAGAGTAGCCCATTTACATCCCAGCTGGCCGGCTGTCAAGCTGGCCACTAAAATACATTATGATTCAAAACGTTAAATGCTTCCTCTAAAAGGCTGGTGGTTGGAAACCGCACTTCAAACCAAGGTCCTCAGCATCTTTGAAAAGTAAACTTCCCCCAGTCCTTGGAGAAAAATAGCTGAACACTTTTTTCACTTTTAATGAAGCTGACAGTGCATGGGGAGAACTAGTTCTGTTTATTAGGCCGCTGATTTACATGACAACTAAGGAAAAGCCCTGAAAGCAGCCCTTTATTAAACACAAGTTAAACTGCTGGGTTTTGAAATATGCCTAGTGCTTTGATTATTTTGGCATAACATTGATAATTCTCGAAACCTACTTCTTATTTCAAGCAAAGTTTCAACTACATTTTCTAAAGGACTCCAGTGTACTGTGTCTCAAAGGAGTGTTATCAATATGTTTATGCTTCCAATCTGATCTGTTCTTAGGTTCTTCATTGTAGAGCAAACTACCTTGACTGTCTGTATCTATATTGCCTGCCTTCCTTCCTTCCTTCCTTCCTTCCTTCCTTCCTTCCTTCCTTCCTTCCTTCCTTCCTTCCCTCTCTTTCCCTCTCATTACGTTTTCAGGAGCACAGATTAGTTGAAGCAGCAGTTGAAGGCAGTCTATTAAAAACTTAATGGTGATACGTGTGGACCCTGCTAATGGCAGAGTGCAGAATCAGCTCCTGAGTTACATTCAGGAAGCTAAAAATGCAGTAAATACTAAGTATTAACTTTTTATGCAGAGAGCTGAGTGTGCTGTGATTAGGAGCAGCAGCGGTTCACTTTGTGAAAGCGTATGCGAACATCTGATCTAAAAACATTCCTGTCAGATCTCAGTAGGTTGGTGTCATTGTCGATGCTGGCAAACAGTGTAAAACAAAGCCTTGACCATTTTAAACACCATGAAGTGAAGGTCCCCTTGAATATTTTTCAGGCAGAACTTTTTCCATAAGGAAAGTTTGTTTCAATGGGCAATACACTGAGTTTGTCCATACTTCACTGAGGGGTGAGGGAAAGAATTAAACTGAAGAATTTTGATCGTGTAGAAATAGTTGTAAATAGTACATGTTTAAAGCAAAATGTTCTCAACCTGTTTGAAATCACCTTTGCTTTTTAAATGCATTTTATTTTATGCAGAAAAGTGAAAAACTAATTTAAGAAGTGAAACTGGAAGAAAACATTCTGCTTGACAGTCTCAGAAGAATTTAATTAAGCTAAACTGAAAAATACTGGCTTACAGAAAAAATTGTAATTAAACATTCAGTTCTAATTCAGAATAGAAAATAAAATTTGAGATTCTAGTATTTGTACAAAATTTCTCACATCTACACAGGATAAGCACAAGGGAGGTGGGTTGCAAAAATTCAGGGACAAAACTGATGGAAGATGAGTTCTTAGTTACAAACTTTTCCCATGCTTTTAAAATAAAGGAGAACAATAATCAACCGCTTTGGCTTGGCGTATAAATTAGTGAAATCTCCAGAGTGATCTCCACTGAGCTTCATGTGTTCTGACTCAAGCCCTTCAAATAGTTAGAAGCAATTTTTAATTGAAGTGTGAAGAAATAATTAGGCTCTGCAGTACCTTCTTGATTGGGATGTCGTCTTTGACTAGAAGGATAAAGACCAACCTTGAATGTAGAGTATCAGTAAGCTGAGGGCTTATGTAGAATTCTTAAGTGCCCATCAGAGGATTAAGGTCACTATAGCACTGTTTCCTAATTCTGTTCCCTTTTAGGATATCTCTACATTTTCTTCTGCAGTAATACCAGGTGAAATCTTATCCCCTTTTTTATTGATAGCGATCCATCTAGGGGTTTGTTGTTCACTGTGGCTGCAGTTGAGTGACACAACTAAAGGTGACAGTGAACTTCATGGTGAGGCTGGAAATGAGGAGGTAGTGGTGAGGGGGACTTTTAAGCTTTGCCACCAGAGAAAAGTTAGCACTTAGAAATGGCCTTGCGTTTTTAAAAATATTTTTAAAAAATTGAAGGTGTTAAATACAATGGTTTGAGTCACTAAGAGATTAGGCGTTGTTAGCGTGTGCCATGGCGTGAATAATGATTAAGTGAACTGAACAGGCAGTAGCTACTGTTCCGTTACCTGGACTACAGATCTGAATCAATTTGCAAATGACCGTAAGTAAAATCTAGGATCCTTTTGTGTTTTCCAGGGTGTGCAGACTTGCATCTTCTGGATATGTTGACGCCTACTGAAAGAAAAAGGCAGGGATACATCCATGAGCTCATTGTCACAGAAGAGAACTATGTCAATGACCTGCAGTTGGTCACAGAGGTAAGACAACACAGCAGTTTTAGGAGCAGGTTTTAGTCACTCATCTTTTCAAAGTGAATGATTAATTTCACTGTGCAAACTAATTTTATATCACTGCCATATTTACCTTCCTAGGACTGATCTGTATTAAATTTTCATATCTATATAGGTATATAGATATATATGCATGCTTATATGGGTGTGAACGCAATTAGCATTAAACCCTTGTGTTACTATCCCCAAAACACTGATGTTTAAAGTATAATTCTAGGAAACTGTTTTTACTCCTGATTTTGAATGTTTATTTCTCATGTATAAATTCTTAAAGCTTGGAGCACATTTTCCACATTCACACAGTGGCACTCAGTTATCAATTACTTTGATTTTCTTTATATGTTACAAGGTGCTTGTGTTATGTGGGAAAAAAAAGGGAGTTAGTACAGGCAACTGACTTCAGCAATTCTTTTGACAGAGAGGGAAAGCCCTTTTTTGGAAAAGAGGTCAAGATATGCAAACCTGAGACACTATGAGACAAATCAGAACTTCCATAAATTAATCCGAAGTGAAACATATTTTCGGCTGTATTATCGAAGTAATCCCGGGATATTTTGCAGGAGACCTCTGACCAGAATTCCCAAGTTTCAAACAGATTATCCAGATGGTAGTTAGCATCGCCAACACAAAATGAGAGTATTCTCTTTTAAAGCCATTTGCTGCTTACAAACATATTATCAGGGAACCCTATGGATCTCTAGGGCACAGCACACGTTTGAAGGCTGTTCCACTGAGTGTCAAGTGCTATTCTGGTGTGTAGTTTTGTCACCTCCAGACTAAAGAAGTGAGCATCATCAGTCTTAGTCACTTTGATTATACTTACCATATACTTTCTGAATTCCTTAATTTTCTGAATCCATAGATCTTCCAGAAACCACTAATGGAATCTGAGCTGCTAACAGAAAAAGAAGTTGCTATGATTTTTGTTAATTGGAAGGAGCTGATTATGTGCAATATAAAACTACTGAAGTAAGTTTTTTTCCCCGTACTTGGCAATAACAAAATCATGGGCCTCTCCCCCCGCTTCTCCTTTTAGCTGCATGAAAATATTTGCCACTTATGCAAGTAGTAACCAAAAGGGCCATGTGTTTTTCCTTGTTGGAAAAAGCAAAATATTAACGACGTTTGCTGTGGCTTGTTGAGAAAAATCCAGCAGTTCTTTGCTGAGTAAGTATTTGCACTTGCTTTGCTCTTGCTGTGCGTGCACTCCAGAAGGCAAGATCAACCTCTCCTGAAGAGCGGTGCCCCCCAGGGCTGCCCACAGTCCTTTAATAGACTTTAACTTCCTAGGTCACAGCCCATACCCAGTTCCAGTCCTATTGTCCATGAATGCAAAACAAGGCACAGCAAATTCTGCTTCGCTCACGCTGAGTTAGGTGCCGTATTCTCTTAGTTATTGTCGGCTTATAGCACCTGAATGAGCTGTTCCGTGAGAAGTGGCCCCGCCAAAGCCTGGTTTCCTGTGGATTTGTGTCTGGTGTACCTTGCACCTTTCCTTCCAAAGCTTCCAACTATTGCAAGCCCAGCTCTCTACCATGAAACTCCACACAGTGCAAATACCTGTATTTGTCTCTTCATTGTCTGTAGCCTCTGATGGATCCAATCTTTTCTGCTCGCTTCCTTCTCACCCATCCCTGCTGCTTCAGCGAGACACAGTAAATGCTGCGGCTGGTTTGGAGGCAAATTGCTCATCTGGCCATTGCCAGAGAAAAAGAGCAAGGATTGAATTAAACCTGCATCTTCATCAGCAAGAAGATTAATAAATAAAAATAAAAAGTTCTTTTTCTCCTTACTGAGCTGCTAATTTTCATTGAACTTACAGGGATTTTAGATCTCCTCTTTTGTGAAATGTGTTTGAAAGTGGCCCCCAAGTTGATAAGTTATGACAGTGATGGGACAAAGGCAGACAGCTTGATGCTGATAAGCCTCTTTTCCTTAGGAAACCAGGCTAAAAAACTAGAAGTAGCTCTAGGCTTGACGTAGTAGTAAGGGTCTTATCCCTCATTCAAAAGCATATCTGTTACTGTCTTTCTAAACTAATAAAAAAGGAAATTACATTCCTTTTTATGTTGTGTCTAATCCAGGATTGCATTAAGTTAAAGCCTAATAACGGTTTGGTGGCCACAACAGGGAAAACTGTTGTTGGCTGAGGGCGCAATCTTGGTTATTGTATTCTTACAATATGCAATAAATCTCGAGGCTGACCTTTTTATTATTCAGGGGTCATTTTGTGTCAATAATGAATAAGAATGAAACCATTTGTTTCATGAACGAGGAATCATTCCTTAGTGGTCTACTCATAAAACACACGTGACCTTTTCATGTTTAGGGCTCTGCGCGTGCGTAAGAAGATGTCTGGAGAGAAGATGCCGGTGAAAATGATTGGTGACATACTGACAGCTCAGCTGCCACACATGCAGCCTTACATTCGGTTCTGTAGCTGCCAGCTCAACGGGGCAGCGCTCATCCAGCAGAAGACAGATGAAGTCCCCGAGTTCAAGGAGTTTGTTAAAGTAAGGAAAGAAACAATCTCCGTAAATTTTGTACAATTTAAATTTAGCGCATCGTTTTGCTGCTTTGCGAAACGGTCTCAAATAGTGCTCTGTGTTGGGCTAGAATGAAGAATCTTCAGAGTCAAGCATTCATTGAAGGAGTACATGTTTTCACTGAAGGAACACATTTTTTCCAACAACTATAGAGCCATTAAATACTTTGTTAATGATGGTTCTGCTGTAAAATGCTGGGACAGTAACAAACAATGAGTACTGGGCCACTAAGAGGCTGTTCTCTTGCACAGGCAAGTCAGGTAAAAATATGTTGTAAAAATACAAGAAATTCTACCGCACTGGCATTGTTTGTGATCCAAGAACAGATTTAGCTGAGGCATGGTGTTGATTTGTTACCTTACCTTTTCCTTTCTTGGAGGAGCTCATTTTTCAGGGTTTAAAACAAACTGACTAACACCGTTTTACCTCTCTAATGTTTCAGAGGTTAGCAATGGATCCTCGCTGTAAAGGAATGCCACTATCAAGTTTTCTACTAAAGCCTATGCAACGGGTAACAAGATACCCACTAATAATTAAAAATGTACGTTCTTTTGCAAAGATGTTGGTTTTGATGCTGCTTTGCTTATAGCTTAATTACAGGGTAGTTTTCCTATTTTGTCAAGCTTTGTCACTGTTAGATATCTCATGTGCTAGGGAATGTGGGGTATCCTTTTATATTTGATCACACTAGAGCAAATGCGGTAACTCATTTGGCTTCAGCAGAATGACTTGATATTTCCCTGAGAAACAGAGGTGAAACTTGCACACAAAGAGCCAGAAGGCAGCAAATGCTGAACAAAGACTTTAAAATTCAGATGACAGGAGTAACAGATCAGTTTTATGCTCATCTTTGCCTTTTTCAACAACATCATTCCCTCCCCATAGTGTTATAAATGGCATTCGGTGTGCAAACTTGAGTGCCGAATTTTTGCAAGTTACCTTCCCACGCAGCTTACGATGCTGGATGATTTACAACCCTTTCCTAACTTTCATTTGTTGCCTAATGCTTACCATCCTGAGTAATGCTATTGAACTTGGCCCAAGGCTTTCACAGGAAAAAATTATAAATTGGATGTTGGCATTTAAGAGATTCCTTAAACGGTCATGGTTATATTTCTTTATGTGGCTGGAATTTGCGTACTTATGTCGGAAGAGTGAGCAGTGTACTGATGGAAGGGCTCTGCAGGCAGGCATTCATTTCAGGTGTTCACAAGCAGACTGTGAGTTTGTCTCCTGTTTTTCATGCTTGTCATGGAGGAAAAGAAATTTGAAACATACTGTCCAGCTCTGATGAAAATAAAGAAATAAAACGGAAGTGTAGGGCTGATAATATAAATATATTTTCACTGCAGATAACAGAAAAGGCTAATGTATTTTATTTATCTGTAGATAATAGAAAACACTCCTGAAAACCACCCAGACCACAGTCACTTGAAGCATGCTCTTGAGAAAGCAGAAGAATTATGTTCTCAAGTGAACGAAGGAGTGCGGGAGAAGGAAAATTCAGATAGGCTGGAGTGGATCCAGGCTCATGTTCAGTGTGAAGGCCTGTCGGAGGTAAAAATATGTCCTATCTAGAGTAATGCAAATGTGGGTGCACTTCTCCACCGGTCGGCAAGAAACCATGGCTCACTTAACGGCACTGCATCAGGGGACGAACAGTGTAATTAATCAAATAATATAATCTTCAATCCTTCGTTTTCATCTTTCTTTGGCTCCCTTTCACCCCTGCACGTAATCCTTTCTGCTGCTTGTGTTATCGCCTCCTTTATGATAAACGCTGCTTTTGTTGCCTGCCTCTGGACTAGTGCCAGGTTCAGTGCTGCATTTTGCAACCGCAGCTTTCCGGTTTCATGGCTCTTTATAATACAGTGGTTATTGTACTGCTGTATCTCATCCTGAAGCTATGTCTGACCATCCTGGAGCCCTTTATCACAGAAAATATTTTTTGAGATAAAACCTCTTGTGCATTTGGGAAATTCAAGAGTATTGATCAAGTCTCTCTCAAGACTTTACAGAGAGAATCAGTGCCTACCATTGCATATTACTTTTTAAGGTAACATGCTACACTTTTCTACTGAAACTGTAAAGAAAATATTGTGTCGGTATGTCATGCAAAAGGATGGAGGATGTTTGGTGGCTTCCCTGTTACCGGTGAAGATACCAGGGGCAGACAGATCACAACGTGATTTTTGAAGTGTGCATTGAGTTTCAATTCTAGAAGATTTAGGGGGGGAGAAAAAAAAAAAAAAGCAGCACTGGTTGGTTTATAAACCGGAAACCATTGCATTTCATCTTATGAAATCTGTTTCAGAAAGACAGATATGACAATTTTGGAAGGGTCAAAGTCATGTTCAGCTGTCTTATAACTATTGCCTGAAGGAAGATGGCTGCTTTTATCTTCTGTACGTGATGTCTAGCCCTAGAACACCAAAAATATTACCTGAAAGACCAACTGGTTACTTGCTGACACAGTCATGCCAAGAGCAGCCTTGCATCTGTGGCACAGTGTGGTCCGGTTTTCTGACTGAGATGTTTCTAATCTGTAAAAGGAGCCACTCCGGATGTAGCTGCCTGGGCAGCTAGGATGGCAAGAACCGTACCATCACCTCGTGAAAATAAACCAGAAAACTTTAGGAAAGGCCAGTCCTCTGCTCCTCTGGTAACAACCTCCAGATGAGTCTTAAATTCTGCCAGTTCCAGCCACTGGGCAGCAGCTGTCCTCTTACTCCAGGAATCATAGGTGCACAAAGTCAGGCTGTCTGGAATTCTTTTGGTATGTTTCGACGGGTGAAATTCGAACACAGTTCAGAAACCCAGCCCTTGTTTAGAAAGCTCAGTGTTTGGAGAGGCCATTTGCGTAGTTACTGCTGAGCCAGGACAAGTCATCATCAGCTCAGTTCCGCTCACAGAGATGCATGTGCGTGGCAGGGGAACTCCAAAGGAGGCACAAATGCTTTTGGCTTTTTTCTGACTGTCCAAGGCTGTGCCCTGTGCAACTGATGGGCCGATGGGCTGCCTTAAAGTTAATTTTCGTGTAGCCTTTCTATGACTTGCGCTGCTTTTCATCATGCACAAGGCAGAGGCATTGCTCTTCATCCCCGTGACACAGATTAAAAGCAATGTCAGGACTCAAAACTATATTTGATCTCTTTCAGGGGAACCTCGATTGTTTTACTTTATACAGTGCGTTGTTGTTCTTCTTCTACTTTTCGCAGCAACTCGTATTTAATTCTGTTACAAACTGCTTGGGACCACGCAAGTTTCTGCACAGTGGGAAGCTCTATAAAGCCAAGAGTAACAAGGAACTGTACGGCTTTCTGTTCAATGATTTCCTCCTCCTGACTCAGATCATAAAACCTCTTGGCTCTTCTGGCACAGACAAGGTCTTCAGCCCCAAGTCTAACCTGCAATACAAAATGTACAAAACTGTAAGTACCACTCTTAAATGGTGACTAAGATGGCTATATGCTAACACTGTGTATAAGAGGGAGCAGCTCGCATACTAGGGATGTGCAGGAAATAGGCTTTATATAGAACAGGTTTGAAAGCTTTGGCATATGCTGGGGATTCCAGGGAGAGGTGGTGAGAAAGCTGGTGGTTTGCTTTAGTGAGATAAGAAAAGATGCTTTTGGAGTTTTGCCAAAACACAACGAGGGTCGTGTTTATCAGGGAGTGATGGAGAGAGTAGTGTTTGCTACTCTTTGTGGGAAAGGAGGGATTGCTATGCTTCATGAGGCTGCTTTCTTACTTCAGATATTTTCCCAGACTCTGGAGGCACTTATACCTTTGATAATAAGAAAATACCAAAAATGACATATCTGAAGAAAGGTGGGAGGCAGGCAGAAGGGGAAAGATACTGCAGGCACAAGATAAAGCTGTTACAAATTGCTCTGTGTTGAATGCATCTGTTCAGACATTGTACAGTAGAACTCTCGCTTTCCCTAATGTTTTACAGCCGATTTTTCTAAATGAGGTACTAGTGAAATTACCCACAGACCCTTCTGGAGACGAGCCCATCTTCCATATCTCCCACATTGACAGAGTCTATACACTCCGGGCTGAAAGCATTAATGAAAGGTAAGTGCCTGCACAGGCCATGTTCGTACTGAATTTGAAAAGTCTAGTGCAAATGTATCTGATGTACACACCCATAGCAGTCTCCAAGCAGTTTTTGTTACAAGACTGGAGAATTCTCTCTGCTTGAGAATATGGTGATACTCAATATATGAAAAGGAGGGAGAAATAATGTTTCCTGAATTCCAGTAAGACCAACAGTGAAATGGCGAGGAGGGCTGATACATAGGGCATATTTCACAGCATGTCACATTAGCGGAAGGAAGCCAAAAGATGCAATCTTGTCTTCTTTTAACATCCAATAGTTTGTGCCAGTGCAAACATTTATATGGCTGTATGTTGAATGAAGTTCAGGAAGAGGTCAGAACTTGAAGCAAAAATCTACCAAACAAAACCCAGTTAGTTATAACCTAGTTCAGTTCAGACTGAAACAGTCGAAAGAATGGCAACCTCAAAATCTCAGGTGGTGATTTTCGTCTCTGGCAAGTTTAACTGTTGTCAAAAAGCTGCAAGTCTAGCAAAAAAGCCTCCATAGTATAGACATGGCATTATGCCCACTTGCAAATGTATGGCTCCTAAACATTCTGATGCATAAAAATGTATAAAACATCTTTGTTCCTTGCCTGCCTGACTGTGTTATTCATCATTATTTACGCACATAGTTTTTCTTGCAGAAGATCATACTTTTATAGATCCCGCTTGTCCTGTGGGGTGCTGGCTGTACCTGTATGCCACAGAAGGAATGAGCGTTGTGGTTAGATGCTTGGTGATGAAAATTGGCACAGCCTTTTCAACTTAGGATCTGTTACATAAATCAGACTGCAGCAATAATCATCTGTTCTGCATCAGAGCACTCACCGTGTTGGTCAGAAGCATCTGTAAACTCTGCACCACGTTCATCGTACCTAAGTTGAGAAACCTCGGTGAGATGGTTAGGCACACTCCGCAGAACCGTAAGGGGAAGGAACCAGATCTTCACATGCTGAACGCTCTCTCTCTGTTCACTGCAGAGTACGTCCACAGGAACTGCAACCCAAATTTGGGTGCTCCAGTCAAGTGCCTTTACTTACATGGGATAGAGCCATTGACTTTCTTTTACGCCAGAACTGCTTACTAAATAAATGCAGCATTTTAGGTGACATACCTTCAGATTTTCATCATTCACTCGCTTTTAATTAAGAACAACACAAATAAAACATTAGTATCAATGAGTGATTGATACCCATTATTAATGGGTATTGATATAATTAATGAGTGATTGATACCCATTTAATCCTAAAAGACCTGTATGATCGAAGGCTTGGTATACTTCTGAAGCTGCCATTCACCACTTAGGGCTGAGCTGGAAGACAGAATTGTTCTTAAGTGTTTTATTTTCCTGAACAGCTCTCTGTGCAGAATACAGGTGAGTGTTCAAACCCAAATTCAGGCCAGTGTAAGCAGCTGTAGTGCCCTCTAAAGCAGCAGCTCTTCATTTTGGGATCAGAAGTGGATCCACAACTTCTAGATTCTCTCATTTTGCCTTGACTCAGGTCTCAGGCTCCCTCGTATGTCACAGCAATTCTTTTAACCCTTTGAGGTCCCTTGGTACCCCTTCTTCCGTGCCTTTTTCCTGTCGATCTTTCCACTCAGTCTCTTAGTATGACATGATTTCCCAGAAGACCCCATAGGGAACCATAGTCATTCATCACCTGTGTACTCCCCGAGTTATTCTCCGTGTGCCCCGAGGCTCAGAAGGATTTTGGTATAAAACCTCAGGGAATGAAAGTGGCTACCTCTGCAGCATGGCTGTATCTGCTAGCTACAAGGAGTTGGTTTATTACAGTGAAGTGACAGGCTGTTATCTACTCCTTTTGGTTTCTCACCAGGTCCCTCCCGCTCATGATTCTTTTGAGCTTTCTTTGTGTGGTGGGATCTGCTACTCTGGGACAGTTAAATTATTCTACAGGTGCTGTGATTTCCAGTAAAATCTGTTCCAGGCAGACAGCTTCAGTGTAGCAGAGCCTGTGATGGGCCAGAGCCCTAGGCTGCAAGTGATTGGGAAGGAGGGACAGCTTTCCTTTTGTCTGCTGTGCTCCGGGGAGGAAAAATGGAAATGGTATTTTGCAACTTTTTTTCCTTTCCTTCTGAAGGACTGCCTGGGTTCAGAAGATCAAAGCTGCTTCGGAACTTTACATAGAGACCGAAAAGAAGAAGAGGGAGAAAGCCTACTTAGGTACAGCATGGGATGTGGGGGTCTCGTCTTTTGTGGAAAAGTCCATGGGCAAGAAAAGATGTCAATGACTTTTCTCTCTCCCCTTTGGTTTCACCACAGTTCGCTCACAAAGGGCAACAGGCATTGGGAGGTTGATGGTGAATATTGTTGAAGGCATTGAACTAAAACCTTGCAGGTCCCATGGTAAGTGCCTTGAGTTTGTCATAATATGCTCTGTGAAGTAGACATTCCTTTTTGTCAGACTAACTTTAGAGGAAATTCTGTCCAAAACCTGGTTTTGTTTAATGAGGGCATTTTAATGGACTTAAAATATATGGAAGTGATTTTGTGCAGTTCAGTAGCACTCATGCAGTTGTCCTGCATGTAAGCATTTGTTTCAGATCATGTTAGTTTCCACCTCTTAAGCCGTATCATTAAGCCACGAAGTCCTGAAATAGAGAGTAGAAGGTGCACCCTGCCTTGCAGAATTGTGTCCTTGTTCATTATAGTGGCAGTGAAGCCACAGTCTTTCCCCCATCCATTGGCGTTAGGAGTTAAAAGGACATTTAGGAGGAAGGTCACATACCTAAAAATGCAATTTACTCCTTTCTGTTTGTTTCCATTTTCCCAGGAAAGAGTAACCCATACTGTGAGGTGACGATGGGCTCCCAGTGCCACATTACCAAGACGATACAGGACACCCTCAACCCGAAGTGGAACTCCAACTGCCAGTTCTTCATCAAAGACCTCGAGCAGGACGTGCTCTGCATCACGGTGTTCGAGAGGGACCAATTCTCCCCAGATGGTATGTAGGGGGCTGCCGCCCTTCCGAGGGTATTTTCATATATTCTGTTTTAAAGAGATGCGTGCCTGCCAAGGTAGATCGTAGAATCAGGGAGTGGTAGGGGTTGGAAGGGGCCTTTAAAGATCATCCAATTCCAACCCCAATGTTGAACCCCTTTGCATACTAAGAACCTACTCTCCCTTGCTCCCCAGTAGAGTCATGCTAGTATCAGTACAAAAAAAAAAAATCAAGCTGTCTCTGGGCTGTTTTGGGGTTCCTTTCTTGCACAACTTGACAACAACTGAAGTGTGGTTTGCAATTCTGGGAAGTCTTTAAAAAAACTCTGGATGCTGTTTGCATTTGGATAGATTAATCCAGGAGGAAGAGAAATGTCTTCATGTTCCTGTAATATGCAACAACAGTGGCAAAAATGAACCCAAGATTCATAGCCCGTTCTTATTTAATAGCATGGGATAGACATATGGAGCACTGAACAGTGTATTTTGAAGTCATAATCTCTCAGGAAGTATTTGGATAGGACTGTCATTCATCTGGCCAGCACCAGTTGGCCCATTGACCTTGTCACTAGTGTGTTGCACTTCTTGGCTCTATCATCTCCAGAGAGCTTCACGCTCAGTTTGAACTGTGCAATAGCCTTTGGCCTTTTTTCTAACATCTCATAAAATAAATAAGCTACTTAAGCAAGTAAGTTGTAAATTAGCTGTAGATTAGCTGTACTACAGCTTACTACAGCTGTAGTAAGCTGTAAATTACATTGTAGATTTTTCTGCTTATGGGACCAGTTGTTAATGCCTCTGCTGCCTAATATGGTCCAGCTAAAATCCTCTTCTATGCAGACTGGCAGTCTTTGGCCTTCTCTGACTGCAAAAATACAGTTGGACTGAAGACTTTTCTCCTTTTGTTGTGTGTAGATGGAAGCTTAGTTCCTTCTGCAAATTAACATTTTATTGCAACGTAAACCAGTTCTGTCATTTCTGAGCATGCTGTCTTTTTGCATTTCAGACTTTTTGGGCAGAACAGAGATCCGTGTGGCAGACATTAAGAAGGATCAGGGTTCAAAGGGACCAGTTACAAAGTGTCTCCTTCTGCATGAAGTCCCAACAGGAGAGATAGTCGTCCGACTAGACCTGCAGTTGTTCGATGAGCCTTAGAAGGAAAGGGACCAATGTTTTATTTGTCTGAGTTCCCTGCAATAGGTGTCTGCAGAAGCTGTCACAAAATCTTTATTGGTGTGGTATGAAACTACTGCTTGCCCTTCACACGTAAGAGGGTTATCAAAGCAAACAGGAGCATCTTTGTGCCTTGATAATTCTCACTGAAAAATTAATCCCAGTTTAGTGAGGAGATGTCCCTCGATTTCTCTATGTGGAACTTGACGTTAGTTTCCTGGGTTTATAAAATAACCTAGTTGTTCATTGTGCTCCGGTCTGAAAGGCTGGCAAACCACATAGGTTGCTGTACTTGCTCCAGTTACCCTACTCTTTAATTTACATGAAGAAGGCAATGTTGGTATGTTTTGGAGGCTTTCTGCAGGGTTTTCTCCCTTACGGAATTCTGTGCCTATTGCTCAGCAAAGCGGTGTCTAAATGTAATGTGAATGGAAGGAGCAGTTACGCGGTAAGAAGGTCTTTGAAGATCTTCATGGTGGTACTGAAAAGACTTAGAAAATAAATAGTCTATATCTATAAACAGAGAAGATTCTATTAACATACCACTTCATGACTCATGTTGCCCCTGAAAATAAATAATATACAAGCCTTCTGCACAGAGATGAATTGCACTCCAGAAGAGTTCACCCACTCGGTACCTTTGGAAGCCGCTCTTTTCTCTAGGACTGTAAATGCTCGGACAGTAAGTGAAGGATTAAACATAAAGCCCTGCTGAATGTTGCGCTGCTACCACATTGATACTACTTTACTACTGCTGCCTGATTGCGTGACCACAGATGGATGGATGATCTGTCGCTTGCGGCGGGGAACAGAAAAAAAAAATCACAGCTCTAGCTCAGGAAGCTCATTTCCGCCCTGCAGAGCCTGGTTTGCAAAGCGGTCCGTGGCGATCGGTTATTAAATTGCGCCATGCCTGTGTTTGCCATCGCGTTGCTGAATTCAGGGCAGCAGCGCAGCGCAGCTTGCGAAGGTGTTGGTGGCTCAGCCGGGGTGGTGGCAGGTTCGGTGGCAGCGATAGCGGATGTGACCAGAAACAGAGCGCTCGTGATGGTGCAGAGTGGGTAACCCCAAAGGAAAAAGCCTTGTCATCTGGGGGAATGGCAGGGCTTGTATATCCGTTTAACTCTACGAACACACGCGTATAGGCCCACATCCAGCAAACTTTCCCTGTTTGGCAAAGCGCCCAGCTGTAAGCGTGCACTTATGTCTTGTCTCCCTTAAGCACAACGCGTAAGTGCTTTGCTGAGTCTGGACTCGAGCAAGAATAGACCCCTGAGAGTAAAATTCCTCTTTGTTCTGCTTGGATTCATTTTGTTCATGACCTGTCATGCATACACTGGTATTTTTGTAAGGACTTTATTTCCGAATGGAAGGTGTCAGCCTGTTTCATTAGCATGTGAACGTTCTTGTGGAGCCTGTTGTTAGGTTTTGGTGTTCCTTGCATGTCCATTCAGTACTGGTTTCCACCTTTCCTGTATAGGCGGTGTTCTCTAGCACTACAAGTCTTATTGATTTCCATTAGGAAATTAGGATATATTCATAACGGATAGGTAGATACAGTATGGTAATAAGTGTAAACTGTGCTGGGAAGTGTCTGTGTATTATAATTTCCTATGAGACCACTGTAATGTTTCAAGCAATGGGGGAAAAAAAATGTATGTTGGAGGGACAACAAAGTTTACATTTCATACTTTTCAGAATCGCTTTATTATTTATTTATTGAAGATAGTGTAGAATTTTGTATCAGAAATGACAGACATACTTATGTATTTTTTGAAACAAAACAGAGATACACACTTTAGTTAGAAACTTTCAACTGACCACATTTTAGAGGGAGTGTAACTTCCTAGGCATGCGTTTGTTTACCACTAACTGGCTGAAAACACAATTAAGAGAACTTTAAGTTTCTATTTTTCAATGTTGTTAAGAAAATGGTTTCAACTAAAATATGTAAATAGTACTAAACCCATGCTTTCCTAATTCCATATCAATACATTTTATTAAATATAATGTATATGAAAATACACATTGTTGTGGTAGGATAAAAAAAGTGATAAAATCTATTAATGGAGTAACATTAAATGTCATTGTCTAACCTTTTACCGCTGTCCTAATTTTACTCGGTAGCTGTAACTACGGTGAACGTTCATTTCAGCGTTTAAAAAGTAGCATCACCTTTTTAACGGTATCATTTCACCAGCACGAATTACAATAGCAACCGAATAGACAAACGGGACCAAAAAGACGGTGGGTGCGATGCAGAAGGCCTGGCCAGGTTTTTGAAGGGAGCCTCAAGGAGCCTCACGTTCCTCTGAGACTCAGCTGGTGTTGGAAGCAGGGGGCCCATAGCCGCGGGGCCTCCTCTCAGACCACGGCCCTCATCAAGAGCATGTCCGGCTGCACCAGCTGGGGAACTGTAGCAGAACCGAGCATCTGAACCACCATCACCTGTGATTTCCCACTTACCCTCCATTCACAGCAAGGTTTAACTCCTATTAACGTCAATAGGAGTTACACAAACTTGACGATGATGAAAGGCTGGGGTTCAGCTCGTTAACAGCTAATGCATCTCTCACAATTGGTCTAATCCTAAAGGGGAAGCCTTTCCTAATCCCCGTGCATCGAGGGCAGAATGTGTACGTACCCTTAGAGCCACCTCACCGGGCATTGGGATGTCGCTGTTTTCTCAGTTGCTCGCCCTCGGTGCTCTGTAGCAGATTGGCACCGTTGGCTTCCCAGATGGAGCTGCTTGTCACCAGGGTTAGCCAAAGCTGCTTAGAAACCCACTGCTTCCTGCCTGGTTTTATATCTTCAGGAATGCTGCAGTCCTGCACATCACTTTGCATTAACTCTGCCGTTGTGCGGGCTGCGGGTTTCTGCTTCTTTACCCACCGTAGCTGCATAGACCTCCCGCTCATACAGGACTTTGTACTGCACGAGTTCAGGCCTTTTACTGAAAAAAAGAGACTAATTAGCTGCATTCCTACCGGTACTTTCATAGAGAAAACTGCAAGCTCTCGCAGACTTGTTTAAATGCCACCTGTGTTCTGAAGAGTTTGGGAAGGGAGAGGCACGCAGCAACACCTAGGAAGTTAGGGATGTCTTTGTGTATTTAGAAAGTCAGCTGGCATTACCACGACGTGTGAAGGTTGAGCCATCCTCTTACAAGGGCCACGTGCTGGCTGTCAGGCCCAACTCTGCTAGTCTGTGCTACTGGTATTGAATACCTATATTTAGGTAGACCCTGGTTTTCAGATGCTGGTTATTGATCTCTGAGTATCTGCATAAAATAGCACATCTTAGCTCACAGGTTCTTTTCCAGCCCCATCAAGATGTGTGTAATTTTTTTCCCCTATTGTTGTGCGAAACAACCACAAGAACAAAACTGAAGCCCGGATTATAACACTTGATCACATTTTGGACTGAAAGAGCAGATTCATGCGGGTAAACATCTCCACTAAAATGCAGAGGTTGTAAACCTGTGTGTTGTGGAGTTCTGGAACTGGCTGTCTGCATTTGCTTTGGTGAAATCCATCCTTGGAAGAGAAGCTGAGCAAAAGGTCTCTCCATTACTCATCCTTAAAATGAGGCACTGGTGAGATTGAACTGGTGCACGGGCCACTGGGACTGGCCCTCAAGATGAGGTTTCATTTTCATCTTCTTGCAGGATCTGCTATTTTGGAGAAGACGTTTTGCTTAGAAGTAATTCTTCAGCATTAAGCTCCTCGGCTGGCAATGAAGCAGTTCTAAAAATAATGCTGTGCGTTTGCTGTGCATTTACTTTTTGGTGCATTCACTGCCTTCATTGAGACAGTGGTCTTGCTTTGGATAAACTGGGAGAAAAAATCAGCAAGAGAAGAAAGATCAAAATGTGCAGCTGTAGGGAAACTTGCAATGGAAAACGTTGCCCTGGTGGTTTGGTTTCCAAGCTGTAATTGTGGGAATTGCATTTTTCCATTAGGTACGTTAATTTTAGCAAGGAGAATAGGGTTTCTCCCTCATGCTTCCTTGGGTTTACGTCTTGCAGTAGAACTGAGGTAATGGGTCAGAAACTGGAAAGGAACACCACCACTTTGGAAATTATTAAAATGACTTTTGCCAGGTACTGGCAGCTGGGAACAGGCAGAAAGTCAATGCCGTTATGGCTGCAGACAGGAAAGGATACCAAAGGAAGCTTTTTTTCTCTTTTTTTTTTTTTGAGAGAGGAGTGGGGTGAAGTAGTTAGTTTACAATCAGAGCCACAGTCTCACAACAGAACTTCTATCATCCAGGACCCCAAGCGTCCATAATATAACAACAGTGATTAACAGCAAACCACGTGTTTGTCCTCACCCTTGGAGAGCCACACTGGATTTAATGCAGCTCTGTATTTATGCAGGAGTTTGCATGCGCTTTTTTATAGAAGTGGAGCTTTTCGGTGTTTGTAACAGCCCTTACACTCCTCTTTCTGGGAGTTAGCTTCTGAGATACAGCTCTGAGGTGCTTGGGCACTGTGTTGCTTTAGGATGCTTTCACAAGGACTCCATAGGCTTGTAAATATTGCTGTCAGGCTCTTCACTTCCCTGGTGCCAGCCAGGCAGGGCTCACCACCACCCAGGAGGCAGATGGGTCCGTCCCCTTTCCATACAGGCAATCAGCTGCACCAGCATCCATGTGCCGGTTTTCTGTCTCACAAAAGACTTGTTTTCCCAGCCTATAGTTGTATGAGGGGTTTGCCAGCCATGCCATTATACCTCGGCAGGGTGGATATCTGTCCTTTCACCCGTATCCCCGTTTAGGACCTCTCCATCATCGCTCTGGTTGCAGTAACAATCAGCCCAGTCTTGCTGATCTGCCTCTGCCAGTGTTTTTCTCCCCACGGAAGGAGTTAGCCTTTCACAGGTGCCTCTGCAGGAGATCACCTCAGCTCATTTTCCTCTGCGCTTGGTCAGATGTAGCTGGAATTACGTCATTATGTCCAGGGCAGGTTCAGCTCCCCTGGCACCCGAGGTCGCAGCCCTGATGCCCTTCCCAGCAGTGCTGGGCTGTGAGCTCCCGCTGCCCACGCTGCAGCCTCTGGTTCATGGCCGTTAGGGTTGAGGCTCATGTTTGAGATCACCCAGGTTCCCCTCCCGGACGTGATTTTCCCCACCCACTGAGCCTCTTGGCTTCCTCACACATCTCACTGCCTTGCTCTGCTGTGGTCCCGCTAGGTTTTTCTTCTGTGTACATCTGTGTACATGCGTAAACTGGTGCTTCTGTAATTAACTAAATCCTTTGGAAAGCATCACTTTTTCCTTCCCTTTGAACCCCAACTCCCAAAGCTCAGCTGTGCGAAATAGCGCTGGTTTAGGGACTCCTTTCCAGGTTTCTCCCTCACAACTCATCTGGCAGCTGCCACCTCTGCCTCAGCCCTTGGCACAACCGAGCACTTCAGCAGAACCTTAACTTTAATTCGTGCCCCAGTTCAGTGCAAAGGCACACGGAGAGCCAACCGGGTGCCTGGGTGCTTTGCTGGGGAGGCAGGGAGAAATTCAAAAGGCTTTGATAATATAAGGCCTACATGATGAAGTTGGTTCAAGCTCTGTAAGGACTGGAAGATTGCAGTAGAGCAGCAAACAACAAGTCAAGATTAAGATGAAATACAGAAGTATTTTGTACTCTTTGCAGCTGGGTCTCTTTTCTTCCTCATCTTTTGAAAGCGGTTTTAGCCACTAAACTCACCAGAACTACAGGTGAGTTTAATTATAGGGCAAATCAGGATTCTCACACTTACAGATTGCAACACATTTGGAAACCCTCTAAGATAAAAAAAGACCAGGCTGACCTCGGCCTCCATAATACCAAGTACATTGCCAAGCTTAGTGCTGGTAGAAAGCCAGTCTGTAAAACCCTGCAAGGTTGCACAAAGCTGGTGAGTTGACTTGGGCATCTTGAAAGACAGAGTGTATTGCTGAGCTGACACTAAGCCAAATAACTGACCAATTACAGAACTTTTTTCTACATGCACTTAATTATTATATATTTTTCTCAACATGAGGTTTTATGAGGGAACTTTTTAAACGTTCATTTTACAATTTTTTTACCCTTTAAAAATAAAGAAATCACTTTTTGTTACATGTGAGTAGGGTTGGGGGAACATTGTGGATAATGCAGTTTTTGTAATATTATTAAATGCGTTTTCAAAACTAAGATGTGACAAATCCAGCCTTTTACTGCAACAGTGGTATCTCGTTTCATTCTGCTACTGTGATATTTCAGTTTATTCAAATCCAGCAGTCAGAACCCTTGAAACACAGAAAAGCTGGGAATTAGGTTGAATCACCTTAGCTTCAAAGGGTTTGCTCTGTATGTACATTCCGTATGTATTCCGGCATTTGTTTAGCCCTAATACTCTTGTCCTACATACATATCAATGTGTCTGTAGTTAAATACATGCATATATGTATATATATGTGACTATTTGTATATATAATATACAAATGTGGCTATGTTGTTGTTGTCAAATACTAGGTAAATCTAACAGGAACGCGTTTATAGACACCCAGTTTTGTTTGTTCATTTAAATTTTAAAACAAGGACTGTCCTTGGAAAACTATTTTTCTGTACATAGGAGGATCTATTTAGGACCTAATGTAAAAGAACAAAGAACTGCAGCAACAGTACGTTAAACTACCCTAGTTGCTTGATAAAAGTTGTCAAAGGCTCTGCAGCAATGGTAGGTGGATTCCCTGTGCTGCTCGTAACGCTGCGGGAGCGTCACTAACCCTGGATTTAGCAGTCAATTCTGGGATCTTAACATATTCTGCAAGCAAAGGGAGCTGGTGCTTCCTCTGAGACCCCTGTCAGACCCCCAGGGCAGCAGCTCCTGCCCACTGCGGTGAGCGCAGGTGAAATGGGAGGGCTGGCCTGCAGCGGAGGAGGGGAAAAAAGGGAAGAAGTAGGGGCAGAGCTAAAAAGTAAGAGCTTGGTGAGCAGGAAGATCTCTGCTCCCCCCAAAAAATGTGGGTGGGTGACCATCAGGTGACGGATTGGAAGGGAAATCCCTCCCAGCTGTGGCGGCTGCTCCATGGGAAGAGCCTCACTGGTGTGACCCGTTCTTGCCAGGAGGAAGAGGGAAGGTTGGTTGCTGGTCCGGGTGTTTGACCACTCACTGTCTCCACTCTCGCTCCCTCTTGCCTCTTCTCACCACATTTTTCAGGCTCTCCGAGGTTGCACCACTACACTCACCCCACAATGGGCTGGCTACTTTTGGGGTGACCAGGCAGCATCACCTGAAAGGTCACGCTGGTGTGGAGGGACCAGCACTGACCCCCCTGCACTGTGTGTATCCATCCCACCCAGGCAAGGCCCGTCACAAGCCCCCACTGCAGGTATTTGCTCCCCCCATGGTGAGACAACCCCTACCCCAAGGGAAAAAGGCAAAGCCGCCCCTTGTGGGGCAGGTTTTCCTGGAAGGCTTTGGGTTTGGTAACTGCTTGTGTAGAAATACCCTGTTTCAGTCCTTGAGCTGCCAAATATGAATTCAGATTCCAGCAGCCTTTGCAGGCTGTGTAATGGGTACTTTCGACTTCATGTTGGTAAGTTGCTGGGAAAAAAAGACAGCTGTAGGATTTTTTTTTTCTATCGGTAGTACTTAGATCTGTGGAATCCTCTGTTGGTGGTGGTGTTACTTCGCAGTGCACTTTTTGGTGCCCAAAAAATGGTATCAATTGATTTCCTTCTTTTATCCTTAAAAGAAGAAGTATTGTACTGTCTGTAGTATTTATGAGATCCTAAAAATTACAAAGGCATTATAAAATGTTACACGTATGTCTTAAGATCTGGCTGAATAGGAGAAAAAGTTACTTTTATTTTTTTTCAGAGAAAATTGAATGAATTTGTATTGTTCATTTACATCACATCTAACTATTCTACAGTAAAACGTTCATACTGTGAAGCTGGTTTTGTTGGTTTTTTTTTTCTCACAGCACTTGTAATGAATAATTATGACTCAGACACCACTGTTTCTCATAAGACAATTTCAACTGTACTTGAGTTGCCCTCAGTGTGTTGTTTCCTCAGCCACTCTTTGTTAAATAATTCGATTTACAGGCATGGTCCAGTTAAGCAAAAGTCCTTAAAATGTATTCCCCTCTTTGAGGAATTGTGCCGCTTCCCAGACTGCAGTCACCGAGGTGGAAACTGCCCATAAGGTTTTAGACTGTGCGATTTGTTTGACACAGACAAGACTGTGGTTGTGCAAGTGAAATTATGCAAGAATAAATCCATTTTTTAAAAAAAGTTTACCTGCGTACTGTTACATTCTTGAGAAGTCCTCAAGAAGAGTGATACGGTGTCAGACACATGCTGTAAGTCTTCAGATTAGTATTTTTGACATGGGGACTACATAGGTATAAGCGAAGTGATAGTCCCAAAAGCAGGGAGATAACTTCCCAGCATTTCATGCCTGACACACGCCACTTTTCATCTCTGCAACGTGTTGCATGCGTGTTTTTCAGATTTGAAAATCAAGAGTTGACCAAATGTTTAGTAAGACAGCAAAGATAAATTACAAAACAACCCAAACCAAATCAAAACAAACAAACAACCCCAACCAACCAACAAAAAAAACCCAGCACCCCCAAAAAAGCCCCAACCAAAGACCCTTGCTTAACAGGCTAGGTGCCATTACTTTGTGCATGTTATAATGTCACACAGGCCCTGCCCTGTGGCCCGCAGCAACGTTTAAGCAGCTTGTCAGCGACCGCCTGTGGCTCTGCTGCCTGAGAATATAAGCAGGCCAACGCTCATCTCTCCCCTACTTTTTGTTAATAATCACCAACTCTGGCCAGCTGCCCTGAGGGCAACACCCTCGGTGTCCTGTTAAGCAGTGGGTCCCTCTGTCTAGCTCAGCATCTGTTCACATATTTTTTTCACAGCTGGTTTGGGGCTGGGCTGGCACAAGGGGCCAGCACCAGTTCATGCACCAGAACTGCTGCAGCAGTGAGACAGGAGGCATCAGGAAGCTCACCAGATGTTTGGGGCTGCTTTGTCTGCATTAATCCAGCTGTGCAGGGGCCAGCATCCCCACTGCACAGCGCTGAGCTCTGGTAAACCACATTGCCTCAGGTACAGCTCGGAGCACCCCACTGCTCTTACAGAGCAGCACCAGGAGTGGAAAGCAGGGTGCAGGAGGCCCCTCTGGGCCACCTGCTGCCCAATGGCCCACATATCCTACCACTCTGCCCTGCCTCTGAGCCTCCTGGGGGTCCCAAGTGCCACCCACCCTCAGCACTGACCCCTCAAACTTCAGCACTCCCTCCCCTTCCCCAGCACAATCCCACTCCACCCCTCCTACTGCCCCCAGAACAAGTAGAACTTTGCCTCAGGGGTTCCTGGGCCATTTCCATCCAGCACCCCCTGCCCCAGGAGGGCTGGCAGGAAGCTGAGCACAGCGATGGCTTCTCTCTGTCCCATCCAGACAGGATGCAGGGGCAGCAGCTCTGGGGGCAAGTGCACTTCCAGTACCAGGGAAAGCACAGGCTAAATGGTCTCTCCCCTGCAGGGACTACTTCAGTCCTAATAAAAATGTGGCTGTTTAACAGGTTTCAATAACGCAACTGAAATGAGCTACTGGTTCAACACCTCACCCCTGCAAGAATGGTGTCCATCAAAATGAAGTCAAATGTCAGCTCTTGATCAAGCACCAACAGCGAGAGACAGGCACTTTACACCCGTTCACAGGCCTGTCAAAGATCATCTAAGCAGAAAACAGAGACGTAACACTTCAAGAGAGAAAACAGAAACTTATAAACCCATGCCCTAATGCTAACCAAGAAGCACGTACAGCCGGCCATGACAACATTCTCATAGTACTCTCCAGTTGTGAGCCCCTGTCCTGTTCCAAGCATTTTTGTACGCACCTCAATGTCACAAACACCTCAGCCCCTCACTAGTAAGCTTTTAGAGGGTGACTTTAGTTTAACATGTACACAAAAATCTCTCCCATGATACAGATGTGGAAGTAAACTGGGCCTGCTAAAGCGTTCACTGCTGAGAACACACTGATGACACAACTGTTTTAACAGCCACTGTTGTGTTTCTGAAAGCATCTACCAGTCACCGTTCCAGCGTTCACACCTTCCACACACAGGAACAGCACACATGGCAGCAAGACTGTTGCTCCACCATCCTGATCACATCCTGAGCAAAAGCTTTCTCTGGTGACTGACAGAACCTCAGCAGCAGTGACCCCATTTATCTGCTCCTAGAGAATTATTCTCCACTTCCTTCAGAGTTCACCTGCATTTGGGACAAGCTAGATTTTCAAGCTGCATCAGGAACTGTTCAGTGAGGACTAAGTGAAACTCACAGCAGCTTCATCACCTTCCTGCCTCAGTGCAGTTTCTGAATCAAAATACTTCACACCATCTATTCAAGAAGTAATTTTATTGTTTCCATCTGACATGTTTCACTGCGAATGATGAGGACAGCTTGCTAGACAGTCTCTCTCATGATTTTGGTGAGTTTCTGGATCTTTGACCTTGTTGACATGTCCACATACTTCTCCCCAATATTGACAATCATGCCACCAAGGATTGATGGATCAGTCTAAAGAAGAAATATTGAGCAGAAATTAGAAAAAATTTGTTAGCCTACTACACAGTTTTTACACTAGTAAAAAAACTGCTTTGAAGAGAGACTTTTTAAAAAAAATAACTTTGCAGTCACTGTATTCCAAAGTTAAGATTTTAGTAATTAAAGCATCATCAAGTCTACAGGAAAACACGAAACTACGTAATATGGCAACTGGATTCAGTAATTTTTTTTTTAAAGATCAGAGAGACAGATGCCCAGCTTAAGGATATTTGATGAAATTTATTTACAAGTCAAAAATTCAGACCTTGGTCTCCAACTTCAAGATCTCTCCCTTAGCCAAGAATCCGTTCAGAGCACTTTTCAGCTCAGTGAGGCTGGCATCATCCAAGGGCTGAAAAATACCAACAGAATACAAGGAAAACAAAGGACTTGAAAATATTCAAATGATACAAAAATTTTCCATCCAGATTCTTATAAACACAGATACTTTCACCAAGAAGGCAGATTAAGAAGCCTTCTTGAACAGGAATAACCAAAGGACAGTAAAGAAACAGCAGTCACTTTGTGCCCTCCTGATTTCACGAGACTTCGTTATTTGTGCACATACTCCCAGCAAACGTTTGACACTGACACCTTCAGATGGAAAGCATCAGGAACCTGTACTTGCCAAAGGAAGCACTTTATGGAAAACCTTGAGATCTACTACTTCACAGCAGCATTCACACTGTACAAGGAAAGGTTAATTTTGCTGCTTTTAACAATTAAGATCAGCTTGAGAAGGAATATGGTTTCACGTAAGGCCCTGGGCAGTGACTGAGGCCCCTGCAGTGAGCTCCCAGCCCTGCTGCCGGCTTGCAGAACTGCTCCTGGCTACATACACCTTGCTCTATCGCCATGAAGATCCCTGCATTCCTGTGGGAGAGACACTGGGAATGTGTCCTTGCTTCCCCTACAAGTTGCTCAGACACCACTGAGATAGCAACAAAAAGGACTTCACCAAGGAGTAGCGGCTTTGTGTTACTGGCAATTTAAATAATTTCTATTTAATAGCTAACAGTTTGACAGCCAAAAGAAACTAATAACAACAAAAGAAAAGCAGCAGAAAAGTAACTTTACATACGAAATAATTAGGAAAACTTGTGGAAAGTCCACAATGGGAGTCCACATGACCCTGAAGGTTATCATCCAGACTGACAATCTGTGCTCATGGCCTACAGGGAACCAGTGAATCTGAAGTGGATCAGCCTCTTTAATTCAGTCCAGGTAGGCAGTTCACTGTAGCCCTACCCAAGGGCTATAGATTTACATCACATACCTGGCTTACCAGCTTCCTGCTCTAACAGACCCAGGCATGGATGAAGAAGTTATTGAAGAGCCAACGCACCTCCAGCCTGATGTTTACAGCTCATGGACACAACATCTTCCCTCTTACCTTCCAGAGCACCAGCCAGACCTGCCTGCCTGCTGCTTTTGAAAAAGTCTTCCTACAGTTTTGTACTTAGCCATTGTCCCCACTACTGCAGGTGGTAAATCAGGCAGCTGCTCCCTGTGAAGCACAGCACCACGCACCACAGGCATCCCCAGTCCTGTCAGGTGTCTGCCTTGCTCTAGCTAATAGCTCATCTGTTAGTTCTGACCTCATCTGTATGATCCTGACAACAGAAATAAGAACATGGGCAGTTTTATCTGCAGACCAGGCTGACTTTTAAGAGTTACTGGGTTCACACACAGGAAGGATGTTCCCTGTTAAGCTGAGATGGGAAGAATTGGTTTAATTTTTGACCAATAATTGTAGGATATAAAAAAAACTATTTGCAGAAAGACTTTCAACTTGGTAGGCATATTTCCTCATTACTCACATAGCAAATACTTAAACTACTGAGAGCAAAATTAAGTTAAAGAAGTTTGGTTTTTATATTGCTACTTGTTAAGCTTGATCTAGAGGTTCCTAACTCACCTGTGCAGTGGTGACTGAGCACAGCACTTCTCCTCGGTATGCGCTCATGATCTTCGCAAAAGCAGAAACAATGTCTGGAGTGTGACGCAAGCGACCATTTTCAGCAAGCAAGTCTAGAAGAGGTAGATATATCAAAAGGGTTTAAAGCACCCACTAGACACAGATTTGTTTAGCTACCAGTAAAAACAAGTAGCCTCAGATGTTTTTCAGAATTCAAATGGTTACTCACTCATCAAGTTGACAGTAATAGGGGACATCCTCTCTTTTGCTAAGGCATCACTCACAGCTTTTTGTTTAACTGCACCCTTGGTATGAGGGTTCATAACAACACTGGATAGTTTGGGGTCCTTCAAAAGAGTCTAAGAACAGACACAAACAACATGACAAAGACCAGGAGTTTTCCAGGCACCACAAGGCCTAACTGGCCTACCCAGAGCAGGCAACATGTTCATTCATTGAGCAAGAATAAAGCGGTTGGAAGGAGATGGGAAGTGAAATGGCAAATCCAGGTACAGCTCGTTTACAATGTTTCTTTTAGAGCTGATGCTCCTCCTGCATCACTTCCAAGCAGCTTAATACCGGGGGCGCTGTGCAGATCACAAGCATTCCAGGCCAGCTGTCAGCAGGAGCCCCAAAGTGTGCAAAAGCTGCACCCACTTCCCTCCTAATAACAGGCAGCAGGCGAACCCCACCGCCCCCACTTCCCTGTGCCACCTTAGAGAACAGCTTACCGCTACTCGGCTCAGCTCCTTCTCTATCTGGTCCAGCTTCTTCTGCTTGCTGGCGGCAGAGTACAGCGCCGTGGCATAGCGTCCTTCCAGCCCGTACACCTGGATGGGGGGCTGGGGGCGACAGAGCGGGCGGGCGCTGAGAGCGGCGCGGGGCCGGGGAGCCGGCGGCTGCCCGCTGCTCGCCAGACCGGCGGCCCTCGCCGGTGACCCCCCCCGCCCCGCTCACCTTGACCAGCTTGGACACCGGCCTGGCCGCCGACGTGCTCAGCTGCCGCACCTGCGGGGCGACAAACGGCCGCCGGTCGGCACGCGCCTCGCGCCACCAACCGCCGCGCCCCAACCGCCTCACGGACGGAAAGGGGGAGTGGGGGCGGGGGAGGGGCGCGCGCCAGGGAGTCGCGGTTAGGGTTCTAGGTCAAAGGTTCGAGACCCCGCGCGGGCGTGAGAGATGGGCGAGGGCGCACGCGGGACACAGCATTTCCCGCTGCCCTCTCCCCCTCCCCCCCAATACCCCGCAGGAGGCGACTTTCCTCCTCCTCCCCCCGCCCCAACTTCACCTTGAGGGACAGCCCCGCCACCGCCGCCATCTTCCCCGGCCGCCGCTCGAGGTCACAGCTGAGCCCGGCCCCCGACGCGGGGCAGTGCGCAGGCGCGCGGGCAGCCCCAGCCCCGCGCCACCCACCGCCCCTCTCTGCCGCGGGGCGCGCTGGGAAAGGTAGTTCGGTAGTGCCGCGGGGCCGCCCCTTCCCCGCCGCGCTGCCTCTTGGGGAGGGCGGCCCCCGCCCCTCTCCCACACTGCCCGGGGTCCATCACCCCAGCGTCTTCTGAGCAGCCTCGCCAGGCCCTGCTGGCAGCTGGGGCGAAAGCCAAGCGCACTGGAACAGGCTCCCCAGGGAGGCAGTCACGGCCCCACGCCTGGCAGTAGTCAAGAAGTGATTGGAAAATGTCCTCTGACACATGGTGTGAGTTTTTGCCTTGTCCTATGCAGGGACAGGAGCTTGACTCTTATGATCCTTGTGGGTCCCTTCCCACTGAGGACATTCCATGATTCTAAGGCACCCCTATTGACTGGCAAGCCCAAGGGGTGAGGCTGAGCTCCCGCAGCAAACTGGTGCTTGGTGTGAGCCGGGCAGCCTGCGCTCTACCATGGGTGAAGGAAACGGGAGTGGGGCGCCTGTGGTGTACCTGCCCTGCAGGGGCTGGAACCCTGGGTGAAAGGATCCCCTTGCTGCCCCTTCCCACGCCCTGGTGCTGCAGGTGGCCTTCCTCGGGCAGAGAGAGCCTGGCAGCACGGGGCTCTGGAGAGGAGCAGAGTGACCAGGGCAATGGCTCCCTTGCAGGCCTCACCCCAGCCTTTGGCTGTCCTTCACATGCAGAGTTAAACCCGGCTCCTCAGCTGGCCATGCAGCTGTTTGTGGCTTTGCAGCTGGAGAGGCCATGGGATAGGAAGAGTGGCCCGGGCCACAGGGGCTACTTGGGGACTTTGCAGTTGTAACAGGGTGCAGCAACCCACCACCCCTTCCCATGTTCCTGTAAGGGTCCTGTAATTCACACACTCACGTGTGTCCCTCTGTTCAGATGCACCAGGAAGGCAAGTGTTGCACAAGCTCTTCAGCAGGGAAAATACCAGCTGTGCTTTCCTCACAGACATTTCTGCTGCCCTCTAACACAGTGAAACTACCTCTAAAACGCAAAGAGCCATTTGCCCGCCCTTGGATAAACTAGATCCAAACGTCTCCTGGGGCAAACACACAGTCTTCCAGGTAAAGCATAGGGTAGGCAGCTCTGACTTTGTCAGTCTCGCAATATGACCTTGAGCAACTAAGTCCCTCAGGTCCTGCCTACTACTGAAGTATCTTTAATGGTGAAATTCTTTTCCTAATTCTTCCATCTTTTCCGTAAGAGAAGGTAAAACGCTTGCCTGTTTCGCAGAGCTGTAACCACGTTTGAGTAATGATTTTCAGTGGTGTGAGTAGCTGCGATGGGCGGTGCTGTTGACACAGAAAAGCATGGCGTTAATGGAAAGCATGCTGCATGGATTCTGCAGGGCAGACTTTAAACACTAGATGTTGCTGTTGCTACAAATTGAAAGCGAAGTGATCGCTTAAGTTAAACCAGAGAATTAGAATAATGGTCTTTCATAGGATCACAAAATGGTTTGGGTTGGAAGGGACCCTAGAGAACATCTAGTTCTACCCCCCCTGCCATGGGCAGTGACACCTCCTACTAGACCAGGTTGCTCAAAGCCCCGTCCAGCCTGGCCTTGAACACTTCAGGGATGGAGAAATAGAGTCTGAATAAAAGAGCTGGTCTCCTGTCCCACCAGAAATAAGTCAGTATCACCAATAGGCTTTATTCTGGATGTCAGAATTTAGTTCCCTCTTCTACCCCGGCTGTATTTGCTGTGGTGGCATTCAAAGGCACAAGTACAGTCTGTGACAGGTTTAATCCTGATGTAACATTATGCTTATAATTTTAATAACTACAGTAGTAAGGAAGGCATATCTAAAATATACGAAAATCTTTGTTTTTCTTTAGAAACAATAATATTTTGCCTGTTTTTTCTGTAATACTATGCATGCACTGAAGTTTTGGAATGGCGTAGGGAATGGATTTGAGGTCCTGTATCCCAAATTTTATTATTGTAATTCTGAAACACTCCATGATCTTGTAGCATTTTAATACACAGAAATTCTGGCTTATTGAGGTCAGTCAAATCACTGAGAGCTGAGGGCACTTTAATGAACTAGGGATTGGGTCAAATCCTGACAGTGCTTTCAAGAATTAAAATCAGAGTACCTCTCACAGGTTAATTTAGACAAGTCCCACAGGTGATAAGCAGTTTGTACCTTTGTGCCTTATGCTGGAAGGAATATTTAAATCCTGACAAAGCCTGTTCTTGTATTTGGATATCTGTTATCACAATAGATTCTTCCATCATCACTATGTGAGAGTTTTTAGGAGTTTTTTTTCTCCTACAAAACAATTGAACTCCCCATACTGCCAGTCCCTCAACATTTGACATTTACCTCTATTCCTGGCTTCAGTTTGGTCATTTAGTGAGCACTCGAACATTTACAAACTCTTCCATGAGAAGAGTTTGTATTCTGTATTTGTATTGTATTTGTATACTGTATATTGTATTTGTATTCTCTATTCCTGGCTTCAGTTTGGTCATTTAGTGAGCACTCGAACATTTACAAACTCTTCCATGAGAAACATCTGGAAGAACATTCACTTGTGGGTCTGCTGCTTTACTGCTTGTAGGATTGTAACCCTAAAGTACTCACTCTTAGTAAATACGGTGATTTTTGAACACCACTTTTTTTCCTCATGTTGAGACAGACTAGAACTGAAATAACACAAAATATATTTTATTTTCCTTTTATTTGGGAAATCTTGAAAACCCTTGTGCTTATATTGGAGACACATGGGCTTCACATAGGTGTGACAGTTATAGAGTATACTATAATCAGAACTTTTATGTCTCTAGAAAGAATGTGATGATTCGTTAACTGTAGTAGAGGTGGGGATGTGTTTCAATCATGGCTTATCTGCGTGAGGTGTCGTAAAACTTGTAGCAAAACTTAGACCATCCCATGAAGAACCTGCAGTGTGTGGAGGTAACAAGGGGATGAGGTTTGCAGCAACGCATCTGGGGTCCTAACAGTGATGAGAGCATATCAGGTCAGTGCCACAAAACGTGTCAAACTTACCCTCTGTCGGACTATGACCAGCTCCTTTAAAAAAACCCCACCAAACGAAACACCCCCACCACTCATAAACAACTCTAGTAATTATACTAGTGACTTCAAATTTTTAAGCATGGCTAAAAACACAGAATCCTTCTTTTCCCTCTCCTTGCAACTCACCTGAAACACGAGCTTTTGGCCTGTTTTGAATGCTGTTCTGCACCTGCTTGTCACTAATTGCACCCCGCTGTTTCCCTTTGACTGAGCCTGGGATTCCCAGACTCCGGCATGGGAGACTCCCAGAGGAGCCAGGGCATGGCTGCAAACAAGTTCGTGACCGCTGTAAAAAGTTTATGTTATTTACAAGAGGTGGAGGAGTTTTCCTCTCATGGTGCTCGAGTTAAGCTCAGAGAATGTGGCACAGAGAAGCTATGACCCAACTCACCTCCCCCTTGCTACAGTGTTTTTGTTCCTGCAGATGCTGAAGGAAGGTTTTGGTTTGCTGTTGTTGATTTTTGTGTTTGGTTTTGTTTTTTTTTCTTCTCTCCCAGGGGCTGCCCTTTATCTTCCGCAGGAACAGTTGGTACTCTCACTGAATCTAATCCGCCTGGTTGTTTTCCATACTTCTGCTCCATGAGCAGTTCCACTCGGGCAGGTAAGTTCAAGTGCTCTGTCATGCTGAATCCCAGGGGACTAAGCCTTTAAGGCAGAGTGACCCACCCACTGAAATCTTGCTGCCCAGGATAGACCTGACACATTTTCCCCTTAAGAAAAGGGTTTTTCACTCAGTGGCAGGGGACAGAAAACATTTTTTTTTTTAAATCCAAACTGGAAAGAATGATTGTAAACCCACACAAATTATTAGAGGAATTCAGAATAGAAGCAGGAACAATATTAATTGAGTTAGATGACTGAACTCACCTTAGCATCAGAATGCTGCTCTGCTAAAAGCTCTTCAAAGGGATATTTGCAAAACCAAGCACCTATGCCTAGATTTTCCTGCCCTCCAAGGGAAGTTTCACTCTAGCATTGTTATATGATAAAATGATTAATCATTATGATTTTATTGTGCATGTGATACTTCTGGGGTGTTCATGGTGTTCTAGTTGGTTTTCCATGCTATCACAGTAATCTGTTGTAAAAGGAATAAACCCAGAACTAGGTACTTACAGTTTCTTTGGCAAAATACCTACACTTTTTAAGAGCAGACTTATAAAAATCTACACACTTTTAAGATATCCTAAGAAGCCTTAAAAATTAATTTAAGGGTGAACTATGATACAGTTTTTATAGGTTGGTGAAATAAGCACTGATCTGCAAGGCTTTATACTAGAAAAGGTGACATAGGTTCACTTGGACATTTGACTGTTTCAGAGATTGTCCATGAAATATCAATGGTAAAAAGAATGGATTTGGGAAAATATGTGAATAATAGACATACTTTGGTGTAGGTAGTACAAATAGCTGAGACTTACCATTTCACACATTGGCAGAGGAGCAGTTAGAACATTGCACTGAGACTCAGGAGATCTGGGATCTATTTTCAGCTCTGTGTTAGGCCTACTGATTGGCTTCTAATTATTCTGCACCCCAGTTCCCCCATCTGTAAAAAAAGCAAGAATGAGACCAAAATCCTTTATAAACAGCTTTAAATTCTGTTGATGAAACACACTTTATTAATAGCGATGATACCCTCTCACACACACTGCTGTTTAAAAAAATCTGTAAATTCACAAATGACAGTTAAATTATGGTAAAGTGCAAGTGGCTATGGAGAAAATAAAAGAGAACCATCACACCTGCTTCATCAGTGCCTTGGAAAATGAAATGTTAACCTAGACTCACCTCTGAAGGCTGAAGGGCAACAAACACAGCAAATTAGACGTGTTGGTCTATATTCTTGAGGTCTGTCCTGGAAATGCCCACTAAACAGGCAGAATCAGCAGAGATCGTTGACTGAACACATCTAGAACATGAACCACCCCCTCAGCTAGGACTGAAAGTGCACCTTCAAGCAGAAGACCTCTCTTCCTTCGGTTTAAACTTGGACCAGACACTGGCCTGAGTCACAGTTGAGTAGATCTTGGATATATTCAAGTCTGGGGTATTTCTGCAGAGCTGAGACCCCAGCCTACCACCCACTCACCACAGGTGGCTCATCATATCTGCCTTGAGCTGAAATTAGCTGTCTTGTGCATAAATGCAAGGGTCTTGCCCAATGAGCATATTGCAGCATTTTGTGTTAGACAGATGCCTCAGCAGATTCTGGTTACATATTAGGGCTACAGCTTACTCATTACCACAAGAGGGAAGCCAATACTAATAATAGAAATTTATTCGTATATTATCTATGGTTAATTGCGGCAAGGTAAAAACCATTGAAATCCATTTCAGGGCTGCTGCATGTCTCCTTCTCTTTACTTGTAGCAAACTTGCATTTGATCGTATGTCAGAAAATAAAGAACATTATTCCACATTCCAGTCGCTCAATGTCCTGTGAAATGAATTTCATGGAGTTGCCTGTCTCGTTTGAATGGCAAATACATAAACTCAAAAAAGAAGGTTGGGGCGAAAGTAAGCTGGTTGCTTTCTTAGCGAACTTAAACCATCTGCATGCAAGTAAGGGGAAGTATGGTGGGCATGGCACTTGAAAAACTAAAGATGGTGCTTTCCCTCATTTGGATGAGCAAAAGAAATTAAAGACTATTCTAGGAGTCATACTCATAACTATTTCCAGTAGTTCTTACCCCATAGTAGTGACAAATTAATTCAGCAGGTCTTCTGACTCTTGTTAACCTGTTTTGCAATGCATGTGAACACCTTCTCTATGGGCTCATTATGGCAAACCTGATCTCATTTACTCTGCTGCAAACCAGAGTAACTCAGCTAATTTCAGGAACTTCATTGAATCACTTATCTTGAGGTATGGTATCTGTGAAAGTCACCCTTGTTCAGATCACATGCTGAAGGCTTAAACCTGGTAGGTCAAGATTTGTTGTTACTTTTCTTTTTGCACAATTGTGCACATGGCTTTTTGAAAAAGGTCTTTGTAAGGTGGTGAAAGCAATGTTTTTGCAAATGGAGATTTTTAAAACAGTCTGGCTGTAGGACAGAAACTAAATGGGGATTCATCAACCAGGTTTCGTTAGTTGATGTTTTCCTGTTCTGTCTTCTGGATTGCTGCAAGATATATATGTATATGAGAGTCACTGTTCAGAAGATTTCTTTAGAGCCTTGCTGGCATATGACACTGGTTAGAGGTCATAATTCTTGGTGTTTGAAAGTAATGATTTTTGAGGAACAGCAGAAATGTGAAGCCAGAAGCAATGCAGAAAAGCACGTGTTGAGGCTTCCTATGAAGACCCCTAGGGTGTTCCCTGCAAGTGCAGGGGAGGGAATCAGGACAAGGTTGTGACAGTCACAGACATAGATTGCAGTCCCCAAAGGACATTTGCATAACTAGCTTCTTTGTTGTTTTGTTTTTTTTTTTTTTTCTTTTTTAAATACTTTAGGAGCATTTTCAGTATTTTATTCTCTACAGCACCGCCTCCCATTTACAGCAGTCGTACCTTAAAATGCTTTCCTAAAGATGTCGCTTGTCTCAGAGAAATTGTGAAGCTTAGAAGGGGAAACATAGCTGGAAATATCACTGTTGCCCAAGTGGGCAGACATCTTTCACAGACCCTCACGGTACTTTGTTGTTCAGGTGTTCCCACACCACTTTTCTTTCTTCTTTCCCTCCAATGCTATTTTAGGCCCCAGTCCCACATGTATCTATGCATGCATTTGACTCTAAGTACAAGAGCAGTCACACTGCCTCCAGTGAGAATATTCACATGACTAAAATCATGCACATGCATAGGGATTTCCTGAATGAAGGGCATAAAAGGAAATGGCGAGGTTAAAAATAATGGGTCGGTTTTATCCCTGATGTAATGCCTTTGACACTAGTGGAATTATACAGGGCTGAAATGGATCCAATACATCCAAAGAACTATCTCCTGCTCCCTCACCTGCCAGATTCTGTATCTCTGTTCATGGCATAATCAAAGTCAATCCTCCATTCCCCGTGCTTGGGTGGCTGAGGTTTGGGGAGAGTTCAGATGGCTTTGCACCAGCAGGAGCTGCTCTGCTTCAGGACAGGTCCCAGCTGTGTTTGCCCTGTGGAGCTGTTATGCCCAGGGAGCTTTGCCAGAGCTTGTCCCTGTTGCCTGGTCACTGCCACATGGGATGGCTGGGGTGGCTAACAGCAGAGCAGGTCTTGCCTGTCCTGGCACTTATCTGCCCCTCTTCAATGCTGAACCATTCTGTGGCCTAAGCAAGAGCTGCTGGTCTTGGGGCAAGAGCCCCTCTTGTCTCGGTTGGCATCTCTTTGTCTCCTGCACCAGTGCTGCTTTGTTCTGCGTGGGTATTAAATGCTCCAGATGAATGCTCACACTTGAAAACAGGTTTTCACACTTGAAAAAAGGTTGTTAGGCTTAGAAGAAACCTCTCTTAAAAATGTTTTTCCCTCCTTTCTGTGGCAGTCCTGCCTTGTGCCCACATGGTGTTTGGGAGACCCCAGCCCGTGCCACCATGAAGCCCTGACCTGGGACCTGTGTGAGGCTGAACTTGCACCTGCATCTCGACGTCTCTGCAGCCCATCTGTGGTTTCCTTCAGATCATCAAAAGCATTTGCCATACCTCCCTGCTCACACAAATGCTCACTGCCATGGGATAGACCTCTGAATGTCAAAAGTTAGGGATTCAGAGGAGAGAGGAAAAAAAACCCACCCCAAGACACAATGCTGAATAAACAACCCCTAGCACCCGGGGCTCATGACTGCTTTTGACAAGATCTATCTTTAGTTATAATAGTGAGTCACATCATTGTGATCTGACTTTACGGTTAGTTTGAGGTATGAGCAAGGCCATGGGATTGAGAGCGAGAGCATCATGGGATGTAGCTGTAAAATTCCACTACTTGCTACTCTCTAAATCAGGTTTGAAGAGCATTAAGAAACAGGAAGCGTGGGGGGTGGGGTGGGGGGAGGTATTTTTTTAGCGGAAAATTATTGTGGCGCATGGTTCATCGTATTGTAGTTCATCGGTGCAGGGAGAATAATAGGGGAGATGTATCAGCAATCAGGGATGGCTGTAATAGTCTTGAGTGAAGCACACCTCTCTCCGCACAGCTCTGTGTGCAAAGTGTCACGTCTAACCCACCCCACCAGCCACTACAAGCTAATGCAGGATTTTCTTGGATGGTGCTGCGTTGCTTAGCAACATTGCTAGGCAGCATGCTATACATCATGCACAGCGCTGGCTACTACGGTGTAGCAGGGCTGCTTCCAGTTATTTCCCCCCTGCTATAAAATATTAATTTTCTGCTTGCTAGCAGATGCGACACCAGGAGGTTGAGGGACACTCCCTCCCGGGTGGACGTGTGCAGCTCCTGGTGACTTTAATGGGAATCACAAGCAGCCCCAGGCTGAGCTGAGCTCCTGGTGTGTAAAACGTGGGTGTGATTCCTGAGATATAAACAATTGCCATGCCTGAGATGGAATACAGGTTGGTTCTGACATAAATAAATAACGAAGCAGTGAAGGTGATGTGACAGACAGGATAATACATGTAACATATACCCCCCTGCACTTTTTTCTTTGACTGACAGAAGCAAATCCTCTTGCGTGGACTGCAAGTTTGTGTACACAAAGAGAGGGACATTTACTCGACATTCTGGGATATTTTTGAGGCTTCTTTATACCACAGCGTTGTTGGATGAGAGCTCATATCACAAACACCAGTGGTGGGTTTTTAGACTGAGTAGTGTGTGATTTCGCGAAGTCTGCCTGCTAAGCCCCCTCCCCAAAATGATTGCATAACCAGCTGTTGAATGCACATGCACACACAAAGAGAAAACCAATCCTATTCTGTAAGAAGCTGAGATGTTATTACAGAAGGCAAACAAAAGAGCACCTGGTACCCAGAGCTACAGAGAAGATGGGATCTGCAGCTCACTCCAGGAGCTGTCTTGTCTGATGGCAAAAGAGGCCTCTGCAAAGAGTCTACACAGGATCGGATTTGAACAGTTGTGAAATTTCCACACCTAAAATGTTCATTTTTTGGACACACTGTTACTGAGACTGTTAGCAGGTCACAAGAAGGGAGGGATGCAAGAGCCGATAAAAGGCAGCAGATAGTTTCTGGCATCTGAAAACTGTGTTTTTCTTCTGCATGTCCGTGGACAGACTCATTGTTTGAGCCGAGCAAAGAGGGAAGCAAGACGGGAAAACCACACTGTCAAAATATACAACGGTTTGTGAGATGAACAGCTGCATTACCCTTCGTTTTCACTTGCATACGTGGCAGTGCTGATGGAGTCAGCAAAACTGTGTTTTGTCCAACAATTATATTTCAAGAGAGCAGGAATTTACTTCTAGCTTAACCCATCTTCTTGTAGGCAAACCTTACTGCATCTTAGGATGTATGGTGGAACCAGATAAATCAGACTTTTCTACAACAGAGCAGTGTGTCCGTGCACTACAGATCCTGGAGGAGCAGGACTGCAGTTTGATACAGAAACCGTTCCTGTGGCATTCAATGGCATTTGTCCAACAGCAGAACAAAGACAGCGACAGAGCTTCCATTTCACGTTTTTCACCACATCATGGCAGACGGAAGCAAATTCGGTGCCCGAGGCTCAGCTCCTGTGTCAGGCTCCTCAATCTTGGTTTGTACGTAAGGCCAACCTAGTCCTAGGGGAAGATGTTCCAAATTCGCACTGAGGGTGGTATATGTACCTAACACTTTGGACTGAAAAGTACTGCTGCAGATGAGGATAACATCATCCCTCCTGTACCTGTGCTTCAGGCACAAGTGTTACCTACAAGCCGGTCCTGGTTTTGCAGCCGTTTTTGTGGGTGAGATAAAAAAGAATATTTATCATCTGTCTTTTTTATTTTATTTTCTTTTAACCTGAAGGACTTCAGTTTGAATGATTGCCCAGTTTTATTGCTAGATTTTTATCAAGATACTTCTTCCATTAAATGCTTCAACAAATATTGGCAGCAGTCACAGCAAAATTTAAGATGTATGAAAAATTTGTAAATCTTTCTGTCACTTCACAAAACTTCTCAGCACTGATCACTTGCCAAGGACGGAGCTGCTGTACTTTTGGTGGCTGAAGACCAAGCGAGAAAAGGGAAGGCTGGTAATTGTGTGCATTCGCTGGTGTCTCAAGGAGTGGCCCGAGGCTTCCCCTTGTTGTTCAAGCAAAGGTGTGAATTGCTTCAGAAAGATGTCCATGAGTGGCAGAGGAACGCCAGACCCAGCGCACATCTAGGACAGCCAGGGCGCCGTGCCTGGTTCCTGCCAACGTGAGGACTTCCGTAGCAGAAAGGTACTTTGCTATGAGTGTAAATGTCTTTTGCACCTGCTGCAAGACCCCTGTGGAGTCTTAATACAAATGACAATCTATCTCAGCCCTTCCCGAGGGCTGAAAGTCATCACGGCAAAATTTAAAAGGTAAATTACACCTTCCCACAAAATGGTGCCAAGTATATCACATGCAAGTGTTTAAGTCTGTGCAGAAAGCAGAATAGTGTTATGTTGGGCAGGAGTAAAAAAAGAAACAAGTTAATTGCTAATGAAATTGGAAATGAAAATAGCCAAAGGACTTTTTCTCTCTCTGAGTTTCATGGTAAATACCACTCAGTTTTCAGTATCATTAACAACTTATTATGACTACTATTAAGCAGTAGCCCCACCTACTTTTGTCTGTATTTTATGGGCACATCTCAGCATTTTACAAGTTGGAGGTTGTTCTAGGAGCTGGAAATATCGTATCATCATTTTATTAGCACCTGGCTTAAAGAGAGGATCCATTAATCCGATTTTGTAGGCATCTTCTGTGAGAAAGTAAGGGAGGAGGCTGCTACAAACTCTCCTATAGTTACTGTGAAACTGCAATTATTTTTTTAAAGAAGAGACAACATTTATCTTCTGCTTCCTTAAACTGATCATCACAGCTTCGTTTTTTCCTTTCCATTTATTTGCAAGAAATAAGATTTGTTTCTTTGTTTGATGCTACAAGAGATGTCACAGTTTTCTTTCTCTCTGAATGACTCAGGGTCAACAAATCCAACAGAACAAACTTTTTACAGATAAACATACAAGAAATGAATCCAGTGCTGCTCTCCTCCAAAAACTATTTGCATGTTTTCCTTTCCATCATATCTGTCTTGTTTGCGTGGGTAAGGGACAACATGTAGCTATGTTCAGAAGCAGAAGAGCTCTTCTGTAAAAATGTGGACAAAAATGTGGTATGTCAGAGAGGTTACAGGTCACTGAGTTTACTTAGAAGAACTCTTGAAATTAATACAATTGGGAGGAAAAATAGTGAAAAAGAGCACTTCATTAAAATTAAGTGCAATCAGGATGTGTATGTGTTTATAGGGGTATCAGTCTCCACGTCTCTCTCTGATCCTTAAGAAAACAGTATTAAAGTTATGAGCCAAACCCCTGAGAATGGATAAATGAAAGAAGGGGACTAGCCTGATCATTTCCCCCTCACATGTGTTTTAGGACAAGCTTTTAATTAAAGTCACCTGCTATTTGTTCATAGAACACCCGCCCCATTGACTCGAAGCAGGTGGCAACCAATGACTAGTGTGTGTCTGAGATGCCTGTCTGTCCGGGTGACAGCGTGATGCAAATGCCTTCGGGACACCTCCCAGTGCAGGACTGGAAGCTTACGTGCAGAGGGTAATGCAGCAGCCACAAGCTAACTGGTGAAGGCAAATAGGAAAAAGTCAACTTGTTCTTTCAACTCGGTGCTGTTGGTCCTGACCACCGAATGTGATAGGTGTTCTGCAATAAGAGAATATCTGATCTTGTAAGGAAAAGATATAATAATAGGAAGGCACTAAAAGGCTAGTTAAACCTATTTGAACCATCATGATCGTCTCATCAGACTTCCTGCAAAATTCAGGCCATCAGTCCTCAAACTCTAGTTCCTCCCTTCGCCCTCTGACTACTGTTAGAGCTATAATATATGTGACTTTGCTGTGATCGTATTCTTTGGATGTTAATTTTAAATGTGTTACTAGCATTTTGCCTTGCACTTTTGATTTCATGTTGCAGAGTAGCCAGCTCAGGTTTGCTTTCAAAAACAGGCACATAGGCTTCGTATGCAACGTTAAATTTTAAATATCACTAGAAGCAGTCTCACGTTTATGACATTTTCATTTAAAAAAAAATATTTACTTTTATTTATATTTACTTTTAATTTTAGTTAAACATTTACATTTGTATTTCAAATTGAAGTGAAAAATGAATAAAACATTTTTTGTTTTTTTGTTTTTCTTTTTAAGAAACACTCCTCCAAAGCAGAGAAGAAAAAACAAATCAGAATTTTTGTAGATGTAGATATTTCAAGACATTTTTCCTTTTTCAAATGAAGGGAAAATTAAAATAAAAATAGTATCACTCCTTCCCTTATTCAGTCATTTTTTAATACCAGAGTCCTAAAAGCTGGTTTGGAAGATGAGCATGCATTACAGAAATATCTAAGCATGCATTTTTTTGCCATGGTCCTGGATCAGTGACAGTAACACCCTCCTGGATATTTTTCCAATACACAGGAGGCAGCTGATTGCTGGTTTATAGATGTTGGGGCCATTTTGTTTGTTCCTTAAAATCGTGTTAATGTTGCTGCCATCTCGCAGTATAAAACCATGCTGTTGCTACGAACTAAGAATTCACTGAAAAACTCAGCTACTGAAAAACAGCTACAGAAATCTTTCTGATTCATGAACGTAGCTGTACTGATTCGGGGTAATATCAGCACTACCATAGCCAGCTTACTCTCTGTCAATAAATCTGTTGTTTCAGTCTGGGTGAGTAATGCGATCTCGCTTTTGATATTACACTGTTGTTCTGCGTTAGTAACATTTGTGCTCAGGTGTAACGTGAACCCATCGTTGACAGCGTGTCAATGAAAGTGATGCCAACCCGTGCTTTAGTCAGCATGTCATTGTGCTCCTTACTCCAGCAAATTGTACATCTTTGTAATATACGTTACATAGTCAATGCCTTTTTTTTTTTTTTTTTTTTTTTTTTGCTTTGTTGTTTGGAAAAATAGAGTTTGATTCTGATCTCTTGGGACTCATAGGGCTGAGATGCCCCATGGAGATTTCAGGTAATTTAGTCATAACCATTGGAACTGCATTGTTCTAAAATTGGCGAAGGGCTTGAAGAATTAACCTGTGGTTTAATTTCTAAAGCAGTCGTTCTCCTGCAACTACGTTCACTTTGTTGGTGTTAGGAGGACAGAAAGAGGACAGACAGGAGAGCAGAAGTTTCCAAATCCTTGCCAAGGCTCCCTGTCACACAGACAGCCTAAAATTTGTTGCTGACTCTTGTCCCGCTCAATTCCCCGTTCTCTAAGTTCGTACTTGATGACTTTTGTGGTCCTGTTTCTAGCCTTGACAGTTCACTAAAATTCATCTTAAATTCTACCTGCAAGTTGGAGGGCCTCCTGCTCGTATTCAGGTTTGAAGAGCTATTCATTGCATCTGACTGTCACACAGCCATTCAGTCCTTCCTTCCAGGTGTTTTCGTCTTCTCCTGTAGCTTTGGTTTGTATTTGATGGACAGTGACCTACCTCTTCAGAGGAATCTCATTTAATTTATCTTCAAAATATCTTTCGAACCACTGCAGCGTTATAAACCCCAAGTAAAAATTAACATTTTTGAGTTGCATATTGTAATCCCCTGAACAGTTCTGAAGAGCAAGTCACAGGAAATGGTTGGGAAAATCTACTTGCTCATCAGCCCTTGTCAGTGCTTAGCTGCTTCTCCACAGGATATTGTCAAGTGCCTTTTCCAGCTGATGTTTAACTGGCCTGTTCTGACCGGCCAGATTAAACATTCCCATGTGGGTTCCTGTTGAGGGGGATGTCTATTGCAATAAATGTTGTGAATGCCCTTGTGCTCAGCAAGTCGTCTCTGGGCTTTGCTGCCTTGTTGGAAGGTGCCAGCAAAGAAAAATCAATACAGAACGCGTAAAATTGCTGGCCAGAGGTTTGGAATAACTTCTGATGCAAAGAAGGAAGATAAAGACTCCATTTCTGGGAGAAATTTTTCCAGTATTTAAATTTAAACCGAATTTAAATTTAGGAACAGAAAGTTCTAGAATGGGCGTATCTGTTTCCAGGAAAAGAAAAAAAAAAAAAAAGAGGCATGTATTTCTCAATCAGCTAAAATGTCCCTGGCCATATGTATTGGCATTCTGACACCTCTTTCCACAGAAAACTATCCCTGGATTTAAGAATGCAAGTAATTATTTGCTTAAAGTTAAGTCTAGAAATAAATCTCTTCAGGATCCAAATCTTGTTAAATATTTGTGGTGCTGGTGTTTGATGGCCTGGACAGAAGAAAACTTGCAAATTTTAGATTTGTAGTTATAATTAACTATTAGGAGGGAAAAAATATTCCCTGAATTTCCTTCTTCTTTTCCTTTAATCATTCAAAGACTTTGGATGGACAAATTCTAGACCTGCAGAATTGTAGAAAATATTGGAACAGCGATGATGATTAACAACTGGAACAGTTCGAGTGCTAATTAGATGTAAAGTGATATAGAGGAAAAGGACTTAATAATGGCTGTTATCATGTGGTCAAAACAAGGAAATACAGGTCAGATTTTTAAAGATTTAAACAGGATTTTAAGATAATATGTTTATTTTCAACAGAAGCATAGCAGCTAACATCCGCCCCTGTTCCTGTGTGTGCAACATCTCATCCAAAAGCAGGACTGTCACGCATCCAGATATACATTCTTCCACCCCGAAACTCTGTGCTGTCACAAAAGGAAGACGGTACGCACCTGCCTTGAACTTCCAGCTGCCGGGCAGATGTCCCACATCTCACAGAGGTGGCTACTGTGGAATAACTGTGCAAAGGACGTGCAACCAGTCCAGAGTGTTGTTGCTGTGCTGGGCACCCTTTTCTGAGGCTGCAGGGTTGATCTGTGTGCCCACGGCAGGTGCAGAGCTGTGCCAGCACTGCCTGATGTCCTTGTGGTGAGATTTCCCAGATGGAAGAATGGGAGCCTGAGGTTGATGTACAAGTAGAAAAAAGGCTGTGTGGGTCTTTTCACGAACCTGAGTGACAAACAGGTGAAAAAATCACCACTGAATATCCACGTACGCATTATCCATGCACACAGCAACTCTCAGCCTGGAGTTTGTAAGGTTCTTTTTGGTCTGTCACTGTCCCTATGCAGTCATTGAAAGGTGTTTAAAGGAAGAGAGCCCACTGGCATGCGAAATAGGTCACTACGGAGGGATCTGCAGCTCCACTGGAAGTTTTCTAGGAATGCAAACTGGAAAATCTTGAAAATATGGGTTAGGTAGAATGGGGTTTAAGTGTAAAGTGCTGGAGTGAACCAAGGTGGCAGACTTTGCAGTGCCTGTTTGTAGAATTTGGATTTGGGCACAATTTGTTGTTTGATATGGTTTTCTGTTTACTCTGAAAAGAGTTACATATATATGTATGTATGCCATTGATACTTCACAGACCTACATATACATATATATACTTCAAAGTGTGTATATACACACATGTATATATATATACACATATATACCCATACCTATACTTATGTATGTTTATTTATTTATTTACATACGTATACATACACACACCTCAAAATGCACCTCTGTTACTTTCCTGCCATTTTACTCATTGTGTGAAACGTGGACAGAACAGTGAGCAATGGTTCAAGGGATTCAAAGGGTTGCAGGTCACTGCTTCTCAAGAGGTGGCTAAGGAGACACCAACTGAAGTAGCATCACCTCAAAATCTGCTCCCCCTCTTTCTTACTTATTTATTTCTTTATTCTCCTTACTTTCAGACTGCAATAACAATAGCAGCCCCTGTGTAAGAAATTTTCTGTAAGTAATGGCTAACTGGGGTTAATGGTTTTCTACCCTTTCCCAGTTCATCAGCTCCTCCCAGCTGGTCTGTAATCCCCACAAATGCCTTGCACCTCAACGGTTCCCTTGTTTCCTGGAAGACGATGTGACAGACCTTTGGTATTTCAAAATGGATGAGCCACTTTGAATCACACTGAAATCAGCTATCCAATTTTAGCCTAGTCAACCTTTAATCACAACATGAGTGCTTCACTTTCTTTCATTCTGTCTCCTTCTTATAGACAGTGACATGACTTTCATAAATGCCAAGAGAAATGGGATAATTGCTTCTAGTTCCTTTGCCGAGGTCAGCAAATCACAGCTCGCTCAATATATCTGGTTTGTGTCCTCCCTGAAAACAGTTATACCTGTGTGAGAACGTAGCTGTTTAAATTATTCAGATTACTAGTTGCCTGAGACAGTTCTTCTCATATCAAGGCTTTCTTTTGTAGCTCTCAGAGCACTTGTCAGGGGATGTTTTACAGAAGATCAGAACTAAGACAAAGATCTTGCCCAAAGTCTGCAGTAGAGCTGGGAGCTTGATCTGAGCAACGGACTGCGATGTCCCAGTCACTGCTCTGCTCTGCCTCACACTGGGTGGGATGGCACAGAAGGAGAAAAGGGTTCTTGGGGAGGCTGGCAGTGTATCTTCTAACACTGGTGTATGCTTCAGAAGGGTTGTGACTGGCTTTTACACATCCACTATTGAATGAGTATCAGCGTGTATCTTTACACGGCCCCAAGTTGCGCTGGGGAAGGTGGATTGGACGTTAGGAAACATTTCTTCTCGGAAAGGGTTGGGAAGTGATGGAACAGGCTGCCCAGGGAAGTGGTGGAGCCACCATCCCTGAAGGTATTTAAAAGACATGTAGATGAGGTTCTTAAGGATGTGGTTTAGTGCCAGAGTTAGGTTATGGTTGGACTCGATGATATTAAGGGTCTCTTCCAACCAAAATGATTCTATGGTTTTATGATTCTAGGTAGGGGTTTACTGCTCTCTGACATTTCTGCCAGTGTAAATACAGGATAATTTTACTGCAACCACCGTAAAATTGGTAAGAGGCAGCACAATCCAGCCCACACTGCTTTTCAAGTGAAAATAAGGGAATGTTTTGTTGAGAAGCACCAAAGATAAAAGTGGCCATTTGTATCATCAAACTACAAAAATGAAAGAGGAAACAATTGGTTGATTTAATTGGCATTCATATTCTCATTATTCAGGCTGGCTGTTCCAAGCAAATGGCAGGTCTTTACTCTGCCTTCACTGGCAGCAGGAAAGAGGCCAGTTTCACTCTCTGCTTTTTTGTTATTATTTTTATTGTCTTAGTAGTACACTGATCAGAGTTCGTTGGCAAGTATGTAGCACAGATCATAGGCATTCCTAGTGTTGTTTTATTGAAACGAGTAAAATGACATTGGGAGGAAAGTTGACCTAACTTGTTTTGTTTTGGTTTTAATCACAAAATCTTGCTGAGCACCGATCAATTATTTTTTAAACAAGATTGCTCCAGATTAAACAAGAATAGTACAAACCAAGCCATGCAGGGTTTGCTTGTTTTGGACACTGTTATTGAAGAGGTGTAGCTTATAAGCATCCTGCCAATTTGATCAGTTTAACAGTGTGCGGGAGAAAGCATATAGTGAACTAAGTGTTTATTATGCCAGCTGCCCATGCGATTATTTGAAGCTCTTTAGTTCATCTGACCTTTAAAACTTAGTTTAAAACACAATCACTTTTGATCAAGTAGAGCATTAAGGTCCGTAAAGCCAGCCACTGCTGTGCAAGCAGAACCGGACCTTTTGAAACGTTATAATTAGTTTACAACTGCAAGAGAAGATTACTCAAAAAATTAAAGACTAAAGGCGATGTGGATTTAAACTATGTTTTAGAGCCAAACAAGCAGTGCCAAAATAGGTCCAAATGTAAACCACTGTCATTTGGCCAGATCATCGTATATCTCTTAAACTCAATCCTGACTCTTTCAGGATATTTCTGAGCAAAATTAAACATGTGTGAAAACACGGGCAGAATTTGGCAGAATCGGCTGTGTTCACAGAAGTGGACTGCTGTTAAGAAGAATGCATTTCAGCCTTACAGACCACCTGAAGTGCTTTTTAGCCATAAAATAAGACTGAAATGAGATCTACATGGACAGGGGTAAATGTTTCCCTTGTTCCACTCCCCACTTCGCCTTTCCGATTAAACTCCCGCTGACTTCATTGACAGTTTGTCTTAATGGAGTAATAACTGAATAAATCTCAAGGTCTGACTCACACAATAGCTGTGTGATCCACCCAGATACAGTGGCTTGTTAGTCTATTTAAAAAAAAAAAAAGCAGGCCTGTTTTGGGTGATATTATCTTTAAGGAGTAAGACTTTGCCCTTGGCAGCTGTTGCTGTGAGAACGTTCACCCCATGTCAATACTGTGATATCAGATGGGGGCCTCGTGATGCCCTTTATTTGGAGATGTGGAAACTGAAATTTAGCAGGGTGGCATGGCATGTGCCTTTATCTTGGCTTTAGGTTGTCTGATGACAGCAGAGGCCCTGGCCCCATTGGTTTTGACCAGAGAGGAAGCCTACAATCTGAGCTGTGTTTCCTACTAGGTCCTCAGTGGACTTTGAAGGTTGGACCAATTTTAAATCTCACAAATCATCCTTACTCAATTGACTGAGTCGAGAACAATTGTCAAGGGAATAAAATACTTTGCACTTGTTTCCACTCCAAATCCCATGGTAACATTAACACCTTGGCTTAAGCCCTCCAGCCCATTTTCAGCACAGAGGCTTCCTCTTTTGCACACCTTTATAAAGTTAGTGTCAATGCCTCCCTCAGCTGGTATCGCACACACACATTCCTCTAGAGCAGCGGTGTACCTGTGTTATGGTTACAGCGTAGTTTTTCAAGGTCATGTGTTAGATGCAGCATGTATTAGAGGTACCATACTTTAGTGAGACTCTAAGAGGGCCTAACTTTTACCTTGATAGCACAGGAAATGCACTTACCTACTAACCCTCCTCTCACCCAATAAAACACAAAATGCTATATATTTTTCTCACCTCAGTTTTCTGAAGGAGTTTTTTACTTGTGTGTGCCTGTGGTTCTTCTGGTGCAGCTTTGTGCTGCTTCTCAGCACTGTCCAGATCATCTTGGTCAGCTTTTATCTAACTTTGGCTGGTCTGAAGTAGCCTGGACCCCAACAGTGAGAGCATTGACTATCTGTGTCTTCTTCCAGTGGACCTGGGATTCTCCCCATTCACCTTCTGTGGAGGACTGAAGGCTGATGTCAGTATCTTGCTTCCTTTGCCATGTTTTAGGGTATTTGTCAACCTAGAACAGGAAAAAAATTGCTTCACATAGCCTTTTTCTGAGCAACAAAGACAGGTAGATTGAAAACTGGTTGAAGGGCTGGGCCCAGAGGGTGGTGATCGGGGGTACGAAGTCCAGTTGGAGGCCAATGACTAGTGGTGTACCCCAAGGGTCAATACTGTATCCAGTCCTCTTGAACGCCTTCATTAATGATCTGGATTATGGGGAAGAGTGTATCCTCAGCAAGTCTGCAGATGACACAAAACTGGGAGGAGTGGCTGATATGCCAGAGTCCTGCTACCATCCAGAGGGACCTTGAGAGGCTGGAGAAATGGGCTGACAGGAACATCTTGCAGTTCAGAAAGGGGAAGTGCAAAGCCCTGCACCCAGGAAGGAATAACATCATGCACCAGTATGTGCTGGGGAATGACTGGCTGGAAGGCAGCTTGGGAGAAAAGGACTTGAGGGTCCTGGTAGACAACAAGTTGAGCATGAGCCAGCGATGTGCTCTTGTATTATAGTGAAGAAGGTGAATGGTGCCCTGGGCTGCTCTAAGAGGAGTGTTGCCAGCAGGTGAAGGGAAGTGATTCTACCCCTCTGCTCTGCACTGGTGAGGCCACAGCAGGAGTGCTGTGTCAGTTCTGGGCTCCCCAGTACAAGAGAGACAGGGACACACTGGAGAGAGTCCAAAAAGGGCCATGGAGATGATGAAGGGACTGAAGCATGTCTCCTATGAGGAAAGGCTGGGAGAGCTGGGATGATTCAGCCTGGAGAAGGTTCAGGGGGATCTCATAAATGTATGTAAATGCCTGAAGGGAGGATGCAAAGAGGATGGAGCCAGGCTCTTCTCGGTGTCCAGTGACAGGACCAGAGGCAATGGGCACCAACTGGAACACAGGAGGCTCCGCCTGAACATCAGGAAACACTTTCTCACGGTGAGGGCGACCAAGAACTGGCACCGTCTGCCCAGGGAGGTTGTGGAGTCTCCATCACTGTAGATATTCAAAAGCCATCTGGGCACAGTCCTGGGTGTAGGTGGCCCTGCTTGAGCAGGGGAGTTGGACCAGATGCCCCCAGAGGTGCCTTCCAACCTCAACCCTTTAGGATTTATTTACCAGCCTTGCTCCCATGTCTTGCAGTAAGTGCTATAGTCCTTGTCAGCAAATGGTAAATTCCACAGCTGTGCGACAGTATCTTACAACTTGATATTTCACAAGTTGCGTATAGATAAATGCCACAGGTTATCTCACATATATAAAAATTAATATGTGTGTGGTAGAAGATGGGTATAGATACAATGAAACACTGTACATGAGTGAATTTATATCTCATAATGAACGAGGAGAGGTTACTCACTTAATGAACTAATCCATAATGAGTCATAAGGTAAATTTAAGTAATTACTCACTGTTTTGTGTAATAAAAGTGGTAACCAAAGATTTATGGATAACAGAAGATCTACTGTTTAATAGCAGAGAGCAATCCAACACCATTGGATGATACAGTCTGTATACACTGGGGAAGATCTTCCCTAACAGGCAGCGAGTGCAGATACATGGTGATTTCACATGCCAAGGGAGACAAAGGACTGTGCTAGGAAGGGAAAGGTGAGGGTGAAGACCCCTTGTCCCACTCTGGTAAAGTCGAAGCCTCTATGGGTTGGGAGTGATACTGGTCCTTAATAACTGTAACTTGGTTTCTTAAGGAATTGAGGTTTGTGTAGTCACAGTCAATCTCCTCTTCCCTCCCTGCCACTTTGTGCGCTTTTGGCTAATTTCAGCTACATGGGATAGAGCGGCTGGGTTTTCAAAGATATTCAATTCCTACCAGTTTCATTGAAATTAGAATCTGGAGAGAGAAGGTCAGCTCAACATCATGACTGAGGGGCAGGTGGACAGAATTCAAGCATTAGTTTTTCTGTTTGGTAGCGAGTGTTTTGCAGGCTGATCAGCCCGTACGTAGCCTGGGACTAGCTGCATTGCACGATGTTTCTTGTTTGATAAGAATCTCATAGAGAAAAGGGCAGGGAATTGGTTTGGGTAAGGGATAACGGGCAAAGAATGGCAGAAACCTTGGCTTTACTCATACCACTGGTTACACAGTAATGTGTGGGGTTTTTCCATGTGATGTTTTCCTTCTCTGTGTTTAATTTTTTTAGTGCAGTGATTTAAGTAAGGACTTCAAGAAGATGAACTTAAGGTACTTTCCTGAATCTGTATTCAATCTTTCTGTATATTTAAGGCAGTACAGTAGAGGGACCTGTGACTAGCATTTGGAGCCTTTGAGAAGGGCTCCAAATGAGTGCTCTGGTGATGGGTCCTATTTTTCTCAAAATTGGAGTGTTTTCAGATCCAGAATTCTGATTCTGACCTCTCTCGGATGGTAATTTTTTCCTACTGTACCAATAGGGAATGTTTTCCTTACAGGCTGTGTGTTGGGGCTTGATGGACAAGCTCCCTCATCTGTTATGGCAGAGCTTATGTTTCTGCTAGCGTCTTCTCACATAAATATTCCATGCATCAAATATGTATGACACGCAACATAATTGCGTAAAAAAGATGACGTATGAAGAAAAATACACAGTGCCCGTGGCTAAGAAGGTCTTAATCAGATGTTCGAAATGCACATCTACGCACCAAGGAAATATTTTGAGGTATATTATCTAAGCCTGCTGCAAATAAAGATTTTTTTTCATGTTAATAGCTACCATTGGAGGACATATCATTTGGATGTATTTGCAGTCCTCTTTTTCTGGGACAGTGGAAATTTTCTTTCTTTTTTCCTTGCACTAATTCAAACAAATCTGCTCTTTGGTCTTTCCAGCCAGATTACTTCAGTAGCTGCCCTCAGGACAGCTTGTTTAAGCATAAACTTATGTAGGGCTCATGCTTTTTGTAAATTCCAAGGGCTTTTATACTGGTTTCCCCATTAAAACTGAAGAAGGAAAGATTGACTTTCACATTATGGCTGTTCCCAGAGAAGATGAGATGTTGTTTGATCCCAGACTCTGTAATTCCCTCACTTACGATCTATAATTTGTTAAGATTGGTAACTCGTAGGGCTTGAATTTAAGAAGTGTGGGATACTGTAAGAACCAGCCAGGGACAGGGGATCAAAAATCAGAGCAGGGGAGCTGAGAAAGAGAGAGGAGACTTTGGTGTTGTATTGTTGCCATGTATCCTTAGTGAATTGGCAGCGGTGAATTTATGACTCTCACCGAGGACAAGCTGCTTTTGCCATAGCCTGTTAATTTCTAACAGGAATGAATGAATAGCTGAGTGGGTGAAAGCCTCAAAGAACAACAAACAAATAATATAAACTTAAAGCAAGCGATATTAAATAAATGAAATGTTACAGTACGTAACTATGCAAGAGAACCTGGGGGGACTGCAAAGAAGAAGGATTGAAAGGGAATGAGAGTCTGTAATAGAGTAAATACAAATTAATGCTAAGCTACAGTGAAATTCCCAAGGAATTATATTTTGCATCCACATGAATACTAGAGTAATTCATCATGATTAATGATGTTACAATGAATCCTGGTATGTGTTGAAATACTTTCCTGTTCCGAAAGTAGGAGAAAAATGTTTACTATGAACAGCTAAATATGGACATTAATCATTATGTCTTTAATGCCAGGTCAAAACTATTTTCCTGCTGTGAATATTCTTCTCATCATTATAATATTTAGAGTTAATAGACTGACTGGGACAAGTGTGAAAGTCCTAAAGAAACTGTTCAATTGAAGCTAGATTTGCACAGAAAGGTTCAGATCTCTCAAAATGTTTGAGTAGTCTCCATTGCTACTTACTTTTCATGAGGCACAGGTGCAAAATGGCCAGAGAAGCAACAAACACAAGATGTGTTGACACTGATTTCACAATATCCATTGTGGACAAGGTGTGGAATTGAATTCTCAGAGTCGTACTTGCTCGCTCTGTGATTTCCCTCTGATTTTGTTCCCTGTCTGAGGGATGCACTTTATATCCAGCTGTAGAAAACTTATCCCATCCTCAGCCTCCTGACTTCTTCTCTCCTTGCATTTGAAAGGGCAATGCCACCACCCTTGACCATACCTTCTGCTCCAGGCCCTGACCTTGGCTGGTTTGTGCTGCCTTTCACCATGCTGGCACCAATATTTGTGTGATCAGGGGCTGTCTCAGCTGCTTTGCAGGGCTAATTTTCAGCCATTTCAGTTCCCTGATTTGTCTCTTGCTTGGCCTTGTGAAAGCTAGACCTAGCTCGAAGGAAACAGCAGGACATATTACAATGTTCTCCAGCAGCAGCCTGCACTTCAGGGCTGCACTTTTGGCCGCTCTTATGGCTTGGAAGGAATTGGAAACTGCAGCCTGATCCTGGTATTCCCCTTACATTCACCTTTTTCCTGTCTGTGGTCCATCTGCACTGGCCTCCTCTGATTAAACGGCTCACATTACAAGTCCTCCTCCTTTCAGGGTACCTTGTGATAACTTGGAGCCAAGCCAGGTCATCTATTGAGCTTCCCCTCTGCTTAGCTCAAGGCTGTGCTGATGTTCAGTGGGGAAACTGCTCAGTGGCAGCAGCCAGGAGGAAGGCCACACAGGAGAATCATAGAATAGTTTGAGTTGGAAGGGACCTTTGAAGGTCATCCAGTCCAACCCCCTGCCATGAGCAGGGACATCTTCAACTAGATCAGGTTGCTCAGAGCCCCGTCCAGCCTGGCCTGGAATGTCTGCAGGGATGGGGCATCTACCACCCCTCTGGGCAACCTGTGCCAGTGTTTCACCACCCTCATTGGAAAAAATCTCTTCCTCATATCTGGCCTGAATTTCCCCTCTTTCGGCATAACATACCCTTCTAAAAAGTCTGTCCCCATCCTCCTTACAGAGCCCCTTTAAGTACTGAAAGGCGGCAATAAGGTCTCCCCGGAGCCTTCTCTTCTCCAGGCTGAACAACCCCAACTCTCTCAGCCTGTCCTCATAGGAGAGATGTTCCTGCTGGCCACAGCCAGGTGGTACCTTCCTCCCAGAGAGCCAGACCCCTCTGGGGAGTGCATGACAGCTCCAGCAGCATAGGGGAGCCCAGGCCACGGCATCCTTGAGTGCCAATGTCCCTGTTGAGAGCTGGGAGACCCAGGCTCGCTGGCCACCCTTCGTTACCAACATGTGGCAACAGGCTGGTGCACTTTTCTTCCCCAAGCTCACCTCCCACAAGCGTGTTCAAGGGGCTTTTCTCGGTGCTGGACTGGTTTTATTTAGGGGAAATTACACTGGCAGGTGCATACCCATATCTGTCTGTTTGTATTTTGAAGTTTCTGGGGCTGTGTTCAAAGTCCACTGAAATCAGTGGGAGTCTTTCCATTTGTTCCAATGAACTCTGATCAGTCTGTGTACCAACACAGAAAGGAGACTTGCACTTTGCCACCTCTCTACTCCCTTCCTCTCTGCTTTCCCTGCCCTGACTTCTCATCTCCGTCCTCCTCTCCCTACTGGCACCATCACCACATAAACCAGAAAGGTTTAACAAAGATTTGCATTATCAATGACATTTAAAGCTTCCAGAAATCAGGAGTCTTTGTAATCACGGTCGCAGGCTTTGTAATCCTCCTGTGCCAGTACTGATTATACAGGTAATGGGGTGCTGTTGCAAATGTTATCACTGCCTATTCAGAGTGCTAATCCAGTGACTGGAAAATTAATGATCGCATTACATTTACACATATTTCTATCTGTCATTGGAGTATCGTGCTTTCTTTATTGGATTTACTTTCTCGGTTTATGTTCTCTTTCCCCAGAGGAAATGCAGCCACCTCCCTTATGTTGCCACACGTAGAGAAAATGATGTGGACAAGGCGATGTTGGCAATCTGTGGCAGAACAGGGAATTGAACGTGCCTCCAAGCTGCAGGCTAGAGCAGGCAGGGTAGATCTCATGACTTTGAACAAAACAGTGATTTTTTTATTATTATTTTTTTTTTTAAAAGGCCAAATCGGTGACTTTTTGCAACACAAATGCCTGAAGTAATCATTACGAAGCAAACAAACAGAGGTAAGAAAAGGGCAGGGACAAGAAACGGTGTATTTGAACATTTTTTAATGTTTCAAGTTCTTTGAGAGAACAAGTCTTCTCATTTAACCCAAGCTACTCTTGGAGGTGATGCTGGAGCAACCAAGTGGCTTACATATGGGGACCAGTGAGACTGACAGTGCTTCTCTTATCTCACCCTGGTGATTCCTCCACTTTATTAGCCCTGGAAATCATTTTGCAATACTGTGTGTCCTGTTTACAAGTGCTGTTAAGGGATGGTGATGTTTTATGTCATGGAAACAGGACTTTTATCTGCTGCTGCTGCTGAGTATTTAGAGGAAAATTTCCCTGGAAAACAAAGCTTACTACCTTGTTCCATCCCTTCTGCTTCCCAGGTACACAGTGCCCGCAGCCTTTGCTGGGACCTGGCCCCGCTGCCTCCTGCGGGTGAGTGGAGGAGCGGGGAGCCTGGCTGCTCTCAGCCTTTGGGTTGAGAGCACCAGCAGGGACTGGGCTGGCGGGGGGACTTGCTGCCACCTCCTGCTGCAGCCCCTGGCATGAGAGTGGAGCCAAGGGGAGCTGGCGGGAAGGAACCCGAATGTGTTGCAACCGGTTACTCTGGGCTGACATCAGGGCCCCCGGGGGGACGGCCTGCAAGCCAGCACAGCGTAAGCAGGGCTGGCACGGGGTATGAGACACGAAAGTGGCTTGGAGCCACCTTTGTTCCTCCCCCTGTAGCCCCTCTGCTGTGCCCAGGAGTGGAGGATGTCAGGGAATTGGGATGGGAGCAGCGACCAGCCAAGAACCCATGGGGAAGAGAAAGACATTTTAGACAGTGATAATTTTGATTGGCTCTGCATTGTTTTAATCGCATGCTCCTTACAAGGAGTTGCAAAGACTAATGGCTTATGTAGTATGATGCTGAGAAGAGGATTTTGTTTAACATAGTGGGGAGTGTATAAAGTAGCAGACGAGAGCTTTGGAAAGATTGGATTAAATTCAACAGATCTGCAGGAACTCTGTGTATGTGTGTGTGTAAATCATGGGGTCCTTAGCTTTGTCTTGGGCTGAGCACAGGCTGACGGGGGACTGCAAAGTCTGCATAAACTGTAGATTATCCTAATCTTCTATTGTCAGTTTTTATCCTAAGAGTAGTTTATTTCTGAATAATTTCTAAATATTATCTAAACACAACAATCTTCACACCATGGCTTCAATCCTGGAAACAGCAGTGGCTTTCTGGAGTTAGTAACCTGAGTCATGTGAATGCTCCTGTGTCATCTTTGGAGTTTATTTGCTCACATTATTTGCCCAGCAGAGCCCATGTAAAGGGTTAAATAGATCCTTCCTACCATAAGGATATAAAAACATAAGAAACAGGCTTTAGAATGAAAGAGGAATTAGCTTTTCCTAATTTAAAGCAAGAGGTAGTGACTTAGCACAGCTCATTGCTTCAAAAAGACCTGGTAAGTTAACTCAGTCAATGAAATGGTGATGTTTCTCAACACTATATAGCACTGCCTCGAACAAGCATTTATGTTTTTCATAAGCAGCTCCGTTAAATTTTTAATTATGTTTGGCAGATGCTTTTATGGTTCTAAGCATTTCGTTAACGTTTCAGCAAATGTGTCATATCTCCCAAAGCAAAGCTTTTGCTACATGTGTGAGTGCCCCAGAATCCTTTACCACAGACAAGAGTAATGGTTGGGAGGAGCCCATGGTCTTGTGTGGGCTGGAATGCCCTGGTGGGAACATGACATGGTGTGAGGAATGTAGAGACTCAGGGAGAGCCAGGTTTGGGCCACCTGAAGGGGATGAAACACCTGAGAGCTGCTGAACCACAAGCAGCATGGGCCGAGGCGTTGTTCCTTGACAGAGGGTGAAAAAGGAAGGAGTTTTCTGGGAAAGCATACATGTACTGGTGATATTAGTGAAGAGCAATGCTGGCAAGAAGAGCACAGGTGAGAGAACAGTGGAGACTTGAGGAGGAGGTAATGGATATGATGGGAAGTGGAGGAGCAGCAGGTTGAACAGCAAATCTCCCAAGAACCGGAGGGTACTGCAAGACGTAGCTGTGGTCTAAGATAGAGCAGTTCATGCATGGCCATGAGTGACTGAGATAATGAGGTGGGAGTGAGTGATGAAGGATTATATTCAGCAGGAGGGAAGCAGTTTGGTTCCTTCATTGCTCATTCCCAAGCGATCTAATGTTTGGGTGGTATTTCAGTGGCATGATTTTTATAAGGGAAGTGTGATGTTGTTTTATAGGGTGCTAGCCAGATCCCACTGAGCCATACTCTCAGTCTTCAGTCTTCTTAGTCACATTTTTTTTTCAACAGAGCATTCGTAAAGTTGCCAGTGTTTCAACATTATCAATGCTAAGGACTGGCCTACATTTACATTTTTTTTCCAAGGACTGGCCTACATTTACTTTTTTTTTTCCCCAATATAACTGTCTCAGTTAGAAGTGTGTGTTTTTATGGTTTTGTATTGTTGTTATGATAAAGGTATAGTCCTTAGTGGGAGTGCAGTTATATGAGGACAAAAATCACTTGTGGCGAAAGTATCTTAATGCCTGGGAATAGCTGCATTACCATAAATAGCTCTTAACATGGCTGTGTAAAGGATGTATTAGCATGAAGTTTAACAGTATTGGAATGATAATGCACTACGGAATTGTAATATAGAAAAAAAGCTTGGAAAACAATATTGCAAAGATGCTGCTGAGTTTTCAGAGTGCTTTTTTCTTGGCTTTGAGTTTGAAGGATCTTTCTGATGCTCTAGAGCTTTTGTCTTTTTCAAGAAGGCACAAGTTTTGTAAATACTCCATGTATTTAATCTAGACTCATTCCTGAGCACTTCAGTTATTTTCATGACATACCAACAAGGCATTTAGAAAAAATCTCATATGCTTTTCTTCAGCTGCACAGAAACAACAGTGCAATGAGTTGAATTTGAAGCAAACATGTTGTTTTCCCCTTTTGTGTGATACTCCTCCACCTGCTCAAGATAGCATTATATTGTTGAGTTACATGTCAGTAAGATCTTCTGGTTATTGCATCCCCTTGAGAAAAAAATGAGATCTGACTCCTAGGAAAGACCTTTTCCCATAGTGGGCTAGCTTTTAATCTGTGATTTTGGGCTCCAGTGGTCAACATAAGCCATCATAAAAAGCACTTGGAACAAGATTGTCAAGTTGAAGGCTACTGAAATTGAACCAATATGATTTAAAGCCAAAGCATCTGTTCAGGGCAGAGGCCTTCAGAGCAGGAAGAATGCACATGTGAGCAGGAAAAGTGCTTCAGGCAAAGGACCTGTCACCCTCTGCAGCAGCATTTTGGCTGACATACTGTGACGAAGGATGCTTAAAGGCTTCTAAGCACATGCCATGCTAGCTCTATGGATGCCCACTGTAGCACAGTCGTCCCTATCCAGGACAATGAACAGACAGTGATCTTTTCCTGATCAGCTGGAGACTCATCACCATAGTTGCCTAAATAAAGCTGCTTGTTGCAAAACCTGCACATGCCACCATGCTGGAACTCAGCTGTAGGTGTTAGTGGAGCACTGCTGACTTGCTCTAGTTGAAGGTCTTGTGTATAGGTTGCTTATGCATTTTACCTTTTCTAATTTTTAATGTTTCATCCCTTGTTCAGAGGGATTTGAGTTGTATTCTGCATCGTGTTCTTAGCTGTAGTGGTCAGTCAGGAACAGTGTTATCTCTTGGGAACATCGATATCCAAGGAGTTAGTTTACATTCATTGCTACTCCTGCCTGCAGAAAAGAAGTAGGTTGGATTTTATACCTGGAGACACTGCTTCTGTTAGAGTAAACATTAGGGTTGCTAGAGTAATTGGACACGTGAAACTTACCTATATCGACACTATGGCCCTGCCCAGATTTCCTTCAGTAGCTACAGTCAGATTCTGCATTGGCAAGGTCCAAAACCAGTTCAGATATCAAATGTCTCATTGTCAATTATTTGTAAAAGGGCACAGTGTGTTATAGCCTTGCACTAGTCAAGCTCTAAGCAGACTCGTCTGGGGAGGGATTTGGAAAATTTGGAAGGGGCTTTGCCAGCATTCTAGAGGCTCAAGACATAGTGATTCCTCTGCTGCTCTGCAGCTAAATTTTAAGCCAAAGAATTCAACAGCTTCTATTACTTTGGTACTAAACTGAATGAAAAAGGGTAGTTGCTTGTCAGTCTCAAAGTGGCTTTGCGTTCCCCTTAACTGCAGTCATCACTCGAAGAATCTTCATGTAATACAATTAACAAATTGAGGAATAGATACTAACCTGGTTTTGGGGGTGAGCAGTAAGGCAGGGAGGAGGGGGAGGCTGAGGTTGGATAGCAATGCAAGTCATCCAGTGAGTCAGTGGCAGGCAGGAGGGGACCAGTGCCCCCAGAAATTTACTGCCAGCTCTAAATGTAGGAGCAAAATATAACAACAGTATAAAACCACTAGTTCCCTAGAGAGACCTAGTCAGATGGAAACCTGGTATCCATAGCAGGCCCTGTGATATTCTGGACCTGTGTTACATACCGAAATAAAAGTGACTCAGTGACAGCTTTGATTTTAGAAATGCTATTAAAATGCTCTTTAAAAGCAAAATAAAACCAAGAGACACATGATCAGTACGAAGCAATTATTAGTAAAACTACACTGATCCAGGATTAAAATACTCTATTAAATAAAAATCAAATCAATCTTAATACTGAGTAAGAATTAAGTCACCAAATTAATACAAACGCTAAGCAATCCCGAGCTCAACTCTAGAAGGTGAAAGACAAAGTTTTGCTATGAATCTCACCTACATTATTGCATTGAACACTTAAATTAATGCTCTGAATCTGTTGCTTGTTTCATACTCTGTTCAAAGCGTTATTTTGAGTGCTCCTTTGTTTTGATGAAGACGGTATTTTAAAAATCTAGATTGTAGTTATGCACAGGACAAGCACACTGCCACATTTTCACTCTTGCACCTTAAAAATTAAGAAAGAGATCAGGTTGCCCACACAACTGGTTAAAACAAAAAAAATGAGAGAAGTTGTCCTATGAGGAAGAAGCTTTGCTTCCTGTGGGTTTGTGCCCTCCCTCTCTCTCCCAGCCCTCGGTTTCCTAAATTCTGTTTGCCCGATCAGGCAGCTGCCCGCAGGTGCACTGGGCATCCCGCTGTGTGCTGCCTGCGTGTTGCCCCATGTACACTGCCCGGCATACACATGGTGCTGGCCTCTGCCTGCTCCCGCCCTCCGCACCTCTCCCTTGCCAGGTTAAAAGGAAAACACGGAAACCTCACCTCTCACCAAACCACCCCTTCTCGGCCAGTTTTAGCTGAAAGAGGTGGCTGGTCCGCAGTGTTGTTGTGGGAACTAATAGTTGGGTGAACAAGGTGATTGTTGTAGCGTTGTGCCCTTGGGAAACCAGACTAAGGAATGGAAAACTAAGAGAGAAGAGGCTGAAAATATGAGGGCAGTGCAGTGCAAGCTCTTCAGTTCTCAGACTCTTCTGAAGGCTTCTGTAGCAGGGGCTGGAAGTGCAGAGCAGATGTGGCACTGTTTTGCTGGCATGCTGCTTTCCACTAGGAGGGATTTTTTTAGTCTGGAGAAGGAAGATGATTGATTACTCAGCTGCTGAAGGAGCTTTTAAAATGTTGATGCAATGACTTGCTTTTCCCCAAGTGATAGCTGTTGATATTCTGAAGCAGCAATATTCCCTCAGGTTGCTTGCTGACCCATAAGACAAGGTTTTCTGCCTCACCCTTGAATTTTGTGGGTTGCCTTGCACTGTTTCCCTTAGGGCCAGGCATCTTTGTCCAATCAAGCTTGAATTAGGTCACTGTTAACTAGTGTCAAGTTGGAGGAGTCTTGCTGAAGCTGGCAGTCTAAAAAAAATTAAATATTTTCCATGCCACAGAGACTATTGGTCTGTGACCCACCAAAATATCAAAAATCCAGATGCATAAGACCAATTCTGATGAAGTTGGCATAGTCTTATCTGGGTCAATTGTCTTAACAAGACATTATGTCACCAGTTAGGGGAAAATACAATCTAAACCCCCTAAAAATAACTAATGGGAAAAACCTTGCACAACAAAGCCAGTCGCACAGCATTTGATCATCAGAAAAATAAAAATAAATTCAGACCCATGATATATTTAATCATCTGTATTTATTCCTCTGGTAATCTAAAAACAGGCAAATGTTCTTTTTCTTCTTGGAAACAAGGCAGTTCCGGAAAACTTCATATTTTAGGCAGCTCTTCAAACAGCTTTTCTCCTAAAACTTAAATGTCATTGTTTGTTAGGAGGAAAGCCATTGGAATGAAAAAAATTTGAATTGTATATAAGCACCTTAACCATACCAGCTATGTTGTGGAGAACTCTTCTCTAGGCTCTCAGAATAGGCACCAGAGGATTATACTTTTTGTGTTTTGTCCCAGTAAGAGAACTTGGATTTCATGACAGCCACTCTGCCCTGGCCTGAAGAAGACAAAACTGAAGACACCTGGAGGAAGCTAGACCAAGAATGAAAAGGTGTCAGATGGGAACATGTATACATTAGTCACCATTTTTTCCCAGAAGAGGAGTGGCAGGTCTGTAACAGCAAAAAGACCTCAAGGAAGAAAGGGAAACGCAAGCGAATCTCCAGATAGGTTATGTGTATACAGGGAGCACCTGCACATTAAAATATTTTGCAGTGGTGACATCTGAAGCCTTCAAAAATGCTGCTCCATTAGGACAGAAGTCATCTAGGCATTCTCAGCCACCACCTTCCAGGTCTTTTGTATAAAAAAGCCCTGGAGGGAAAAAAAATAAGGCAGGAGTACTCCAAAATAAGGTGTTATATCCAGCCACTTATGGAGCTTTTCAAGACCAGCCTGGATTTGAGAGGGAAAGAAAAAAGCAATGCAGTAAGCGGGCTGCAAAGAGGGTCTCTAAGTCTGTGATGCTGCGAAAACACAAAAAGGTCCTGTGGTCTTTCATCACAGCACTATCCAGAAAGCCCACAAAGTTTTCCTCGAGGGGATACCTTTGAGGAAGGAGATGAAGTAAAGCATTTCAGATGCCTTGGAGTTCTTGAGAATCTTGAAAATGGTTGTTTGAAGCTTTTTTCTTTTGCTAAGTGGATTACAGATTTGGTTGGATTAGGGCCTTAATAAATACCTACACTGTTTGTCTTTCATCTGTGAAATGTTTGCCTGCTTTTAAATAGACTATTCTTGTTTGCTCCAGTGTTGTCATGTTGATGTGAAACTCTGGAAACAGGAATTCTGCCCTTAATTCAATAAAAGGATTTGGAAACCTGAGGCTAAAACTCGCCTCAAATATAACTGGTATAAATCCAGAGTAGCAGGACTTTATTTCAGTGCTGGAGAAGCAGCAGGAGACTAGCTCCCTGACAATTTTTGATGTCTGAGTGACTTGTTTGTTTGCTTCATGATAGTTTGCGGTAGTGTAGCTATTATTTTTAAAGCTCAGCCCTGGCCAGAGGGCAGCCGTTCTGTTCCATGCAATGGGGAAACGCAGTGGTGCTTCCCTAGGCAGGAGACGGTTCCTTTGCCTGGAGAGCAGAGGACCACTGGCTACAGCAGCGATGAATGGAGAGGTGAGGCCTAGCCATTTTCAGTAGTCTGGTGGCCATGCAATTCTTAAACAAGAGCAGGTCTCATGAAACGAGAGCAGATCTCATGAAATCTGTAGGTGGCACTGAGTGAATGGGGGTGCAAGGAAAGGTGCAGTATGGCTGTTTCCCTCTGCCGTGCAGCACTGCTGCCCCTCTTGCCTCTGTTTGTCCTCTGTGGAGCCGCTTGGGTGACCCAGTGTGCAGATACACCTGTGTTTGCGGTGGAGAAGGTGCTGCCTGCTCTATAGCCATTATCAGAGGACTCATAAAAGCTGCTCCCTGTCACTCTGGCTATCCTTTGGATGCTGTTAACTGACAAACAATTCAAAGGTGATAACTCGATGATGACAATTTATTGCAGTGATTTATAACTTCAGTCATGTACAATTAACAGCCTACAGGCAATAGGAGGGTAATGATGAAAATTTACTGCAGCCATTTGTCATTTATATCGGTGGCCAGAACAAAGTATGTCAAGGCACAAAGACAGGCCACAGACCAGGCAGCAGGAGCCAGCTGCCAGCTTTGTGGAGGAGGAGGCCCCCAGCTTCAAGTGCTGACCTGTGGCATGCCAAACTCTTTTCACACCCTCTCCCCTGAGGGCACAGCCACACGTGTTCTAGGGGCCTGGTTGTGTCCTGGCACGATGGGAAGGGCTTCTCACTGCTTGTGAGGCCACGGTGGAAGCTGCTGGTGGGACTGTCAGGGTCTGAATCATAGAACCGCAGAATCCTAGAATAGTTTGAGTTGGAAGGGACCTTCAAAGCTCATCTAGTCCAACCCACTGCAATGAGCAGGGACATCTGCAACTAGATCAGGTTGCTCAGAGCCCCGTCCAGCCTGGCCTTGAGTGTCTCCAGGGATGGGGCCTCTATCGCCTCTCTGGGCAAAAGGCTATTGCAAGGTGGGGTGCAAGGCTGAGCAAGAGGCTGGGGAGGTGTGATAGGTGCAGTTGTACAAAGGGGTTGTCATGGCAGGCCTGACCCACAGTCTGAGGGTGGTTTTCAGCAAGATGTGTTGACCTGGCTGGCTGTCCCCCGGCTGGCACGGCAGTTGTGCCTGCCCCTTCCCCCTGCCCTGCTCCCACCGCCCGGTCTGCAGGGCTGCTCAGCCGTCCTTACCAAGAGGCTGTAGCAAAGGACAAACCCAGCAAAAATTTTTCTGATGGTGTAGTGGGCCATGCCAGTTTGTCGAGGGCTCAGGTGAACGCTAAGGCAGGGTTGGGAACTGAGGAGGAATCAGTGGAGGAGAGTGAGAAAGACCCCTGCCCCTTTTGGTGGTGGTGAAACAGGGGACTGTCTGTGGTGACCAGAGGTGATACAGTCCTAATCCTGCTTCCCAGCTCTGCAGGCAGAGGTCTGTTTCCATGGGCATTATTGACAGTCTCTTTGTAGAGCAGAGATTAGCTCAATAATGAATGCCTCAGAATAAATCAATGGTGGGACAGCTTCTGGACCTGGTGATTTTCCACCCTTTGCAGCTTCTAGGTAGCAGACTAGCACAGGCTGCAGCCCAGCAGGGATAGCAGGGCATACTTCAGCTCCACCTTGAAAAGCGCTTAAGGAGCCCACTTCCTTTCACTTCAGTTCAGGAGTGTGGCCTTTTTTCTTCAAGGTACGTCTTGACAGCATTTTAAACATTGGCGTTTTGCTTCAAGGAGCTGCAAAGGTCACCAACAGGGCTGTTCAGATGCCATTATTCTCTCTTCAATGCTAATCCACCCTTTGCCATCTGATCTTTTAGTATTTGTGATGATGGGACTGGTTTTCATTCTGCCTGATGGAGACAGTTGGTAGCTTGCAGTGTTTATTTCTGCTATCATAAAATCTTTTAAAAGAACTGTATTGATCTTTAGAAAAGAGAATTACAAGGTTGTAAGACAATTATGGTATGTTGAATTCTGTGGCATACATCGGTACTGGAGAGGTCAAGTCCTATGAGTGAAGGTGAATCTTAGATCTGGAGTATAATGATAATTGACCTGCATGTAACATCTCACAGGGTGATGTAAATTAGCGTGATTCATTGCTTACCTTTTAAGAATCCTGTTTCTCTGGCCACCACAGCCACAAATAATAAAAAGAGTTCCCTTCACAGAGACCTTATGGTGGCCATGTACTCATGTGACAAAAAAGCAGGTGGCAAAGAGCAATAAGAAAGGAGGGAGGCAAAGGATGTGAAAGGACATCAATCAACCCCATGATTATAAATGTTGGTGTACTGTCTATCTACCCAATGTCAGATGATTTCTAGACATAAACAGTTGTTCAGCCTCCTGTTTTTCCACAGAAATCTCTTTTGATACGGCCTTTAGCTGTTTTCTTTTCCTTCATTTTTTTTTTCCACCAGAGCAGGACAGCAATAGACAAGTTGGTATTAGACACACAGAGAAAGGAAGAAGCAAAGAAGGAAGCAGAAGGTCCATGCCAGAGTGGGGAGTAAACAGGGAAACTGTTTTGTGATTGTGAGAGAAAGATGTCAAATGACAGGCTGAACAGTCTGGGCAAATGGAGGTGTTATTCTCCATGTTATTTTAATAGCTGATGATTAAATAAGAAGAAAGGGAGAGCAGGCAAGAGTACTTTACTATTAAAAGGGATAAGAAGGAAAAATTGTGTGATCTCCTAGGACATACCACACACCCAGAGCTAAACTTGTCACAACAGAATCAGGTTGATTCATGAGTCTGTGTGCTGTCTGTAATTGTACCTTATTTAATGATAAAAAAAAAAGGAAAAAAATAATAAAAAGAATGGTCTTAAGGTTCATCCACACTCTGCTTGAAGAGCTAAATCCTGCCCAAATTAGGGAGGAGAAAATGCTGCTGAAAGGCCCTGAGTTGCAGGGCTCCTCCTGGCCAAACCAAGATTCCTTGGGATGGTTGAGGCAGTACGTTCTAGAATCGAAAACACACCCGGGCCTTCCTCCAAAGGCAGCTGTTGTGCTAGCAAGCCTAATAAACTAGCCACCCCCTAAAACCACAGGCCGCGGTAAGTTCTTGCGTGAGCTTGCCCACATGGTGAGCTGGTCCTCTGTGCTAGTGCTTTCTTGAGCACGGAGAACCTGATCAGCTACATGGGCCGGAAAAAGAGGCCCCCTACATCTGCTGAACAGCACATGATAGAATTTAGCCAAGAAATGACTTAATTTCTGTAGAAATAGCCTGATTTTTTCCGAAGTGGCTGAGCACCACGCACATCCTACTGAGATGAGGGGAGGGGGAAGATGCAGATGCTCAGCCTTGCTGAAGACCGCTGTGGTGTGATGAGGAGATGGGAAGGGCTGTCAGGTCCCGCACGTCTTGCAGATGTATTTTTGGTTCTTGCAAAATTCAGCCATGGCTGAAAGGATCCAACGAAAACTTTTCTGATGCAGAGACAAAGTGGGGAAACTTCAGCCTGAGCAGAGAACTGCTCAGAAATGTAGGGATGGGTGATAATGGGATTCAGAAAAACAACATTGCAGCTCGAAGTGAAACCATCGCTACTCCAGAGGCTTGTGTATTCCGATCAAGAGTGGGAGGCAAACTAGGCTGGCAATACCTCTGTCTAGTCACCCCACCTGCAGAGTTTCCAAGCATGGTATTTCTGAGCTTTCTCTATTAAACAGCTCAAGTCGAGCCCCTTCCACACTGCTAAAACCATTTATCTCTCTCTCTCTCTCTCTTGTGTCCTTGATTAAGTGATGGCTACTGATAATGTTAATCCTCCTCTGCCAGCTCCCCTTCATCTAAACAGCCACTCTTAGCAAGGACTTCCAGTCCAGCTGGCTGACTTACTGCCTTCAAAGCTTTTGTTTTTCCCGACTCCCTCTGTCCGGGAACGTAGCGGGGAAAGGAAGGCAGCGCTGCACGGAGGGCACCCACGGGGAAAGGACACAGACAGCCCGGGCTGCCAGCAGGCGGGTGCCAGGAAGTGTTGGGAAACATCCCGATCCTTCTCCGCGCTCACAGATGCTGGCGTCGGACAGCTTTGCTGTACCCCACCAATGGCACTACTGAGAATCTGGAGTTAGGTCTCAGTTAAAAATGTGCGAGCTAGAGCTACTCTCTGCCCCCACACAAGTTAATTGCACCATTAAATGTCAAACGGCTTTTATTACCATTTTCTGCCGATTGAGTGCCTGGTCTGAAAGTGTGTTTTGCCCACCTACTCCGTAAATTCTCACCATTTTCATCTTTCACAACGATTTCTCCTTAGTTCTTGCCTGACTTGTTTGTCTTCGCTGGCGTCATGGTTGCAGCCCTCGAAGTTCCTCAGTCTAGGGCACATGTATTTCTGAGGTGAGATTTGTTTTCTGCAGACATTGTTCTCCCGCACCCTGTTGACTTAGTGGAGGTACCACCTCTACACCAAATAGCAGAGCATCACTCTGTATGTGAAACACGCTAATAAATAACAACCTCATTGACCAAATGCCAGCTGATTTTGTAAGCCTAGAATGGATAAACCAGCAATAGCTTGGTATTTGCTTGTCTGATATGAGTTTCTCCATTTTGCTGGCCTAGTCTGGGGTAGGCACAGAGGAGGAGTGAACATCAGGCTCTTCTTTAACTGCATCTTTAGGGCTGGTTGGGTAAGTCAAAGCACTCATGATACTGCCCTGTGAACAGTTTTATGCTGATCTCAGTCCATGCAACCACCATCCTCCGTGCGTATTGCCCGTCTACATTCCTCTCTGCCTTGATATCCTCACTGTATGGTCACTAGAGTGACCACAAGGATATCAAGGAGAAGGTGAACATCAGCAGGGAGTATGCATGTGGGGAAAGAGGAGGAGGAGGCTTGAATGTGCACCAGAGGAAAAAGATTGACTTGGTGGCAGTCACAGAGACATTTGAACATACAGCTGATGGTACATGAATCCACGTGTCTTCTTGACAGTCATAAAAACCAAGGGGCCCTGTCTCAGTCACCTCTACTTCTTGCCATATCAGGGTTTTGGAGGTGGAGTAAAGACATCCCAAAGGTTTAGTATCTGGGACAAGATATTTGTAAACATGACAAGGCTCTTCCACAAGGTAGATAAGATGTTTTTTCAGTCAGTTTGAATCACACAAATGGGGGGTCTGGATTGAGCCCAGGTTGTATGTGTGTGCTCAGGCTGCCCAGCACTTTGAAGTATAGATGTTTAGACACCAAAAGAAATATTGAATTGAATCCTGCTTTCTCCTTAGCACAGTATTGATCTTTAAATAGGAAAAGACCAAACGGAAAACCGGAAACTCTATATCCATGGAAACATGGAGCTTAGATCCTACAACTCAACAAGCACAACAGTAATTATTTTGCTGTCATTTCTACAACTTCATAGCTTAACGGTATTAAGAGACCCTCAGCTCCTCCAGTTGATTATTATCTGTCATTTGTGGTTAAATAATACTGTCAAAAGAACATCACTGAGTGAAATTTTGTGTTCCCATTTCAAAAATAACACCTACCACATACTGCTGTATTGAGTAGCATTTGAGGTTTTAGAATTAGATAGACAGACAGACAGACAAATAGTTAGATATTTTGTCTCTTTTATCCCTCTCATTCATTTTTTACATGGTGATACAAACATGTTCTGTAGTTTTATTGTAACCCTGATAGAGCCTTTTAGTTAAATTTCTTCTTTCCCTGGTTGTCAGGTTGATCTTTCACTTAGCGGTGAAGGAAGCTTTTTGTAAATTGGAAACAAAAGCACTGTTGCAAAACTGAAAAGGCAAAAAGAATACCTCTGGCAGGACCAATTTACGCATAAAGACTTATTTTTTTACTGCAGCATCAATACTGATGGAACTGGTTTCAGCAGAGAGCAGAGTTGCTCCTGTTAATGATAGGTTTTTTGCCTTACCTCAGAGCTTTGGGGAACAAATGGGGGACCATACAAACAGGACAGGGCTGGGGTAAGTGATTCTCAGCTGAACATGATCAAGCTTCAGGTGACAGGAAGTTTCATTTCAGTATTCATATTTAAATAAAAGGTGGTTTAGAGTATTGGATCCCATGGTATTGTTTGCTTCATTAATATACACACTTATTTGTATTCAGGAAGACTGTTTCATGACATGTGTGAAACAAACCAGCTTTAGATAGAGTATTTTTCTACCAGCGTTGTAATAACTTGATGGCAGGCTAAAGACAGTGTTGGAAAACCCATATCGAATCCTGGGGAGAAGGAATGAAGTCTGATTTCCTGACCAGAGCCTGCAGGATGCTCTCTAAGTGTAACAAGTGGTACTGCAACTTGCAACACAAAGGGCTCATAAACAAGGGAACCTTTATTGCAGAAAAGTTTCCACTGCAGCGAGTTCTCAAATGGTCCATAAAAGGGCATAAATTGGCTCTTTCATTTCAGAAAAATAAAATGCCTCCCAACTTGATAGCACAAATAGTAGCACTCAAAGCCAGTTCTCGTTTAAGGTGTTTACAGGATTAGGCGTGCACCAGAAAAGAGGAGTGGAGCACGGCAAGGGAGGAGCCCTCGCCTCCCTGGATTGCTGCGTCTTGTACCTGGACCCAGAAGATCCATTCAGAATTCATGTTAAAAAAAGCAAACAAACAACACCTTAACCATTTAAAAAGCACTGGCAAAAGAGAAGCGCCAGGAAATGTGCTGGTTTTGTTGCAGCCCGACAAAAAGAGAGAAGGCCTTTAATTTTAAGAGTTCCAGGGTGCATTTTTTTTTTTTTTCAGTTATTCGCATGAGAAAATAACTAGGCATTCCAACGACATCATTTGGCAGAAATTAAATCTAAGTGCTCCAATTTAAGTTTCAATAAATCAGTAGTAGAATTGGCTCTGTCACTCTATAAACTCTTGGGCATTGGCTTTTATACCCTTTTGGAACTGGCTGGCTGCACTCTTAAGCACGCTGATCATGACGCAGTGATTGTTTCATCATGACATACTCTAATCCAAAAAAAAAAAGCAGGAGAATGTTTGTATTGCCTCCCCAACTCCAGAGATGAGTAGCATTTTTAATGGTTTTGTTACAACCTAATGAAAATAGAATAGTTTGTTTAACATTTCCAGGATTTCCTTTTTTTTTTTTTTTTTTAAATTATTTGGAAAAATAAAAAGGCAATATGATACTGTGCAGCAGCCACTGCTGTTAACATGATCTTTCTGTAATGGTGTATGGAAAGAATGCACAACAAAGGAGCTAGAAAAGCTTTGTAAATATACATTGCCCATTTTGGCAGTGAATAAACCTGTCTGATTATCTTTCTGCTACTGCTGTAAATGATATTGCCCTTTTATTGAACAGATACAAGCCCTTCTGAATCCAAGTAGAGGCTTCTCAGGTGTGCCTATATGAACAAATTCTGGATGCTGAGATTCACGTGCATTGGTGCAGCAGGTATTTCTGTTGTAAAAGATATGAAGGCCTGAGTATAAGCGCGCGTACATTAGGGGGACCGTGTGTTTTTCTGGAGTAGACACGCTGTCAGAGGCTCTTGGTATCAGTGAATATGAAAAGCATTGTTGTTTCTCTAAATGTTATGGCAAAAGCATGAATGGAATTACAGCATTTCTAAATATTTTGCCTAATTAGTCCGTTGGGAAGAATTTGAACTCCACTTGTCCTGGATGTGAATGCGAAGTATTGACTAAACCCCAAACACCCTTGCTGGCCATCAGGAAGGCCCAGGGTCAGTATCACCAGGCAGCTGCAAATCTCAAAGGACGCTTTTCACAAAACCCTCCTCCGTAGCCTTTGCATCTTTGAGGTTTTTTTTGACTCCAAAGTGTCTCACATTACAAGCCCAGGTCGTCCTCCCCTGGCTTAGAAGCATGTCATATAAACAAAAATGTAGGCATAAACCATTTAAATAGAAAGCAACCCCTGAAAGGATTATATCCCTATAAAGCAGCTACACCCTGCCCCAAGGGCTGTGTTCCCTCCTCCTTTATGTGCCAGAGGGGGACCTTCTAATACATTATTCCCTAGGTTACTCACAAACAAAGCCAACTTTCTGTGGTGGATCAAGTAGCTGTTTTCCCACGGGAGAGAGGAGCCGGAGTGAGGAACTCTGTGTGCCGTTTCATAGCCATTACTGGAAGGGCTGGAAATGGTGGAGCAGCGAGAGCTCAAATGGTTCTATTGTTGTGACACAGCTTTAAAAGGAAAAGAAAAGGTCCTTAAATGCTCCATCTGCCTTTAGTCCACTCTGCTATGGCTACCAACACAGCACAATAGCAGTGAGTGGTGGTGGTGGTGGTTAGGTATACCAACAGAGACATGGCCTTCTTCACAGGGAGGTCTCCCTGGGATCTTCCAGCTCTTGGGAAGCTCTGGAGGGTGATATGAGCCCTCCTCACTGACTCTCTGCCAACAGTAGACAGCAGAATGCGAGTGCAATGGGGTATAGCTGAGCAGGTCCCTGTACCTTTTCAGGCTAAATGTCACATAAATCCTGCATCCAATTGGTAGGGCACATCCTTCCCATATGCTTCATCACATCATGTCTGCAAGAATCAGGAGCCAGCAAAAAGAGACCTGCAGGATGATGGGGGAGCTCAGAGGTTCAGATAGGACATAGCAACAACATTAACGACACTGTTGAAGCCGAGGCAGATGAGTTTGGCCTCATTCTTCCTCAGTGGGTAGATGACAGACCTCCTACTGCTCACTTCTCTTCCATTAAGAAAGCCACCTTCCTAAGAATGCCACCTCCTTTCCAGAGTTTGTCCTGGTCGGTTGAGAGAAGGTCTTCTGCTATATATGATACTCAGAGAGACCTAGATGCCAAAAGCTTTCTCAGCTACCTCATTCTGGGTGATGCCCTTGTTGTCCCTCAGGTGTCTGCCTGTTGCAAAACACCTGGCTCATGGTTACCTGGAGATGAATCTCACTCTTTCAGCTTGGACAGCCAAAACAGGCACCGATCCCATTCAAAGCAGGGAAGGCCCGGAACTTACTATAGAAAGAAAAAATGTCCCACTACTTCTTGTTCACAAGCTGAGCCTACCTGTGCAAGTGAAAAATACATGTGCTGTTGCGTGCGGTGTGTAAGTCTGCATGTGCTTAACTGCAGTGAACACGGGCTAACCCACCATCACCTGCGGAACAAATTAACAATCCCCTCCTAAATTCTGTTCCCACTAGGCTGACTTCTGCCTCCCACTGCTGTTCTCCTCCTCCTCTCCCTCTTGGCCAACCTAAATCCTCCCTTACTTCTTCTTGGTTTCAACCAACCCTTTACTGTGCCAGGGAGCAGAAAGTCCCAGCCTCCCACCTCCTGCTTTTGCACTTTCACCTTACACCTCACCCTGATTCTGCATAGACTGTTCCCCCTCTCCTGCAGAGGGGTCCCGATCTCGCTCCCTGCCAGTCTCTCTGCTGTGGGGGGCTGTGCTCCTGCCTCTCCAGCCAGAGGGTCCCGCTAACCAGTGCCAGGGGCAGGAGGTGTGAGCAGGACCTGCTGCCACCCAGCTGTCCCACTGCAGAAGCTGGGACAAGGTAGCGCTATCTCACGGGTAGCGTACAGCGAGATTACTGGGACATCATCGATTCAAGATGCAGAGGAAGCAAAATGGTCTCATTGAGTTCAGGAGAAGTTTTACCGCTTGCTGTGGAGGAGCTGGCTTGTTTCTGCTCACATTTTCGTGCCATCATGTGAATGGGCCTGCAGGGCAGTGATGATTCTTCCAAGTCACTTTTTTTATTAGTCTCTGAAAATACATGGGGTGAAATCTTGGCTCTATAGAAGGCACACCTTGCACCTAAAGTCATTTTACATGGTAGCCAGCGACTTCCCAGGTCGAGTCCTCTAGTTCCAACATCTTCAGAGAGCTAACCTCCTATAATCCATGCTGGGTGTATTAAGAATCATGTATACTGTGAAGATGGATTTGTTACACTCAAATAAATAAATACCTAAGAAATTAGCATGTTGGAAAATTCAGAAAAATGAGTGTGAGGAATAAAAATTAGTGAGGAACTAAAACTGGCAAAAATGCTTACTTAAGGAGGAAGCAACCAAGAAATCCTGTATTAGTGACACTTGTTAAATTAGCAACCTGTTGTGTCTGATATTTTGTAAGGCTGTTAGTGAGCTTTCCAGTTCACTGTGGTACATTTGGTTTGTTAATGTATGCTTCAGCCCTGTGATTACTTTTCCAAGCAATTTTAACGTGTGAATTTCTTCTTTTTTACTCTACTGTGGACAGGGTTAATTTTCTGAAAAGAGAGGAGAGGGTATTGCCAGGAAAGGTGTTTAGTATTTAAAAAGCATCTTTTGGCCACAGCTATTGGGTAATGTTATCAGTAAAATGTCAGTGTTTTTTAATGCTTAGAATGGGAAGCAATCATGAGATCTTATATGCCTCAGTGAGATTATGCTCACTAAATGCAGGCACTTTAGGAGAGGTTTTGCCTTCAGAACCTCTTCTTGAATCAAGTAAACCACTGATCTGTCTCATTTCTACATGTAGCCCACATTTGTGGTAAATTATTCTTTGGTTATATTCTCATGTACCTGAAAGCTTCTACCTAGGAACTGAAATTTGTTCTTTTATTTCAGGAAGTTGTCTAGATAGGGTTACAGCAAATGGCCCGTGGAAATCCTTTATGCTAATCTTTCACACACTTCAGAACATTAGGTTAAAGGGAGGACAAATACCGTACTTGCTCGTGTAATGGATATGTTCCTCCTTCCACTTCCCAAGATTTTATCCATAAAAGTGAGGATATGTCCATTATGCACGTATTTTCTACAACTCTTGGTAAACTTGCTCATGATCAGGCAGCACAAGTGTGTGTTATGCCATTGGCTCTGTGTGCAGTTCTTGTCCTTCAGGATAGGACTTGGAGGTGAAATTTTCACTCCTCGTGTTTCTCAGACTTCCCAAGTACACACTGACTTTGGGCCATCTTTTCAAGAGTGTACTGTGGTTTAGTATGCCTCCAGTCTGAGTTATGGAGTTCAGATACCTGGGATTTTATTTTTGGATAAAGGAATCCTCTGAGTGCCACCTGCTATTGGTGGCTCAAGTGAACCCTGCTTGAAAGTATGCAGAATGGGTGCCGCTTTTGAAAATGCTGGCTTGCATCTTGCTTTTCTTCTTGAACAAGACTGCAAATATTAATATCCCTCATCAGGCTATAATTTGGTAATAATCTTTCTAGTCTATTTGGGCTGGTTTTGTTTGACATACAAGGTGACAGAAAGTGTCGAACTTGAGCAAATTTAAATTAAGCACAAACTGCACTTTCTTATTCGGTAACGTAGCCTGTTAGTTAAGTTCAAAGGCGCTCTTCCAACTCCTTGGATGAGTTATTAAGTGAGTGTATACCTAGAAGAAGGGAATAGAAAACACAAAAAGATAACATGGGGAGGTATTAATTCATCTTCACTTGTAAAATCGACTGTTTAACAAGTCCTTTGTAACAGTGACTTCTGAGACCGAGTCCGTCTGGGATGAATAACTTTTATGTAACATTTGGGGCTCTAAATTAAGAGCTGGATTCTGCCTTTGGCTTCCCCCTCTAAGTAAGAGAGCAGAGAAGCACAGATGGTAGAAAACCTCAGAGTAAAGTAGTGACCTTAGATGCAGTATGACTGCCCAGCCAACAAATCTGCTCTCTGCACTAGAAGATATTGCTCACGTAGCAGACTGCACACTGAGGCAGCTCTTAGTAGCTAGAAAATAGCTAGTGGGCTATTTCTTGTGTTAGCATATGCACGCATCGCCCTCAGCGGCAAAAGCAGCTGCTGATACGACGTGCAATCAGTTGGTGCTGGAAAGAGGAGCAAGGAGCATCCCATGGCACCAGGCTGCCTGGTACAAACTGGCCTCCAGTGACTGTGCTCTTTATGGATTGGACTCACCAGTACCTCTGCTCTTTGTCAACTGGGGCAGGATGGTCCCTAATACATTAATGACAACAATGAATTGTTTTAAAGACTTCTGTGCAGGATTTGGCTCATCTTCTTTTTGCTGGTTGGGTTTCATTTTGAAGACTGGGGAGCGAGTGTACCTCCTGCTGGAAAAAGGCTTTTCAGTCACAGAACCACAGAATGGTTGGGGTTGGAAGGGACCTCTGGAGATCATCTAGTCCAACCCACCTGCTAAAGCAGGTTCACCCAGAGCAAATAGCACAGGAATATGTCCAGGCGGGTTTTGAATGTCTCCAGAGAAGGAGACTCCACAGCCTCTCTGGGCAGCCTGTTCCAGTGCTCTGGCACCCTCAAAGTAAAGAAGTTTTTTCCTCATATTTAGATGGAACCTCCTGTGCTTCAGTCTGTGCCCATTGCCCCTCATCCTATCATTGGGCACCACTGAAAGGAGTCTGGTCCAAACAGCTCAGGCAACTGAGTGCACTTCCATGGTCGGTCTTCACCAAATGGGGAATAAAAACAAAGGGAAGGAATATGTGACCTTCCAACCTTAAGCTCTGCATACCATGTGGCTGGTGGGAGGCATTAGCAAGGCTCCACTGTTCATTGTTGTGGGTGTCTTTATGAATATTAGTGACAGAGAGCCAGCAGGGTAGCAGTAAACACAGATAAGTACCAAAATCCATATTAACGCTTCTCTACTCCACTGACAACAGAAAGGGTATTGAAAGTGTCACTGTTTTTCAAAAGTTATGTGTTGAATTTGGTCTGCAAAGCAGAGGTATTTAGGGCCATGGTGGCATAACGTATTGCACCAAGTAAGCAGTGTTTGCAGGGGTCTGTGTACAAGCCAGCTATATGTGTGCTCTAGCCCTGCTTAAAATAAACCTACACATACTATCACTTTCTTATTCTGGGAACCAGCTAAAGGGAACGAGGGCTGCAGCAGCTATGTATCAGTATATACTGCACATATGCTGATTACTCCCACTCTTGTCACGGCCGTTTCTACTCACTAGTTACCAGTGTTGTGGAGAGGTATAACTCCTGATATTTTGGAGAATGCAGGAAGAGAGTAGTCAGCGTTTGCTCCCTCACTGTTCTCAACCCAGGTGAGGGGTTTCCAGCTCTGTGTGTGCACATCGAAGCAATACATGTGCACACAGGCAACTGAGTCAGAATTCCTTGCTGCTGTGGGTGAGCAGGGTGTATTTATTGACTGAAGGGCGCCTGAGCCCTGATCCAAGCTCCACTGAAGTCCAGTGGGAATCTCTCTGATGGTGCTACAGTTGTAATGTTACAACCCGAGAGATGGCAAAGCAGCAGTGGAAAATATGCACGATGCTCACTCAGCAAAGGCTACAAACTTTAATGCCTACCTCCCCTCTCCCAGTCCCCCCACATTCTTTTCCACACAAGTGTGCTGGGCAAGCTGGTAGAGATGAAAAAATAAATACTTTGGGATAACGATGCTGAGTCATTAACCATGTGATGGAAACAATTTGTCCAGTTATCACCAGCCAGCTCCACCTCCAGCCTCCCAGTAGCTGGGGGCTGCTAAAGTGCTGTCCCTCCTCCTCGGAGCCTTTTGTGTTCCAAGTCCCTCTGTCCACAGGCAGGAGCGGGCATTCTGGCATATGACTCATACCCTGGGCACTGCATTAGCTATGATAATACTTTCTTCTTAGACCCTTTCATATCTAACACAGTTGGGAAAGTCTGAAATAAGTAGAGTGGAGAAGGAAGAAAGATTAGCTCCCGATTTCTCCCCTTTTATGTATTCAAATTAGTACCTGAAAACTAACTTTAAAAGGGACCCCAGCTTGGCCTCTACAATTGTAAGTCTCAATTTTCACATCTATTTTTGTGTATGTACCATCCTGGATATAGGTGCATATGTACTGCAGATGCTCGTTTGCATGTAGAAAAGCTATTTGTGCAGTTTAGGAGGTGCAAGAAAAGCCTTTCTATATGCAAGCCAACATCTCGATTTTGAAAATGTGTCATTAAGTGGTAGTTTATAACAGATTTTTTGCCTTCCTTCCTTTCAAAATACTGTATGCATATGATTGAAATACTGTGTGAGCTGCTAGTTGGAACAGGATTTTCTGATTCTTCAGTAATTTATATTTACTTCCCTCTAACAATGAAAATTGCTTGCAGTGCACAACTTTCAGCCTACTATGGATTAAAATGCATTTTGGAAATCTCCCCGGATTCCTGGCACATTTATTACAACAATTCAAAAATATAGAGCATTTGGGATCTTTAATCTTCACATTCCTCTAATAAGAGAAGTTGTATAATCCACCTCTGAAGGATGAATCTTTATGAAAATACTGTGGCAATATACTGACAGTAGGCTTTCTTTGTATTAAATTTCGTATCCATATTCACTGAGGAAGATCCTCTTGTATTCTTAATAACATTTGTGTGTTGAAAAGCACCCATGAAACCTCAGCAGCCTGTTTCTGAAGGTCCGCTTCCCCCTTTTCCCACCCCTTCTTTCCCCCCCGACACAGATGGGTCTCTGCCCCAGTGCAGCTTGTGGGTGGGCAGTGAGGGGACCGGAGCAGCACCCACTGGAACAGCGGCCCACCTGGGAGAGGGGCAAAGCCAGGGTGTGGGCAAGCGGGAGGAAAGGCAGGGTTAAAGTGTGGTGCCTGTGCTTCCTACCCTTCCCTGTTTGGTGTGCTTATCGCGGTCCCGGAAGGAGCAATCCTTCTCTGGCAGAAGTCTTACGGGTCATTTCCATCCCTCGCTTCTAAAGTGCTGGAGTTAATGACATTTTACTGCTTCTTTTCCAGTTCACCTCTAATAACTTGGCCTCCATACATTGCAGCTGCAGATAAAATATATACATGAAGGAAAATTCCACTGAACACATTGTTTTTCACTTTCTCCTTGTTTCCAAACACCAGTCTCAAAGCATGCAATGCCAAGTTACATATTATACATTAGTCCTCCTTGTGCTGTTCCTGGGTCCTGTACAGAAACGTGTTTGCCGTCTGTAAGGGCAGCTGAAAAGCAAGAAAAAAATGGATCGTTCTTTCACGTGCAGTCCAGATAGCAAAACAACTGAGCTGGTCTGTTGACAAAGACCTCGTATTAGAAAGCATACAGCTTTCCGGAAAGGTGTGTTATTCAGCGATCAGGTATCTAAGGAGTGATCTTTGGATGTGACACAACATGAAAAAGTCTAGCTATTAACTTGGATCCTTTCAGGGTACAGGCATTGTGCACACAGCCTGCCAAATCTGAGAAACCAAAGAAAATCTGTTTAAACTGGAACACCCTGCTCTGGGTAATAAACAGTGGTTGTTGGTGACACTATGGAAAAAAAAATGGGATAGGGCCTATCAGAACTTCAGCAGATTCAGCCCAAAACTTTAACAGTCCTTTGCTGTGTGATAACTAGATTTATATTTTTATCTATAGATACAGCTAGACCTATTGCTGTCTTTGCCAAATGAAAGGAAAAATTGTCTACATAAAAGTGAGATACGGGACCATTGTTCATATGATATGGAACAATTTAATCATTGTCAATTATTCGTTTTGCTATAACTACAAAGTAGTAAGAGCTTTTTCTGTTTGGTTGGTTGGTTTTGTTCGGTTGGTTTTTTGTTTGTTCCTTTCTTCATTGTTATTGTATTGTGTCTTTGTGCCCTGGTTCTGCAACTTGACTCACCTGCAGTAATGCTTGCATGAGTGTCCTACTCGCATCTTTGCAGCAGATGTAACACAGCTGCACAGCAGTTCAAGCCACCAAAAAGACAACATTACAGTGATGCTGGTATTGCAGTTCCGCAGTTTCTGCTAACGCTGCCACCAAAAACGTGGTCTCACCTTGCCTTTTCCTTCTCCATGTGCTCATTCCTCTACTTGCCAATGCTAGCATTTATTTGGCTGATTATTGAGCCAAACCATGGTTTTGATCTGGCTGAAAATTAAGTGAGCCTCACCACTCCTCCATGAACACGTATGTGTGTGTACACACACATGCATGCCTTCAGAATTACTGCAGAAGTGCTACCACAGGCTGCAGACACAGGTCATCAAACTGTAAATAGTTTGGGCTTTTGTCTTGTTTCCTCTTCACAGAGTGCCTGGTGCACACAAAGCACTAGACAATAACAGCATTGCCATGGAAATGATCATAGCCAGCAAAGATGATTGCAAGTATTTGTACCTTCTGAAGTTGAAGGAACCACTGGAAGATCATTGTGTTGGTACTTTAGGTAAGTGAAAATGTCTTGTCACTTAATCATTGGCCACAGCTAAGACTTAAGCCTCTATAGTACATACTCCATGAGCAGAGACATGATGGCAGTGTCACAGGGGGCTTTCTGTCAGCAAAGAAAATCCTTGGTGTGCATGCTGCCCGGAGCATCACCAGTGCCTGCAGTGTCCGTGACCGCTGCGGAGAGGCTGCTCTCTCCCCTGGTCTCCATCTGTGTCATCGCAGCGCGGCGTGGGAGCGCTGGGCAGCACGGCTCCTTTGTGCGCGCTTTTCCCTCTCTGTGCAGAGGAGTGGACGGCTCAGGCTCGGCTGAAACCGCTGCCTAAATAGGTGAGCAAACAAAGGAAGGCAGGACGTGGTCTTACTGTTCTAATTTTACATCAGGGGATGTTGGCACAGCGCTGAGCACGAGTAGCTGGTGCTGCCAACGGAAAGGTGCCAATATTGTCAGCTTCTGCACTGCCAATATTGGAGAGGATGTAAAGCACTGGGTATAATTATGTGCATTACTGCCCTATTAACATGAGGTAGGTGTTTGGTACCTCCTATCTTATAATCTATGTTTTCCATGAGAACTGGGAATACGACACATTAAAGCAGCGCCAGCTGAAAGAAGTGATTTTGAGAATTACTGATTGTATCATGTCCTCTGCACAATTTTGTGCAGGGAGGGAACTATGCAGGCTCTACTGCTAAAAACGAAGCAAAGGAGTTGCTGTTATGCCCTGAGTGATTCTGCTGAGAATAGCACAAGTTGTTCTGCCTCACTAACTTGTAACATCTTATTACACAATACAAACAATTCTACATCCCATAAAGCAATGATACACTTCATTGTTTCATAGTGTCCCTTTTTCGTATCCAGTTTCACCAGTGGAAATGGGAATTGCTACAGTATTTTTTGTGTGTCCTAGCATTCATAACATCTCTGCAAGGGGGCTATTTGACTTTTTACTTTCCTGCAGCTGTCATCGGTTTTGCTGTATCTTCCGCATATTGTTTGTCACACGTTTGCTGTAGAAATTGTTCTGTGACTTAGCTAATCCTAACTTCTGTACATACATCCTCTTATTTTGCTGATATAATGTACAGTTCTGAGAGCAAAGTTCTGGTCTGATTCACCTCGTTTTTGGTAGCATTGTCAATACCACAATTGCCCCGCACACATTGCAAGTCTCAGTAAATGTCACAGCTAGATCACCTTCCACTAAAAAAAAAAAATAATTTGACTCTTTCCCAGACACTTGTAGCTCCTGAAGCAAGCTTGAAAATGCCTGTTTCAATGGGATGCGTTGTTAAGGATCACTGTGGTACCTCATAAAGACAGTCCCATTTCATTCTCACTTGCTGGACACCAATGTGCGCACACACACGCGTGTGTACACACACGCGCGCTCTTGGGAGGGCCGTGTGCGTTGCTGCCAGACGTCGTGCTTGCCCGAACTTGCTGTGCTTAGTAACTCAGGTTCAACACACTCTTGCTCCTACCGAGCTTGCTGTGTTGCTAAATTGCGTGTTAAATTGCAGAACAGACCCAGCAGGGTTGTAAATAGAAAGCAAATCCTACTGATTTTCTCGAAAGCTAAGAAGTTACAAGATTTTGGATGCAGATTGGTATCTATAAGAAATGATGCTGCAAACTGGTTTCATCTGTTGGTTGTATAATTTTTGTCTCTTTTTTTTTTTTTTTTGAGGTAGCAATCCTGAGAGAGGTTTCTGAGTTTTTATTCAAAGTACAGAAGAAAGAGCTGATCCTCCATTTTTACACGTTCAGATATTCTTGCTTGCAGTATTTTCTTCCAAGGCTTTTGCTTTGTTACTTCACCATGAATAAAAAAAAAAAAAGACTGAACAGGCTGGAGCTTTTTCTCTCTTAGAGTCGAGACAGAGCTTTTTACTGTTCTACACTGAGTTAACCCTGCAAATTGACTGAAGGCAACGGGACAGCTAAGATGCCACTAAGGGCATAAAAAGGCCAACAAGCGCTAGAACTGGAAATGATGTTATGCTATTAAAATACCCCTGGGTTCCTGGACCTCAGAGCCCATGTTTTTTTTCAGGTCTGGAGGTTAGCATACGCTTTCATTTCTAGGTGGAACACATTCTCTCCAAAAATCATTGAGACAAAATATGGGAGCCCTGATTCCTATTTCAGGCCTTCTTTCATGGTAGAATCCCATTTAAAAGTTCAGAATAATTGAAATTTACATGCTCATGAATGCAGAACTGGCCTGTAATTGTCACTAAGACAGATTTTTACTGTTACGCCACTTCATTCACTAAGGAACTTGCAGTATATTATGCTGAAGATTTGTTACAAGCTTCATTAGCTTTTCAAAAGCCACTAAGTTCTTAGTGTAGATTGGTTTGAATATACCCATCATGTAAATATACTAGATCTATGCACTGATCTTATTTGCTGGGAATTAGATATATAGCTGATGATATCTACCATGCATTTTCTATTAAGAGAACTTGTAGTTGAATTGGACAGGTAAAAACAAAGTGATAACAAAACCAGAGGTACTATCATTGTGTTATATACTCGTTGTTTAGCTAGAAAGTTTCATTGGGGTGATTTAGTATGAAATTTTTACATTTTTAAAATTTTTTTCTTTTTAAAGAAATAAATGGATCTGTGTGAGCAGGACAGGTCATTCCAAACCAATCTATGCCAGCAGCAGAAAGAACATTGGCTTACTCTCCTTTTTTGTATCAGTACTTTTGTACTGTGAAGATATCACGTACTGTGGATTTCCCCAATATCCACTCAGATGACTTAGCATTTGTAATACTTTAATTTCTGGTGATCATTTTCCAAGACTTGGGTTTTTCTCTTGTGAAAAATAAAGGTAGACTCAGACATTATAACTATAATTTTATTCCAAACCTCCAAATCTTCCAGATCTTGTGGGAGTTCAGACAAATGTTCTGGCTTTGACTTTCAGTTTGGAAGTCGTGTCGTTGTGTGGGGTTTTGAAGCGCTATCAAAAAGACATTTTGCTACTGAATTTCCATCCAGACAGACATACAAATTACCAGAAATTTCATAATAGTTTTAGAAAAACTGTGTCATAGTTTAACCCGAGCTAGCAATATAACCACGGCAGCTGCTTGCTTACTACCCCCCTCTCACCCCCAAGCAAGGAAGAGAATCAAAAGGGAAGGGAGAAACTTGGATTGAGATAAACACAGTTTAATACAATAACAAAATACTAATACACTATTAGTAATTATATATAAAAGATAGAACATAAACCAAAAGATACTCAATGCAATTCCCCATGAGCTCCATCTGTACCAAGCAGCCAATCCCAGGCAGCAGCACCTGGTCCCAACAGCCGATCCTGGGGAGAGAAAAGAGAGAAAAAGGCAGAAAGGCCCAGAGGCCTCCACAAAACGGCAGGATGGAAAAAGGCCAGAACTCCCCCAACAGGTCTCTGTCCCAGCTCCAACCGAATGAGGAAAAGAACTAACTGGAAGATCCTGACTCTCCTTAAATAAGAAGCATGACACTAATGGCATGGAATATTCTTATTGTTCAACCTGGATGTCAACCAAGCTCTGCCCCATCTATGCCCCCTTGCTACCTCGCACCTGGGGGAAGAGCTGAGAACTGTCCTTGGCTCCCACACCAGAGCAACTAAAAACATTAGCTCTGTGCTGGCATTTTATCTTCTTGTTCGCAAACTAAGTCCAAACAATGACCGTGCTAGCTACGAAAAAGAAAGGTTTCTAACTGCATGGAGGAAAACTAACTAGTTTTCAGTCAAACCAGCACAAACTGTTCCTATTAAATTCTTAAAACATACATGATTCCCAGGTAATTTCATTTGCCAGGTAGATTATATCAGTAATATTAAACACCTGTGAGCATCCTGACCTTTGTAAAAGACAAGACATTTGCACAAATATTAATTGTAGAAATTGAGTAACAACTGCATTAGTCATCTGTAAAAACTGAACTTGAAGCTTCCGGTTGTAACAAAATAGGTGTCTACTGCAGGTTGCACCTGCACAGATAGCTGTATTATCCAAAAGATTTTAAATTCTCTAATTGAAATGATTCACATTGCACCAAATGGCTTTCTTGATATAATACTGCTAGGACTAAATTCCTTTGTAGTATAACCCCAGTGAACTCTGTTCACTGAGGTTAATACCGGGAAAAATATGGGGATCCTGTTTGTTATGGGCAATTATAAATTGTCACTCCATAATAAAGAAACCAAGACTAATAGCAAGGCCTTTTTTTCCCCACGACAATCTTTCTCTGGCTGGCAGCATGAGAGGGGAACAGAGAAGGTGCCTGATGAATCCTCTTTATGTCATGCCAAGAGAGAATTCCTTAATCTTGTGGAATGAATGATGTGGGATACATAACACTTTTCTAAGTGGGAGTAAAGCGTGTCACAACTAGCTTACTTGCCAGGCAGGCAGCCTGGGGAGAGGTAGATTTGCCTCCTCACCTGCTAAACATGCTTGGCATAAACTTACTGTTTGTCCCAAATATTCTCTTCTCTCCTCAAAAGATTCTCACCTGCTCTTTCTCCTGCACCTTTGAAAAAACTCAGTGTAAGTTAGGTTTTAGCCTTAACTATTTCTTGTTTATTGAGTATTTCTAATATCTCCACAGATACCTAGAGAGACTATTTTTTTTTAATGGAGATTCCTCAGACTAAAATACTTGTGTGTGTTCTGGATAACACATGTGCACCAAATCTGAGGCTTTTGAAATCATTAGGCTTGCTCTGCAAGGTGGTATAGTTGGTCTGCAAATGCATAGTAAAACCAAAACATTCCTGTTGCACCAGAAGTCCTGCACAGGTGGTAATCAGCTCTACAATATAAGCACAATAGCTCTCATGCTTCTTAGAAGCATCAGCCTCACTGTACATGGAGCATCTGCAGGTGTGAAATAGGTGCATCAATGATAGTCAGACATCTATCAACCATGCTCAAAGTCACAATTCCAGTCAGACTGTCTCATACCTGAAAATTCTGAAGAAGTTTTCAAAATCTGCATTCTCTGCCCAGACACAATTTTTTAATGGAGAAAGAATAAATGCCTGGGGAAACCTGGATATATGGTAACCTGGTGCAGAAGTTACTGTCTCCGTAAAAAAAGCAGAGACCAATGCTGGCTAAACATTCTTTGCTTTAATAAACTGGAATTTAGGAATAGAATAATCTGAAGCCATGATGCTGGGCTTCCCTCAGGAAGCAGGAGACAAGTGGGCTCCACTGAAACAAGGGAGAATTGTATTTATGGATTTATTTTTTTGCTTTTCTCATATTTTTACAAGATTATGAGCATACATATACATGTCAGCACTATTAATAGCAACATAACAGCATGGGGTTTGCATGTGTGCTTTGTAAGAGTGATGAGATCAAACCTCATCACTTCTCTAAATTAATCTGGGTTAGGGATTCCTCTGAGCAAATGTAGGTTTAAACTAGATTAAACAATTGGATCAGTTTAGATTTCCTTGTTCACGTTATTATATTTCCACAACACAATTTATTATCAGCAAATGCCCTCACAGAGAACACGGTAAACAGCTGTAAAGCTGGAGAGAGGCATTACGCATGGAGGAGGCGTCATTTTAATTGCGTAGAATTACATTATCACTTTCATAGCACTAGAAAAATGCCTTAGCAATATACACAGTCTGTGGGCATTGCCAACATAAAATGCAACCTTCACATGAGTACTCTGTATAGGAAACCTAGCTGTTGAAACCAGTACTGTTACAGTAGGACAGCAGTGCAAGAAGATGGATGGTTCTGGTGTAAACACCAGAAAGACCTGGGTTTTATTCCCACTCATGTCATATACGTTTTGTGCTGCCTGATGCATGTTATTTCCCCCTCTTTGTACCTTTGCTGCTTCTCACACCATTTTCTTGGCTTGGCTATTCAGAACAGCACGGCGCCAGGACACGGACAAGGACTGTTGCCTCCCAAATATTTGCAAAGCAACGCAACAAAAACAGTCTTCCAGGTTCATGACAAAACCTTTCAGTCCTCTCATAAAGGAAAAATGCTAGTACTTGGTTGTCTCCCAGGTGATGGGATTTCAAGTTCCTTTTGCCTGAAATGCACATGATGTAGCTAGATTTTTTTTTTTTTTTTTTTTTTTTTTTTTNTTTTTTTTTTGCATAAGTTACCAATGAAGGCTTAGTATCTGTTTTTCACCTGTAAACAGGAAACCACTGCAGCAGCAATTTGGCCATTCTGGCACAGCCTGTGTCTATTTACAATTGTAGAATGTAGGAAGAGACCTCAAGAAATTATCTAGGGGTCAGAAAACTTTCAACGTTTGTGTATTAGATCTGATTTATTTTTCCCTGCTTTGAGGTTACATGCGCTGGAAAGAACCTACTGGGAGCTGAGAGACGTTTTATCCAATGACGACAATCTCATGACGCCATGACTCCCAGCTCCAGATGCTACGTACGCCTCTCAAATATGCATCTGCAAGTTATTATGTGCACTTGCCTCGCAAGCTGCTGCCCTTGGGTCTCGTACCCCCCTTCCCAAACACACTCAACAGTCCTAAATGATGCCTTTTTCAGCTGTGTTTAAAACTACCAGCGCTAAAAACTCAATGACCTTCACTGGCACCAAGGCTTTCTTAGCCTCCCAGCTAGGAAATTTTCCCTTATATATAGCAGAAATTGTAACTCTAGATACTGTTTAAGCTCCCCACTCCTCTCTCTATGCATTGAGAGTTACCCACTGCCTTCCACTGAGCAGGCTACCTTTTACATATTTGAAGACTGTTATCATGTTTCTTCTCAGTCCTCTTTTCTCTAGACTAAACAAATCTTGCTCTTTTGAGATTTCCCTCCAGGGTCAGCTTTTTAAGACTTTTAGTACTTCTTGATGCTCTCAGGACTTTCCCTGATTGCCCATTCCTCTCTTGAGTTCGATGACCAAAGTGAATCAGTTCATTTTCCAGTTTGAGATCTCACCCGTGCTGAATAGGAGTGGAGAAATTGTATCACGTATCTAGTCAGTTTATACGCTTCAGCACAATACTTGTTTTTGCACACCAGTACAGCATTGTTAATTCTCAGCTTGAACTCTTTCAAAATCCCCAAGGGATTTTTCTGCAAGTCTTTTGCCTTGCTGGCTGCTCTCTATTTGGGGGTTTATTCCTACCTAAGTGTAATAGTTTACACCTGTCCTTACTGCACTGAATCCTGCTGTTTTCAGACCGTTTCTTCAGTTGATCAAGATGCTAATCCTGCCAAGGTGCTTGTAGAACTTTCTCTACAAATTGGGTAGCCACATTTGGTATGCCATCTTCCAAAACACAATGAAAATGTGAGTGGTACGAGTCCCAGGAAGGGCATCTGTGGAACTGCTTTCCAAAATTCTTCCACTTCAACAACAAACCGATGATAATTCCTCTTCTAGTATTTTTTTTTCAAGCAGCTGAGTTTACCTTACAACACACTTGTTTTAGCTCGCTTACAAGAAATCACAAGAGACTGTTTTGAAAGCCTTGTTCAAGTCAAGATATGTAATATCTATTTTCCATATGACCTGCTACTTGTCAGAGAAGGAAATTAGCTTGGTTCGGCATGATTTGTTCCTGGCAAATATTTCTTGGCCTCTACTTATCATTTCATTATTTCCCATACACAAAAGAAAACTTTGTTTAATTATTTGTTTCAATATATTTCCAGCAATTCAAGTTAGGCTGTTTGCCTATATTCCTCAAGCTTTTTTTTTTTTTTTTTTAAAAAAAAACCAAACACAACAAACCAAAAAATCCCCAAACACCTGGGTGCTGCAATCGCCTGTCTCTCCCAGTCTTCTATTTCCCCAGGTGCTGAGAGAAAAGATCACTCATGGCTCTCGGATTGCTTCAGCCACTTTCCTACCTACTTTCAGTTGGTTTCTGTCAGGTCCGCCTGACTGGAAAATAACTGACTTACTGAAGTAGTCTATTCTTTCTATTATTTAGCCTTAGACATTAATGGCTAGTCAACTGGTCATAGTTAATTCTTTTTGCTGAGGGGTGAGGCGAAAAAGACATTAATCACTTTGGCTTTTTCTGTGTCACCTTTTTGTAGCTTTTCATCCTTACGGAAGGGTAGGTAATTTTTTTTGCTATTGTCTTGCTCTAACTTCTAACGCATAGAAGTGCTTTCTTGTTACCCTCTCTTTCCTTTCCTAATTATATTGACTTTTTGTGCCTTGGCCTTTCTGATTTTATTCTTACAGGCTTCTTTTATGCTTTCATTCTTGCCCTTAGTTTGCTGTAGTGTATGGTCACATTGGAGGGCTAATTAGGCACTTACTGAGATTTAAAGTTACTGCCTGTAAGCTGGGGCACAGAAACCGATGGTGTGACTGCTGCGGCTCTGCAGCTTTTTTTCCAGGGTCTTCCTCTACATGCTCATGCACTTATCAGTGTTTCCTTGTCATCTTGTATTTCCCATAAACTACCATTTGTTTCAATTACCTTTGGACTTGTGCCACTGACCTGCCTACCTCCTTGTTTAAAGCATTTCTTACACAGTTGAGCTCTCTCTTCCCACCTTTTTTACTTTTTTTTTTTTCCCTGTAGGCCTCACTGGCAGTCACCATGTCTTGAAAACTCACCCGAGCCCTCCTGGTGACTCCACCTTCCCAACCACACATCAATTTCCAGAGACTCAGTGCCTTCGCCTGGAAGAACTGGGCACTGCCACAGCCCCTGAGCCCTCCACTGTCACCCCCATGACCATTCCGCTGTATCTGACTTGCTTATAGTCCTGCCTGGCAGAACCACGAACACACATGAAAAGGAGCAGCAGATGGTATCTGTGAGAGGTCCAGGTGAGGGGCGGCAACCTTACTGCACTATCTTCGATTTGGGATTTTGGTGGCCAGGACACCTCCTTGGTTACCAGGGTGAAAGGCAGAAGGATGCCTCTTCCACCCCTTCCCATAGAAAAGAATCACCAGCCATAAATACACTTTGTTACCTCTTGGGTTCAGTGGTTTTGGGAGGGGCTTGGGCTGGAGTTCTCTGTAGTTTAAGGCTTGTAGATTCTGTTTACTCAGTTTAGGACAGTTAATATTTCAAATGAACATTGCAAGAAGTTGGTATGTTCTTCATTCAGAACACTTTATATGTCTAGCACCAATTGAATCCTGTTTCATCTGGGATTGGTCAGCACTTCTGCAAATTAGACCACAAAATGCCGATTCAGATACCCAGAAACTAGGAGCATGAAAATCATGGCCACCTGCAAGAAGTGTGGTTTAACTGACCTATCCAGCACCATAAAAGAACTATGTGGCAAAGGGGGACTGAATCCATTCCTATGGCACAATTCAGCTGTTCTAATCAAGAGCTCATCCTTTTTCACACGATCCTGTACTGTCATTTACTGCATATCTTCCATTTGCTGAAACAAATATGGAAAAACTCCTGTAGACCGTGGCCTCCTCCGCTATGTAGTCCTGAAACAGCTCCAGAGCAGCTCCACCCTGAAAAATAAATGTGGCAGAGATCCCATGGAAAGAAAAGTATGCAATTATATACTTTGCATATGCATATGCAAAGGAGATGAAGGAGAAAATAACACTCCTCATTATGTAGTATTGATTTTGCAACCTAGTCCTCATTTAAAGCAAATTTTATGTGTGCAATTATCTAGCTTTTAAAAAAGCAAACAGTAAAAAAAAAAAAAAAACAAAAAAACAAACCTCCTTCCATCATGCAGCATCATATTGTTGTAATGCCATTAGGGCTGAACCCTTTAGGTTTGCTGCAGAGCTCCCTGCCACTCTGAGCTAACAGGGAAACTGATAAGAGCCCTGAGTTTTCATCCATGCGTGGACAAGAGGAATATTAGACAAATTTACCTTGTTGGAGGATTCACAGGTATTTGCTGACAGAAGAGGACTGGTGGCAGGGGTGAGTGGGGGTAGGGAATCCAGAGATCTTTGGTTTTATTAGAAGCTCTGAAATACATGATTATTCCTAGCACAGTCAATTCAGCTTCCTACTACCTCATCTTTCCCTGTCCTAGTCTTCTTCAAGACTGCCCTGTCTCCATCCTAGTCTTCTTCCATCCACTCTTATTTCCCTCTTTCCCCTCACTCTCTCTTTTACATCCTCTCATTAGATCCTAGTCCCAATTTGAGAGCACCACATCACAATCTCCTCCACATTCCTTCCCACTTGTCCCTGCTGTGGTCTCTTTGGCCCTGAGAGTCTCACTTTTTTATTTCTCAGCTCTTTCCTTTCAATTTTCCCTCCAGAGGCAACCCTGCCCATTTGTCTACGAGCCACATGCTCAGCCAGATACTTCAGGAGCCCTACGTACAAGCTTACAACAGCCCCATCTATTCATATTATTACATTCATTTCAGCTTTGCTCGCTCATCTGCTCACTTAGGACCCGATGACTTCCGATATTTCACTGTTCTGATCCGGCTCCACCTGTCACCTCTTTGGAGGATGTCTGGACCACAATCACTGCCATGCAGGTATTCCCACGCTGGCTTTGTACTAGCTACTTCACCTGCTGTTACCTCAGATGTGTAGAGCTCAGCTACAAACCTTACCGAGAAGGTGAGTAAATACTAGGGAGAATAGGTGTGTATCTGTATCTGTGTCCATAGTCCACAGACAAACACCGGCACAAGCAAACAAAAACACACTTGGCAGCGTAATTACTCTTTCCACAGGCTATTCCTGTTTTCTACTGACACCTCGAAAAATCTGTCCTGATTTGAAGTTCAAGACAGCTGACATCCTAGGCCTAAACCTGTGATAAATTTTGATTTTTGTTTGATATTGTGCAATGTATCACAGCTAGAAATTGAAGCTTTGATTAAGAGGAGAGAATTGGCTTTTCTGTGGTGCACAGAGTACTTGTTTCAAGACTAGATATATTCCATCATAAGAAAGAAGTGCAATATGATTGTGCTTAGAGGCTATTAATGGTAATTTTGGTGTTTTAAAAGGGCAGTATCTTTTCTTGCATTTTCTCCCTTAATCCTGCCATGCTGGACTAGCTGCTTTGTCAGGAGTCTATGAGATATTGCTTGACATTTTTTAATTCCCTAAAACTCTTCCCAACGCATTTTTGCGGAATAGGTTCTGCATTTGCATATGCATATAGAATGCATGAGGACATATTTCTATCTTGTGTTTTATTAGAAAGAGTGACATTATTCATTAGTATGCTCCGTGCTGCGCTCTGGCATAGGGATGGATATAAAAAACACTACAATGTAGAGACGACGGCTTGCCTTTGTAGCGTACCCAACCTCCAGCATGAAAGAGTCATGACTCGACCCTCTCAAAAGTCAAAAGTTACACTTGTTACTTAAAAAAAAATGTATCTGTATTAGAGGGGGTTAATATTCCCTTACTGTGTATTTAGGGCATGGCCATTAAATGTTTTTCAGACCTTCCTCTCTAACCGTGTGCTTTCAAATATTAAATGAGAGTTTCCTAGGGTCTTCGGATACTTGTGGTTAGTGCTTTGAAGGAAAAAACAAACTTGTGAGATTCAAGATAGCTCATACCTGGTGGACATAATACATGCGTAGTGAGAAAGTCAGAAAGCATTAGGAACCCCCATAAAGATATGGGACATGCAGAAGTATGCAGTGGTCAGTGCATGAGTGTATGTGGCTATGTGTACGCACGATGCATGAGACCAGACATGCATATACGTGTGACAATCAGACAGTCACCGTATCTGTGTTCCTAATATGCATGAGAGACCCTCAGGCACACAGATCCCATTCAGCAAATATACATATATATATGAATGCCTGTCTGGGAGTGTTTATTAGATGTCACACACAAGTGTTTCTGCATATGTGGACAAATCCCAGGCACAGATATAAGTGTGTTCAGGCTCATGTTTGTGGATCTTGAGATGCAGTGTTCAAGTATGGGTGTGGGTGAGATTCACAAAAAAGGGCAGGAGGGTCTGCTAGCCACGGGCAGATGTGTATTTGCAGGGTTTGCATATGGAATGTAGTTAGAAGTGAGTATGAATGGTGAATATACATGTGTATCCAACTAAGAATCAAATATTGGCATTTGAAAGTGGCAGTAGGTATTTTAGTATGTAGACCTGGGGATCTGCATAAAGTCCTACGTGAGAGAGAAAGACTTCTCGAACAGGGGTTGAACGCATTTCTTTTTTTCTTGCAGAGGAGTGTTTAAAGCAGGTAGAGCGTTGCTAGAGCGGCAGGGCCTAAGGGCATCGCGTTGTGGGAAGAGAACAGCGTGGCTCATGTGTGGCGGTGCCACCACGGGCAGCCTGTACCGGGAGGGTTGGAATGGCTGTCCCATCGTGTGTGTACAGCAGGGATACCTGGGCATTCTCGCCACCCTTGGGGACCGTCACATACAAACTATCCGGAGTTCCTCTGGAACTGACCAGGCACCTGTTCAGAAGAAGGAAGAAGCTCAGGCCAGCCAACACCATATTTAAAAAAAAATAAATAATCAAGCAGAGTAACCCCGGCAGGGCTTGTATGTGGTAAGCATCAACAGGCTGTAAATGATATCTGCCAGCTGAACGCCAATTCTGCTTAAGCGCTGAGGGGGGCTGGGAGTTTGGGAATATGTGTAAACACTTCCGCATAGCCAATTCATCCCCAACAGCTGGTAACTTGTAGCCGGATGCAAAACAGCTCCTAGCATCCACATAGGCTTTGATGCACGTGTAAGGCACAGTACCTGTAGAGAACTACCTAGAACTCGCATCTGCTTATTAAGATGAGAAACGCCCACAGCACTACCGGTGCTGGCTGTGCTGCAAGTCACGATGGAAAGTGCTGGGAAAAGTTTTCAGTTAGAAATACCTGCACCTTGGGTCCGTTTCACCAACTATGGTATCAACTCTTGTGCAAGCAGAGCAAAAGCAAGCGAGCCTGCTTGTTGGTGGGGAAAGGCATGGCTGGGGTTCCCAGGTGAGATGCTGAAGCCCCTCTTGACGGGTCGGACCTGGTATTTCATAGATAGATGTTTCATTAAAGTTTTTTAATCTTGAGGTTTGCCTTCTTCCCTGCTGCCCCTTCTCCCTGAGCCATGGCATGGTGGCTCTGCACTCTCCTCCTTTCCTCTTTTTTAAAAGCAGACAGGACCAATTGACGAGGGCTTCAAAACCATGGGCAGAAACTCAGCGAGAGCTTTCTCTCCTTAAAGCAAGCCTGTGTGTTGGGTGTTCCGGGGTACACGTGTGAGAGAAGGGGGTACCCCTGGAGGGATGCGTCTGTGCTGTGGAGGAAAGAAATACTGTCGAAACAAGCCTGACATACTACCCGGCTCTCCTGCCTTGGTGGATGCAGGTGGTTGTAGGCTTCCAGCACAGCCACGGCTGGACGCCAGTGTTGGATGTGCTGCTGACAGAAGGTATCTGTGTCGCTGACCCTGATGGCTGCCTGGGAGTACAATGCCAAGGGCACGCACCGAGCACCACCAGCTGGGAAATGTTTGCCCAGAAGCTCCCTGGCCAGGAGCACCCAGACGCCAAGGCCAGCCATCTTCCAGCTGCACTGTTTGACCTCCATCCCGCCAACCCCTCGGTGGCTTCGGGTGGGTCACAGCCACCTGCGCCTGCCTCAGTGGCTGATGGCCGAGATGTGGAAGGTTCTGGAAGAGCACGGGGTGCCCCACACGTGCGCAGCCCCACCCCACATCAGGCACCCTCGCCTTGCCCTCCAGCACACAGGCACTTCTGCCCCTGCCCTGCCGCCCGCTGCGTGGGGACAACGTCCCCGCGCCCGTGGGCGCCGTGCGCCAGGCGCAGAGGCTCCCGTGCGGCCAGCACTGTCCTTCCCCCCCCCCCCCGCCATGTGCGGTCTCGAGTGTGTGTGTGCACGGAGGCGGGCAGCGAGGGGGCGGACACAGTGGAAATTTCCACTCCCTGCAGCAGCCGCAGCCGCCGCCGCCGCGGCGGGAAGGAGGAAGGCGGGCGCAGGCCCCGAGCCGCCCCGGGGGGGAGGCGGTGCCGGNCGCGGCGGAGCCTGCGCAGCTGCCGGCGCCCTTTAAGCCGCGCAGCCCGCCACCCGCCCGGGTGTCTGTGCAGCCTGGGAGCCGCGCGGGCAGGAGCTGCCGCCAGCACCGCCGGGGACGCGCCTTCCTCCTTCGGCCGCCCCCATCTCCGGCATCGCCGCCGCCCCCTCCTCCCCACCTTCTGCCCTGCCGTGTCCCCACTCCTCCCGCCACAGTCAGCTCTAAGATGCCCCGCTATGAACTGGCTTTGATTCTGAAAGCCATGCAGAGGGTGAGTGAGGGAGGGGAGACGGGAGGGAGGGAGCCAGGTGGGACCCGACAGACCCCCCAGCCCCCGGTGTCACCTCGGTGCCTCCTCTCACCGCCGCTGCACGTCCCGGCGGGGCGGGGGGCGGCCCGTGCGGCCCCCGTCCCCGGGGCGAGCCCTGCCCTTCCCGCCCTCCCCTCCGCGCTCTGTAGCGGAGTTGCGCAGCGTGCTTCGTGCTCCTGCCTTTCTCTTCCTTCTCTCCCCTTCCTCTTTTTTTTTTTTTTTGTTTTTCTTCTTCCTTCCCCCCTGCACCTTTGGAGAGTTTGCTTAGCTGCTCCCCTAGAGCCGCAGTTCCCTTCTCTCCCCGCTCCCCTTTGGTCCGCAGGTAAGCAGATCCCACAGTTAGCGAAATAGATCAATTTCTCCTTCTCTTACCCTCCCCCCTCAGCCCTGCCTGGTGCAAGTGAACTTAGCCCTTCCCTTGCCCCTATACGTTGGTGCCAGCACGTCCCCCCCTTTCCTCTGCAGCACCAGCGCTTTCCATTGCCGTGTGCTTCACCCCTCACCACCCCTCTGCTTCCCAGAACCCGCGATGTCTTTGCTGGGCACCTTGTGAGGTCTCAGCAGTCCCCACGCCAGGTCCCCTTGCCTGTGGGAGGCCTTGCAGGGAGCCTTGGTGGGGGAAAGCGAGGACTCGCTCCAGCAGGCTTCCCCTCGGTGGGCTGCAAGCTCCGTGCTTCTCCAGCCCGCTTCTCTACCAGGGAAGTCTTAAGAATGTCTTTTTTTTTTTTTTTCCTGCCGTTACTAACACCAGTTGAGCTTTGCTGATACAGCTGGCCGTATTGCCCGCAAGAAGGGTTACCAGCCGTTCCCGCTGTCTTTGGCGGCGTGATGATAAGCCGTGATGTGAGAGAGTGGGGTTATATGATGCTCTTTCTGTTTTAGAAGAGCTGAATCAGTGCGGTGGGGGGGGTGTGCTTGTACGTGTGCCTAAAAATAATAATAAAATAGAGACATCTCTGTGTAGATGGGACCCTTTATTTGGAAAAATAATAGCTGATACTGGCTCTTCTCTAGTACCTTCTATAGCCTTTGTTTATCTGCTACTTTCCAGCTTAATGTGCAGTGCTGGTGTTGGAATGTAGCGGCACTTCTGCTAGGCTGTAACCCTTAGGATCTGACCCAGTGTGGACACGCTTGCTCTTGTATTTAACCTTCATTTAAATGAACATGTATATTTGTCATAGAATAGCTGGAAGCTAGAGAGCGTTGCTGTGTTTCTTTTGTAGTTACGGGAGCATGTCTTCATGTATTACATGTGCTACATATACTAGTACATTTCCATTCATTTTACATGTAGCATCCACATGTCAGGGTTGGCTTTTTTTTTTTTTTTTTTTAACTTGGCGGAACTGCAGAAGCTGTAGTAGACTTCTCAGGTGAGTCCTCTAGTGGAGAAATACAGCAACTGGGAGAAAATCTGGTGACTGCTGCACCACCTCGCAGAGCAGCATTCACGCTGACAAAACACAGCTGCTTCTGGTGGACTTGGGTTGTCAACATGTGTGGTTGGTTGTTTTGTGGGTTTTTTTTTTTTTTTAATTCTTCCCCCCCTCGCACCCCTCTCCCTCTGTGTATAAGGTGTAGGTAAGGTGATGGTAAGGTGTTTTTTGTATACATGCTGTTAATGTGGGAGATGCATTATGCTGTGCAGGCACTATAAATGCAGAGCAGGACAGAAAATGTAGCAAATCTGGCTTAATACTGAGACACAAATACACTGACTACTCTGAAAAGGTGCCACGGAGCGCTGTTCTGGTGGAACGGTCTTCGGTTCAGAGGATTTGAACACAGAGACACAGGGATAAGCTTTTAGCTGTAAGATGCTTCTAATGAACATCAATGCAACCTTTTCCTCTTTGAAGTTTGACTCTTTAGTATATTCTTTACTGATAAGTGTATCTTAAGGTGTTTTTAGCTCTATGATTATGTTAAAACACTTATGTCTTGGTTCAGGTGTACTGCTGTTTCGAACCTTGTTGTAACTCTAAAATTTAGAGAGTCCATCTCTAGATGGCTGTGTTGTTAGTGTGGTGGGCTTTTTTTGTTTTTGTTGCTGTTGACAATAAACCAGATCTAGGTGTTTTTTTGTGTTCCAGTATCTTGCTACTGCTGCCTTTCTTGAGTAATGAGAACACTTGAATTAAAAAAAAAAAATTGTAGTGGTTATATGCTCACATGATGCTACTGAATCCTGGCAGAGGGGTTGCTGTAATGACTGCTATAGCAGTGCATAATCGCAACCTTAATGCTAACTTAAGTTATTCGAAACATGAAAACCTGCGTATGGGGCTAATAAAACAGCCTGAAATTATGGAGTGACTAGATAACTCCTTCCTGTAGAAGCTGGAGAGATCATATATAGTCTGGAATAAATAACATTACTTCTTAACACTCGTGTATTCTGATGGAGCTGCCTTGGGCAGGTGTTCACTGTCTTGCCATATCAGTTCCTCTGTGTGGTGGCTGTGTGCTCCGGTGCCTGCTTTTAGTCTGAGGCTTGAGCAAGTGCTGACTCTTCTCCTGGTGTCCATGGCATCCTTCCTCATCTCTGATAGCTCCCCTGCCTTGCAAAAAAAAAGGGGGGGGGGGGCGGGGGAAGAAGCCCCTGCTGCCTGGCTTCCTTGTGCTTTAGGGCTGGCTTTAACTCCTGTGAGCTCCCTGGCAGCTTGAGCACAAACCTTCTCAGAGCTACGGTCTAGCAGACTTTCACAGCTCTCTTCAGAAGCAAACTTTGTGATTCTGTGGCGTTTCCCCCACCCACAATTGTTTTTAATAGTTACCTTGGCATTTTCATAGATCTGGGCTGAATAAATACCTCTAATTCATTTTTGTTGCTTTAAACTCTGTTGCTCCCTGGCACTGCTTGTGTTCAAGTTGGGGATCCCTCCTCATTATTTTCTTGCATGTGGCTTCTGTTGTGAATTATGGAGTCTGTTGTGCAGCTGGTTGCCTCCCTACCCAGCTGGCCTGGATGTGGTTGTAGGGAGAGCATGACCCCTCAGTCCCACCTGGTGCTCCCATGTCTCCTTGATTCTTGGCAGACCTCCTCAGAGCCTCTTCAGCTTTTCTTTTGTGTATAAAAATGCTACACCCAATAGCTTGGAGGGACGTAAAAACGGGAAAACTTTTATGCTTGAACGTTGTCACCAGTTGTCTGCATATGCTTTTCACAAAAGCTTGTGATTTTATTCTGAAGTCAAAGCTGAGCAGCCATTTTCTGTCCTGTTTTGTAGGTAGGGTATGATCAGGTAATTGACTCGCACTAGAAATACTGTATTTGTAAATTGCTTGTGGACAGATGCCTTGATCAGCAGAGACCACAGTCAGTGACTCTCAGGAAAACAATAATAAATGCAAAGAGCATCCCCCCCAAAAAAAACCCCAACAACCTACTTCTCTGCAGTATCACTGTATTTGGAGAGTAGCTGCAGTGATGGACTTGGATTGTGTTACCCTGTGTGTCAGTATATGAAGGAGATGCTTTGGGAAAAGAAAGGTGTGAGGCCAGTGGAGTGACTGGAACTTGAGGTGGAAATAATGAATTTTGTCCCCATGTGTGGCTTTCTGCACTCCAACATGCAGATGACAAATAGCACAGGGAGTTTGATGGCAGACCTGTTATCAGTAGCGTACAGACGTGTATGAAGAACACCTTGCTGACCCTCAACAGCTCGAGTCAAAGCCTGCAGTTGTGGTGAAGGTAGAGGTGCAAAGTGAAGACACAGCTGTTCACGCTCTAAACTTACTATTTATAGCAAAAGATGAATTTCTAATTATTTCTAACTTTCTCCCAGGAGACTCATCTTCGTCTTTCAGCAGCAGGATTATGGCAGAACAGGACCTTCGGCAGGAAGGGGTAGTGACCCGCTAGTGAGTTAGCAGGAGCTGTTGCTTGCTGGAGAAAGGAGAGCTCTTCAGGGAGGCTTCCTCTTCCTACCCTCCTGGTCCTGCCAAAACTCCCTTGAGCGCCCGGGGGAAGGAAGTTGGGGGGGGTGGAAGGGGAAGGAAGAGCTGGAAATGGCTTCCTATTGCTCTGATGCTGTTTTGCAGACTGACCACAGGGCGGCAATGCGAGACACCCTCCAAGGAAAACTGGCAGCCTAGGGGACCTAGGACAGACAGACAGAGGTGGTTGGTGTTCCCATGCTGTTCTTGCTGCTGCTCGACTCTTGTGAGCTGGGACATCCGTCTTCAGCAAAACAACTTTGCAACTGGAACTGGAGTGAATGGACAGTCTGAAAATACTTTATATTGGAGTATTTCACTAAAAATAAGGAAGCTTGTCAGTATTTTTAGTGGTGTACTCTTCTCTCACTTCGCCTGTAACAGGGACAAATACACAGTATGTGATATAGCCTAACACCTAATTACCTTGCTTCAGGAAATATCCTGGACTAGGAGACTCATCCACCCACCTCTTAATACTACAATGAATTTGGGCTCTCAGTTTGACTTGCGTGTTCACACAATGTAACTTATCTTCAGCATCTGTTTGTTGCCTTTGGAGTGGGTTGCTGCATTTCAAACATTCCCCACCTGCTGTGGAGATTGTGAGCTATTTTAGGAAAGCCAAAGTAACGGGCAGTAGTGTTGCTTGACATTTTGACTATTACACTTGATTGCTGTGTAGGCAGCTGCAGCAATTGGGCTTTTGGTATCTTAGTTGCTAGGAAGAAGGAGGGGAGAATGCAGAGGGCAATAAGCAGGCAGATACTGGTTTTGTTTTCTTTCTGGTGAACCCACCTGTTCTTACAGTTGAATTGTACATCTTCCCTGTCCTCTCCTCACACCTTAGCAGGTTAAAATTACACAAAAGTTTTCCTCTGACTTTCTTAGGCTGAAACAGGCTCCACTTCACACTGTAATGCCTAGCAGGGTAAGGACTTTTGTATTAGGATAGTGCTGGAAAGAAGACCAGAGAGTTGGAACTAGAAGACAAGATTAGATCGTGTGGTTTTCCAGCATTGACTGTCCTGTAGGAGTCTGCTTTTTGTTTTCTGCCTTAAGCATTTCTGTAAGAGTAACTGCATTTTGAAATGTATGATACAGATAGCATTTGAGAATGATACCTTCTTGGCTAATGTTTGCCACTTTTCAGTCTTAAGACTTGAGAGCGGTCCTCTTCAAAGTTTCTGCCAAGTGTGGGATATGTGTCTGGCTTGGGTAGGGTGGGAGGTAGAGAGTTATTCTTTTTTACAAAATCGTTTAAGCCTTTCATAGCAGTTAGCTGGGTGAATTTGGCAAAGTTGTCCAAAGTGGCTACTAAGTTGATGGCCGGAATAAGGGACTCAAAAGCCTCTTGGTTTGTGCAGGCTTCTGCAGTGCATTGAGTGGTGTGCTTGAGCGAGCGTAGGTAATGGGGTGAAATTGTTAACTCAGCCACTCTGTTTCCCTCAGCTGTAGAGCCACAGGACTGTGGGCAGGCTCTGGTGTCCGTGCTGGGACTGACAGACTTCAGTGTGATTTGGCTAGCTGTTCTTCAGCGGGCAGGAATTGTGGCTTAACCTTTAAGATACAACTTCTCTTTGCACCCGTTACCTACTTGGTAATGTGCTCTTCTGTCCCTGCTGTGTATCTCTCCTTGTTTGTTTGCTGTGTGTATATATACATGTGGATGCATCATATGTATGTACAGAAAGATGCTTGTAAACATCAGCGTGAGAGCAGATTGTCCTTTAACTGTTGAAAAAGAAAGGAGAACTTGTTGTGATAAAATAGTGTTATTGTTCTCCATTGTTGTAAAAACCCTCAAAAGTGACTGACTTTTTAAAAGATGTCTATTATATCATTTAGAATAAGCTGTTAAATTAATTCAGGTATGAATGTGTATATATGTTTGCTCTTTTTCTAATACATCATACCATAATTTGTAATGATGAAAATTCTTGCTTTCTTTGCATCTTCTTCTAATACATACAAACCATAATTTGTAATGATGGAAATTCTTGCTTTCTTGGCATGTTCTTTCCGAAGCTGACTTCTTCAATTCACTTGTTCCAGAGCTGTAACACTGGCAATTTCCACCCTGAAATTATTTTGGTGGGTTGTTGATTATTGATCAAGTAACTTACCTTGTTTTTTGGAAGACTCCAGCCGGAGCTGGCTGCTAATTCTTTGAGCCACAGCTGCCCAGACCCCCTCTTCTCCAAGCCTGTGGCATTATAGGAGTTGCTTATGCAGAAGCAGTTGCTTGATAGAGCTGCATATACCAGCTTCTGTGCTGCTTATCTGAGGGGCAGCAGGAACCACCGGGCACCAGGTTGTTGCCTGTCCAAGCTGCCTGCCCAGTGGACCAGCAGGAATATCTCTGGTATGCATTCTGCAGAAGATCTGATAAGAAGGTGAAAAGGAGGACAGATGGGCGAAATTTAACTAGTTACGTAGAAGTGTGACAGGAAAGGCGGGAGGTAAAAATATGGAAAATAAGGCAAGTGAAGGACCTGTACTATGGGGTCACTGGTGCTGGAAATGAGATACTGCAGAAGTGCATTGCTCCTGGTGGAATGAAGGGAGGGAAACAAGAAGATGGTGTAAAGGAAGGGTCACGATCTCTATAAATATGAATCTGAAGAACTATGTAGGAACTATTTTTCTGCTATTTCTCACATCTTTTTTAATTCTAATTTTAATTTAATTGTCCACTTGCAAGCCAGTCTTTGTGCTTCAGTTATGCAAACATCCAAGGAATAGGAGTTAAAAACAAAGGTGCGTACAGAGCATGGATGTTGGAAGGGAATGGATTCAGTGGAATTGATGTGTTTGAGGCTATTAAAAAAAGAAATTGATGTCTGGCAGCATTTAATACAGGTAATCACAAAACTTGATGTAGAATAGCATTAGTTGTTTTATAACTGTGATAACTTTAAGACTTCTTTCCCCAAGATGGATCAGAAATCTCACAAGAGCACTTGGCAGACTGGGAAGCTTGGAGGTCCTCAAACTTAAGATCTAGGTTTGTGTGCCCTGGTGACTTCTGTCTCACCTTTCAGTAAAACTTGTGATGCTTTATGTTACTTAAAAGACTGTGGGCAGCCATAAATGTGATGGGAACTTGGAAAAGTCCTAAATAAGCTTAATGAGTCTGTTGTGGTGTGTTGCTTTTTTCTTTTTTTTTTTTTTTTTTTCTTCCCTCTAGAAATTCTCATAAGAATTTCTTCCTGGTATTTTGCCCAGTTGCGTGGTGGCTGACACACCTCTCCTTTCTTGTTCCCTAAGTAACTTCTGAAATCTATGCTCTCCTAGCCAAGATCCTCTTCAGATGGGGTGAACCAGCACATTTTTCTAGGCTAGCAGTATGCCAGTTGCATCAGTTACTGATGGATGGTGATAACCACCAACTGAATCACAACTTTGTACCTTGCAGCTAAAGAAGCTTCAGTAGTGGTAGATATTTTACAATGCTTTTCTGATAGTGCATTTCTAATAGGGTGATAACATTTGTCCATCCAGAAAACTTGATTGTGTGGTCCCAAATCTTCTACAGAAGTCAATTATGTACATGTTTATGCTTTTTTTTTAACCCATTCTCTTGCTGCTGTTCTTAGTGACTAAGTACTTCATCAAACTAATTTAGGTAAATAGTACTTGCCAGTGGCAGTAAAAATGTTTGTGCTTCTGAACTTTAGGTTGTGACAAGAAGGAATTGGAGTCTTGAGGCTCAGTGTCCCTCTGCAGCTTTCAACTTAGTATGTCAGCTGATGTCTTGACACACTTACCTGGCAGGGAGAATTCTGCCTGATGCCAGAATCTTCTATTTTTTGCCATCTCCTGGAGGAGAAACCCTGTCCTACCTCCATTAAAATGGCTTGCTTTTCTTCCTTGCCCCGTTGTGCTCTTTACTTAGTTGCTGGTGGCTATGTGCCTTCTTAGTACCCTCCTTCCTCTTCTGCTTCCAGTTCCTCTGTAGAGGGAAGAACATCACCTGTCTGCAGTTGCAAAGGAATGTACTGTTTCCTTGCTGAGGGATGGAGCTGCCTATCGTGACAACCTGCCTTTGATCATTTGAGCCTCTGGTAGTTATCTGCTTGAGTTACAGCAGGAGCATGAATGATTTTCTTTGTTTGCAAGGGAAGAGTGGCCCAGTTCCTCAGAGGTGCGGAGCAGCAGCTGTGCTTTCTGCTCCCTTTGGAGAGCCCAGCTAACATCTGTCATCCATGTAAACATAAGCCAATTCTTTGGACTGATAAGGAGAAAAGAAATTACTACCTACACATTTTCTTTAAACAAATACTCAGCTTAACTTAAGCTGACAGACTAGCCTTCCTTAAGGCCTGAGTAAGATGACTACAGTATGTCTAGGCAGCCATAGAGAAGACAGTCCTCCTTTCTGGTATCTCTGTTTTAACAAATAAAAGAACTTTCTGCCTCCTTCTGTCTTCTTCCTCTTATGTGTTTGGAGTTTTCAGAAGAAGCAAATAATTCACTACTCCTGACAGACTGCTGGGGACTGACTCATGGGGAAAGAAACCATCCGAATGTGAATGCCACAGGCCAGGCAGTGGTGTGAATTGGCTTGCTGAGGTGCTGATAGTGGTGCAGGTTTCAGAAAACAAGCCACCTTCCTCTTGCTTTGCTATTCAACAGTACTGTACTTGTGTTTATGGAGTGCCGAATGAGCACTATAATAAAGCTTCAACCTCTTTTGCCACCCCCTCGCCCCCCTTTTTTTTCCTTCCCCCTTAGTTTGTGACTTGGTGGGAGACCTAAATAAGTATATACACTTGGGATGTGGGGAAGAATGGTTAAAACCAAAACCAACTAAATTGATCTACTACTCTAAGGCCGTCAGTCGCAGTGTCCTTCAGCTTCTGTTGGCCTCAGGGTACTCCATTTAGTACTTCTGTAATAGTCACAGTGGCATTACATTTCTGACTGGCAAATGCAGCATAGTTCTCTGTTTCTTCTGCTGAACTGCGTGCTGTGAGGTTACTTATTTCTTCTCATGTCTCCTTCAGAAGTCTTGTAGAAAAGAATCGAGAAGACTATATTACGGAGCAAGCTTCTTTTTCTGATGCTGCAGTAAAATGAAGACCAGAACTGGAGCCATTCCTGAAACCCCAGGCAAAAAAAACAAAAAAGGCATTATGTGTTCATAACGACTCCTTTGAGTGACTGACTTGAACCTTGCACCTCAAATTGTTGTTGTTGTTTTTTTTATGACAGTGATGATTTGTAGAGTTGCCTCTGCGGCACCTGTGTTCTCCAAGGCCAGCAGAAGTGTCAATGCTGTACCACTTTGGGGAAGCAGAGCACGTGTGGCAAACAGGTTAGTCAGGTCGCTGCTGGTTCAGGTAACTTGTAAATGTGGTACTCTTCTATTCCAGCCTGTTGAGCTGTTGAGAATGCCAGTCCAGACCTTAACTCAAGTTATTTATTAGAATGCTACAGGTCAACTTCTGTCTCCGAGCTTTCCTGCTTCTTGCAACGTACCCTGTTGGTCTCAGGTGGGATTCCTGCCCGGCTTCTCTGCCCCGTCTCCTGGTTTTCAAGGAAAAGTCCTGAAACTGCGGTCCTGGATGTTTAGGGCTCTGTGAAACAGCTGGCAAGGATAGTCCGTGCCTTCTCAAGGGCATATACTCCAGAAGGATAAGTTGATATGTACCAGTTATTCCACAAAGAATATTTGTGCTCCTTTTTTTGTGTGTTCTAGAGTGCTGCAATAAACGAAACGAAGCTTTTTCCTCTTTTTTTCCTCTGAGATAGGCTACCTCAGACAACCTTGGGTTTACTGTGGAGCAGTGGACAGGTAGGAACTTGCGTGTCCGTAGCAGCGTGAGTAGGCCAGCCAACGCACTCGAGAGGTTTGATGTTGTACAGGCTTGCTTAGGGCATGAGACTGTTCTTTTTTGTAAGGGAGAGAGATTGTCACGATTCTCCAAATTAGTGTTGAGCCTGGCCATCTGGGTACACTTCTTTCATGCAGATGAGTTGTTCAGCAGGTAAAATGCTGCTGGTTTGAATTAACATACACCTGCTTGAAGAAGGTGAGAGCAGAGAAGAAAAACATTGCATCTCAGAAAGAACCTCCAAACTACTTTGAAGTCTATCAACAAAGCTAAGTACATATATAATTTGCTAACAAATTATAGCAGTGGATACTCCTGTGTGATACATAGGCATCTGCATCCTCAAATTAACCCTTAAAGCATTGGCTCTTGGGACTGACTCTTTAACTGCAAGAGGAAAGGGAAGTCAACTGAGAAACTTCCCTTCTGCTGAGAAGAGCAATAGACTGAGCAGAAAACAAATGGTTGCTTTAGGGCCGGAGCAGTATTTAAAAACCAGTCTTATTAGAAAAGCACTGTGGAGAAAGTTTTTCCTTTGAAACAATCATACAAATTTCTCCTAGAAGTCCCACCCTAAATCTGCTTTGCATTGTCTAATATCTCTTCAGGGAATTGCTTGAGACTTTTTTTTTTTTCCTTAAAGGACAGGCTGCCCATTGGAGAGACATATGCATTGTTTCAGCAAAGCTGTAGCCTTCTGTCTTCAGACAAGAGGGAAGCACGTTGTTTTGTGTCTTTGATATGATCCAGCCAGAAAACAGCCTTAGGGAAAGAAATTCACAGTCCTTGGCAGCAGCACTGTCTTTCTGTCTTTTTCTTCTGTCAGTGCCACAGTGTACGCTGCTCTAATAACTTGAGATTAAACTCGCATGAGGCGTCTCAAAAGTCCTTCTTGAGACTTGAGGTCATAACTTGCTGAAAGTTCAGAGCGACGAGTCTCATTTTTGTAGCGAAAAAAAGAGTTCCAGGGTTATTTTAGAATTAGGTCTAATAAGAAACTGGTACAAGAAGCTACTTTAGTACAGCAATTTAGTGACAGTGCAGCAAATTTGTAGCGGCTACTGAAAACTTTCCACCTTCCTGCTCAAGCGAGCTGAACCCTGCAGAGTTCAGATGTTGATGGCAAAGGCGATGGTTGAGTTCTCTGTAGACTGTTTATTTCAAATACATGGTCTGGCTGTACCTTCCAGTGGAAAATGCTCAAGAAACTTCACGTATTATTTTGGTTATGATGAGCCCATTATAGTTTGGCAAGTATCCTAATTGAGAAATGTCATAATTCAAGGGCAGCTGCATCTTCTACACTTCTCAGAGAGGCTGAACATTCTTGTAATAGTTGTATTAGGAGCTGGGTATCTCTTGTATCAAATAGACAGAGGTTTAACAAATATTTTTGTGATTTATGCAAATTACTGTATATAGTTTTGCAAGGTCATTGATTAGCCTACAGGGAAGATGGTGGGAAGTGAACCAAAGTTCAACTCTGTCTTCAGTAACAGAGTAGGACAATAGAAGAGGGAAAATATTGGTTATTACTATTTGTTTAGCTTTCCCATCTAATTTTCTGTGTAGTGGTTTTTCTTCTATTCGCTGTGTCTGAGTAAAATCTCTTCTTCCCCTTCCCTGAAAATATTTATAGTTTTGGTATAAACACTATAAAATAATTGCATTTAAAAATGTAGCTGAATGTAGTAAAAGACACAACACTATTGAAGTGTTACTCAAAAGTGCTTACAACTAAGAATGGTACTTTATACTTGTATCTGGTGGCGTCATATAATCTGAAGTGTTTATAGTTTTCTGTTGGATTAAACTAATATACCATTTAACTCCTGCCACATCTGCAGGTGGGGATAAATGTGAATTCTTCTATTGGAAGAGTTTAAAATACATCTGTGGTTTGAGGCTTATGAGCATGGTAAATTTAGCACACTACTGTAATCAGTCCATTTTGTGCCACGTCTCCGTAGTCTCATTATTGGCTATAACTCCAGCAGAATGAATATCTATTCTCATGCGGGTTTGTGGTGGTGGTGGGGAACCCTTATTATCTTTTTTGATTCTGAACTGCTCTTGAAAAACAGCCAGCTCATACAAATGACATGATTGTGAATTTCTCCGTAAGGCTGAAGTTGTCCTTTGCTGTTAGCTATTTTAAAAATATATCTGCCTTAATGAGAAGCGCACATTCTTTTATCAGTACCATTGCTGCCTTTAGTGCTGCACAAAGTAAGGCAGAGGGGGGAGTGTGTGAATTTTCAACCTTTATTATAGTTTTTATTAGGGTCTGAGAATTTGTAATGTTTTTATTTTTTAATTTTTTTTTTAACAAAATGAATATGCTACAGGGATGCTAAATGGGAAACCACCCAAATATTAAAATATGTTATTTGGGTGTTTGCATTAATCTTGGATGGAACCAGGGAAATGGGAGCTTCAGCATAGTGCCAAAGCACTTCGTCAAAGGGGGAATGCCTGAAGTTGATACTTGTAAGACTTCTAAGGCTCATACCTTATCGTCAGAAAAAACTCCAGTGATTTTTTGTTTGTATGTTTGTTTGTGCCTGCATTACCTTTACTGGTGGGTGGGAAAAAGGAATGGAGTCAGACCCTGTTCCTTACTCTTCTGCAATAATCTTCAGTACTCAAAATTTGTGTTTTGATCTTTAAACTGAACTGGATCTTAGCTGTGGTCTTCTCTTCCCTTGCTGTGCCCATTTGTTGTAGGAAGTAGAAGAATCTTATGTCCAGCACTCTTTAAACCCGTTAACTGGTTTTGGGTAGGTATAGGTAAAAGATACCTCCCAAGGCATAAATACAAGCTAGGAGCATCCTGTCTCCATGGCAGAGGTAGGAACCGATGTGCAGCTGTTCAGTGCCCTTTCCTTTCCAACCTGCCTGGTCGTCTGCCTTCTAGTCTTTTTTATTATCCCTTTCCGTCCACTTTGAGTGCTTCAGTCCTGCTTGCCTACATGACTACCTGTTTCCTGACGTGCTTTGGTAGAATTGGGTGTGATTGGGGGTTTGGGGACAGAGCAGCAGGGTATGCTCTGCCTCAGAACTTTCTACCTCTGATATTAGTGGTCCTCTTCATGCTTGGATGCAAACAGGCAGTGCAGGGAATGGCGGGCGCTTCCTGGCATACCAGCAGCTGTGACTGCTGCCAAAATCCACCTGGTTCTCCCTCCTGTGCCCAAAAATCCTGAAACCACATGGGTGTGCGTATCTAAAGGCACATGGTAGGCAGAAATACCCTGAAGTTGGGTGTCAAGTGTAGTTTTGCTTTTATCACTTGCTTGAATGGGAGGGTTTTTTTTTTCGCTTAGATTACATGGGATATGTATGAAGAGCTTTTGGAGTGAAATGTTACACTGTGATTGTCTGTATCCCAGACAGGTGCAAATTTGTCTAGAACCTAAGGAATGACCTTGATTCTTCAGCTGCTCTTAAATTTATGTTGTTTTTTGACAGCATTGTGACTTCACCTTGATTTTTAGCTTTAGCAGCCAGCTGGTGTCTGAAGTGCATGCATGTGATGCCAGGACCTATCAAGACTGGTTGGGGCGCTGTGCTAGAGCAATACAGGAACTGACTAGCCAGGTTAATGCTCCTTAGGGGTCATTTTTTGGTTTTGCCTTTTTTATTTATTTATTTTTTTTCTCTCCATAAGGTTGCTTGAAAGAGGAAGGCCTGTTTAGTGTTTTGAGAAGTAGACTTGTGAGACTCTGAAGTAAAGAAAAATAAAATGTATTTCTGTTCCTTGCTTTGTTCTGGGGAATTGAGATCATTTTAATACTCCAGAATTGCTTTGTCTCTTAAGGTACTTGTAAACATTAAAGTTGACTTGAAAAAGGCGTTACTACTTAGTTCTACAAATATTTAATTGTGTGTATTATGGATTGCATAAATACAGCAGGAAATATAAGGGGGAAAAAAAAAATCTGTGGTGTACAGTCATTGTTTTACTAGACTTCAAATTTTTTCTCATTACTTCATGAAATTCCTCTCTAATTCAATCTTTGTCTTTTGTCTTTGCTGCCTTGCAGGGTTGGTACAGTAGGCCTCACTAAACTTAGCTGCAACTAAGAATTTCTCCTACATCAACTGAGTTAAGGCTGATGCTCTTGTGGAATGTGGATTAAAAGTGCGTGCTAAGTTCCAAATTTCCATTTGAGAAGCGGAGAAAGTAAATGTACCACAACCACCAGCATCAGGACAGCAAACCAAGGGACAAAGAATTTGATCCACAGTGTTGATATATGTTAACTGGTTCACGTGTTGCTTAAAAGACGTTGGCTGGGGGGCGAGAAGTGGACGGCAGCTGTGCGAAGGCATTTTGTTTACAAAAATGAGGGCTTCTTTGGAAACAGCAGACATTGCCATTGTGGCGCTGTACTTCGTGCTTGTAATGTGCATAGGTTTTTTTGCCATGTGGAAATACAATCGGAGCACCGTAAGCGGCTACTTTTTGGCAGGGCGTTCTATGACCTGGGTAGCTATTGGTGCATCTTTATTTGTGAGCAATATTGGAAGTGAACATTTCATTGGGCTCGCAGGATCTGGAGCGGCGAGTGGATTTGCAGTAGGTGCATGGGAGTTCAACGCCTTAATGCTTTTGCAGCTTTTGGGATGGGTCTTCGTCCCAGTCTACATCCGGTCGGGAGTATACACCATGCCTGAATACTTGTCCAAGCGTTTTGGAGGGCATAGAATTCAAATATATTTTGCAGCGTTGTCTCTAATTCTTTATATCTTCACGAAACTCTCAGTTGACTTGTATTCAGGGGCACTTTTTATTCAAGAATCGCTAGGTTGGAACCTCTATTTGTCGGTTATCCTCCTTATTGGAATGACTGCGCTGTTGACTGTGACTGGAGGTCTTGTGGCTGTCATCTACACAGACACCCTTCAAGCTCTGCTTATGATTATTGGTGCCCTCACACTTATGATCATAAGTATTACGGAGATTGGCGGGTTTGAAGAAGTTAAAAGAAAGTACATGTTAGCGTCACCAAATATTACTGCTATCTTGTTAACCTACAACATTTCCAATACCAGTTCCTGCAATGTCAACCCAAAGCCTGATGCTCTTAAAATGTTGCGTGAGCCAACAGATGAAGATATTCCCTGGCCCGGATTTCTGTTGGGACAGACCCCAGCTTCTGTCTGGTACTGGTGTGCCGATCAAGTCATAGTGCAGAGAGTTTTAGCTGCAAAAAACATTGCTCATGCCAAAGGATCCACTCTGATGGCAGGCTTCTTAAAGTTGCTGCCGATGTTTATTATAGTTGTCCCAGGGATGATTTCACGAATACTGTTTGCAGATGATATCGCCTGCATTAATCCGGAGCACTGTTTCCAAGTCTGCGGGAGCAGAGCTGGATGCTCTAACATCGCCTACCCACGTTTGGTGATGAAACTGGTGCCGGTTGGTCTGCGGGGCCTGATGATGGCCGTGATGATTGCTGCACTGATGAGTGACTTGGACTCGATATTCAACAGTGCCAGCACCATCTTCACGCTTGACGTCTACAAACTCATCCGGAAGAGCGCGACGTCTAGAGAACTGATGATTGTAGGAAGAGTCTTTGTTGCGTTCATGGTAGTTATAAGCATTGCCTGGGTCCCGATAATTGTAGAAATGCAAGGTGGTCAGATGTACCTTTATATTCAAGAGGTAGCGGACTATTTGACCCCACCGGTGGCTGCTCTGTTTCTTATGGGTATCTTTTGGAAGCGTTGCAACGAGCAGGGTGCTTTCTATGGTGGAATGGCCGGGTTTGTTCTTGGAGCGATACGGTTGACACTGGCGTTTATCTATCGCGCTCCGGAGTGTAACCAGCCGGATACTAGGCCAAGCTTTATCAAAAACATCCATTACATGTATGTTGCGACAGCTCTGTTCTGGATCACTGGCATTGTGACCTTTGTGGTGAGCCTCCTCACGCCTCCGCCTACCAAGGAGCAGGTTCGGACGACCACTTTCTGGGCCGTGAAAAACAGGAATGTAAAAGAGAATGCCGCGAAGGGGGAGCTGTACAAAGTGCAAGAAAAGAGCATCCTCAAGTGCAATGAAAACACTAACCATATCATTCCAAATGGCAAATCGGAAGAGAATCTTAAAAATATTAAGCCGGAGGATATTAATCTTCTGGTTACTTGCAGAGATGACAGCAACCCGGTGATTTCTGTGAGTCACTCTGAAGTCGAGACACCGGTTGATTGTTACTCGAACGGACAAGCGGCTTTGATGGGGGAGAAAAAGCGTGAGGAAGAGACGGATGATAGAGAGAGACATTTGAAATTCATAGATTGGTTCTGTGGCTTTAAGAGTAAAACCATGAACAAGAGAGCTGTTCGGGAGATGGAGGAAGAGACTGTTTGTTTACAAATGCTGGAAGAGACTCCAAAAGTTAAACTATTACTAAATACTGGACTGGTCTGTGTCTGTTCGCTTGGAATATTCATGTTTGTCTATTTCTCTTTGTGAGTGAATAGTGAACTTTTAAGGGTATGGCTAAACATACAGAAGTTGATACAGGTCTCTGGAGATTTTGTTTGTTGTTTTATTGTTTTTTCTTTTTTTC